>CM053774.1:124574159-124603428 GCA_028658325.1 Potorous gilbertii | reverse complement strand
TGGGTCATCTCCAGTCATCTTGATGAATATCTGGTCACTGGATTCAGGTGACTCTGGAGAAGTGACCTGCACAGCCCTCCCTCACTCAAGACAAAGTCAAGTGCAAGTCATGTCATCATTTCTCTGATGGCATGGTCTTCTTTGACAATGAAGGACGAACACACATGATCAATCACACATGGTTACAAATAACCTCATGAGGTAGAGGATTTAGGACAATCATCCTACTTGCTCATTACCCCTCTTTGCTATCAGGGTTTTCTGCTGCTTTCCCACATGAGAAACCAACCTGCTCACTTGATACTGATAAGCTCACCCCAGCCACCATGGAAACGTGCTGACCTATTTTGTAATTGCCAGAGACTTGCAGATTCAGCTTGGAAGCAGATAACTTGAAGGCTTTGTGGCAATGTTCAGAGCTGGCACCAGAAAGGGGCAGTGCTTGTTGAAGAGATAATTCTGTCTTACAAATGGTGACCTTTGAAAGACAGATTAAGTTCCTGAGTTGAATATGTCATTTGCACAATGACATTTGCACCCAGTAGCCCTCTTTCCTATACTGCAGAGCACTACCATCCCTCTATTAGAAAAAGGACCTAGGGACATTGGCTCAAATGGAATTAATAGTTTCTCCAACAACCTGGTCTAGAAGTAGATTGATTACTATTTACATACAGAGTTGAACAGGATGGTGAACCTTTTGGGACTTTGTGTCTTATTGATTGGGAAGAAAATAGATATCTCAGACACTTGTGGGTTCGTCCTCCCCGTTTCGTCTGGCTTATAAAAGGGGGGCAGTCACTGAGTCTAGTCCTTGTGCCCTTACCACAAAGATCCTGAGAGGCCAGCTGAGATGAATCACATAACCTTCCCTTATCTCTCAGGAGTCACTAAAGATGGTCTTGGAGAAATCCACATGGGATTTGCATATTGCCTTTAGCTGTGAGATCTGAGAAGAGAGGTTCTGGGATCCAAGTTCTGGGATTTGACTTTCTAGGGATAGAAGGAAATCTAGAGAGAAGTAGTGCCTACCTCTTGGAGAGGAAGGATAGTCCCATAACCTGGCATTCTAGCAACATAGACAGCTCACCTTTTGGAAGACTTTTGATAACTGAGACAAGGTTTTTGAAAAACAGGGATGAGGAAGGTATGCAGTTCAGGGAGGCAAGATGACTTTCACATTGTGTGTTGCATACTAACACACAACAGCACAGTTTGCTGTGAATGGGGTTTAGGGCATGTGAAGGAGAGCTGAATAGAGGCAACATGGTAGAGCTCTGGATTGGGAATCAGAAAATCGGATTTCAAATTCTGACTCTGCCCTTTACTACTTGGGCAACCTTGGTGAAGTTGTGTAACCACTTTTGGCTGACTTTTATTAAATGGTCTTGGGTAAAACGAGGGAACTGGGCTGAATGACCTCAGAGGTCTCTTCCAATTCTAAATCTTTGAGCCCACAATCCCTTGACCTGAGTGTGGACAGGAATGTAGGGGGATATAGCTTGTAGAGGGTCTCAAATGTCAGCTGGAGAAGACTCTTTTAGCCTGATTTAAAGAATCAAAAGTAAATTATTAACAAGCTTAATTATCTAATCACCCCATCACTGATAGGGGCTACTATTTTACCTACTAAGTTGTGCCAAGGAAATAATGTTCCAAAGATTGCACAGGAATCTCTGGACTACAAGAAATGCCTTGAAGTCATAAAAGGCAACTCAGCATTTTTCTTTATGAGGTGGGAGACACCACAGGCTCATAGGGTCCTAGGTTCAGAGTTGGAAGGGACATCTAGTCCAACCTTCTCATTCTACAGAGGAGAAAACAGGCCCAGATAGGTCCAGCATCCCACAGAGCCAAGATCAAATCCAGATTCTCTGACTCCATCAGGTCTTCTTGTGCAAATGTCAAAATTAGTCTCTCTCTGCAAGTAGGGAACAAGGATTGAACTGGTCAAGGCCAGCCATGGAACAATTAATCTACTTTTTCTTTTGTCCTATGTGGATCTCTTTACAGACCACATCTTTAAGATGTGAAAGTAACAGGTTGAGAAATGAGGTCCACTGAGAACTTAGGTGATGATTCTAAGCCTCTGCCTCTGTCCATTGCTTCATGGGAGATGATTCTGTTTTAGATGAACAGGGAGACAGTGATGCTCTGAAATGAGATTCAGACTGTCCCCACCTGAGTACCCATGGTCAAGCCATTTCCCCTCTGAGCCTTTTCAACTGTAAAGTAGGTGCAACAATACTTGTAACTTAGAAGCATTGTTTGGAAAAATTTCATAAAGTTCTCTATAAATGTGAACTATTGTTAAACATACATGGGCAGGATTCAAGTGGTCCTCCTCCTACCTGTAGGATCTTCTCAGTCCCCTTCAAACACATCCATATCTCCCCAATAAAAACCCCTCACTTTATCTGCCCACCAGAGGTGACTTTGTCTTCTAGATAAAGCCTCCCCATGTTGTGCATGGGAGGAAAGAACTTGCATCAGGATAATTCTGGTCTTATCATTCTTTGGTGGCAAGGTCCAAAGGATCTCCTAGAAGCCCTTCTATCATTTAAATACTTATAGGGCTTTGACTAGACAGATCTCTTGACAAAGGTAAAGGGAAAAGGAGAACAGAAATACACAGCAAAACAAAAATGTGGTAAGAGAACAGAAGCCAGAAATCCTAGGCCTCCCCCAACCCCTTCCAAAGACCAAGCCTTGAGTTCTTTTCTGACTCATGTGGCAACTGATGTCAACTCTTTGAAATTCACCGCAGGTCTTCTAATGCAAAGTTGTAATGATGTATCAGAAGAGCTCTGGGAACATTAAGCCACAGGAAGACCACTTCTGGTACAATAAACAATTCTTCATCATGAATCAGGGTCTTCTGGAGTAAAGAGTCTAAGAGGTCATAAGCCTCTTGCATGCGAAGATCTAGATGGATCCTGAGCCTCTCCCTGTACTTTCACCCACTCAGTATTTCCTGGCCCACCTGCCCAAACTACCCTCTCTCTGAGATCTACATTAGGGGAAAATAAAAGCATTGCCCTTTTAGAGATCTCTGTGGAGAGCCCCCCACCCCCTTCTTCCACACTGGCTAAATAAAGCCTCTTATTCACCCTCTTCTAGTCACTCACAATTTCTACCAAATAAATTAAGAGATCCCCTTTCTTCCGGGTAAATCTCCACCATCATAATTATAGACTGCCAGTTTCACCTCCCTCATGTTATTAGAAAGAAAGATACCTCCCAACTATATCACCCACTGTTCCCCCAAGCCCTTTCTGGGAATGGGTTACCCAGACCATGGCAGAAAAAAGGAAGCTTGCTAACTGAGGGGGGACTGAGCTATTTCTCCAGGGCATATGGAGCCCTCTGAAGAAGCAAGGCCTTTGAGGCCAACTGGGTATCACCATCCAAACGTCTAAACTGATATGATTCATTTTCCACCCTCTATTGACCTTCTAATGATTCCAACCTGTTCTTTCAGCATGTTGTATCTTCAATGAGTACTAACCAACCTCACAAATAGCTGTATGCAATGAGAAGCATTAGCAAAATTCTTCCATTGGTACTGACCTCAAAAGGAAAGCTTTTGATAGGCCTTTTCTGTGCTCTCTAGGCTACTTGGCCAAATTCATGGCTGTTGCCCAAGAATGGAAGAGATGACCATCTTCTTTGCTCTATGTCTTAAGAGGTTTCACATATGAGCCATGGATGCTGGGCTCAGCCCACTGGAGAGATTTGCTAGGATCTCTACCCCCAGGCTACATCCTGCTGCTGTTGAAGTCCTATTGTCTATGTGTCTCTTGTAGTAGAGACATTGATTAACCAGGCTAAATGGTATTCCTCAGCAGCCAGGTTCCTAGAGTCAACCTGGGACCCACTGGCTCAGTGGAGGGAGGCAAATTTCCAGGATATGGACTGGAGGTTTCAATCCCTGGCATGGTCACCACCTCTTCATGAAGGGCATTTACACCCAAGGAATCCAGATAAGCATGATTGATTTCTTTCTTTCTTTCACTGATGGAAAAAGGTGTTTTTTTGTCAATTATTTTATTTTAAACTTAAATACAAAAGGAAAAACAAAGAAAAAAGAAATATTGCCAGGTATATAGCAGACCATAGGAGAGAATTTAGTATAAAACAATAAATTTCCATTTCAAGAAAACCTATATAATAAATACTGCACATTGTTTTCAAAGCTGTGCAGTTTTTTTTACTTGTTTCCTTTTGTTCTTTGCTGTGCGCTTTTTACTTTCCTCTTTTCCTTTTCCTCCTTCCAGCATCCTAAAGAAGGCTATAATCAATCATAGGTATATATTATACATAGGTATCTATAAACAAATATATATATACACATATACACTCATTTATAAGACTATAATATGCTCATTTTCTCCTACCATATGTATCTCTAAGAGTGGACATCATCCCCCTTCATAACTCCAAATCTTTCCATGTTTTCTTTTCTAAATCAACCAGCTCATCATTTCCTATACCACAAAAATATTCCAATCCCATCACCTCCTGAGAGATCGTCTATGAGTGTTTTCCTAGTTCTCTGCATTCTTTCTCTTCTTGGTTACATGTTTTATTTATACAAGAAAATGTTAATTTAAAATAATCAAAATTATCCTTCTTATACTTCAACAGCGTTCTCACCTTAAAATGTAGTTTAAGGTCTTATACTGCTGATTCCACTTCCTTTACATCTTTGCTCCCTGGTTTCTTTGAAGTTCCTGAGCTTTTGTTTCTAAATGAACATAATTACTATTGTTTCAAATGCAGTAAATTTTTTTAGTAATTTAATCGGGAGGACATTGAATCGATTGGTTGGATAAATTTGTCATTTCAAAAATTATACTGACTTTACCTTTCCATGACCAATAAATATTACTTCAATTATTCAGATTTCAGTTTATTTATATAAAAAAAGTGCTTTATGTTTATGTTGGTTCCTGTGTCTGCTCTTGCAGTTATACACTCAGGTATTTTATTCTATCTAAGTATTTTAAATGGTTTAAAACAGTATTGAATAATTGTGCCAACACAGTGTAGTTTCTCTATTTTTTGCTTTGGATTAAATCTATTTTAACTATTAACTTTGAGACCATAATTAGTACTCCTGCTTTTTTTTAACATACTAAATTCTATTCTTACCTTTTATTTAATCTTTGTATCTCTCATTTTTATAATGTTTCCTGGAAGCAACATCTTGTTGGATTCAAACTTTTAATCTGCTCTCCCTTTTCATTTTGTGGGCAAATTCATCACATTCACATTCTACATGACCATTAGTGGTTGTGTATTTTCCAGCTTCCTATTTTTCCTAGCTATCCTTCTCACCCTATCCTTACCTTATCCATCCTTACTCTTCTGCTTTACTTCTCACCATTATTTTGTCATACTATTACTTAACCTATCCACCCCTCTCAGAGCCCCTCCCTTATCTTCTCCCCCATTCTATATGCTTGCCCTTATTTCTTTCTAAATTTCGAAGACTAGATATATATGTTGTTCCCTCTTTAACCTATTCCTGATGAGAGTAAGGTTTCGCCACTACCCATCCTTCCCCCTACTAACTTCTTCTGTATTAACTTTTCCCTTTTGTGCCTTATGTGTATGAGGCAATTGCTCTCCCTACACAGTTTTTTTAAAGGATCGCTCCATCACACTTAGCTCAGCCCAAGCCATTCTTTCAAACTATCCCAATAAAAGTGGCAATCATAAAAAAAACTCATAACATTTTCATATATAAGAAATATACAATTTCACCTGAGTCCCATGTAATTGATCCTTAATGTTGACTTTATATTTCTCCTATGTGTGAAATTTCCCCTTAAGTTATGTTTTTGTCACAAATATCAGAAAGTCTTTCAGTTCATTAAATATCCATCCCCCTCCCATGCCCCCCATTCAGGACAATACTTACTTTCACTGGGTTAGTTACTCTTGATTGTAATCCCAGCTGTTTTGTTTGGCAAAATAGAGTATTCCAAGATCTACAGTCCTTCAACATCATGGCTACGAGGACTTGCGTAATCCTTACTGCAGCTCCATGATATTTCAGTTGTTTTATTCTTGTTGCTTCCAATACTTTTTGCTTAACCTGGAACTTTGAAATGTAACTATGATATTCTGGTAAACTTTCCTCTTGGAATTTTTTTCAGGTGGTGATGAGTGGATTATTTTCTATTTCTCTTTTGCCATCTTGTTCCTGAACTTCAGGGCAAATTTTCTTGATCATTTCTTGTAATATTGTATCAATATTCTTTTTTAGTTATAATTTGCAGGAAGTTTGTGTATTTTTATATATTTCTCCTCAATCTGTTCTCTAGATAAGCTGTTTTTCTGAAGAGATGTTTCATGTTTTCTTCTATTTTTCATTTTTTGTTCTTATTTTATTTCTTCTTTTATTATTATATCTTAGAATATCATTAGTTTCACATTGCCCTATTCTAGTTTTTGAGAAAATATTTTTTCCTTGATTTTTGATTCTCTATTTCACATTGGTTGACTTTCTTTTCAAAATTTTCTTGATTTTCTTGGATGGTCCTTGTTTTTTTTTTTCAAAATTTTCTTCAATCTCTCTTATTTGATTTTTAAAGTCCCTTCTAAGAGCTAAGAAATCTTTATGTGCTTGAGATCATTTGATGTTTTTCACTGAAAAAGGAGTGGCTTTTTTAGCTCTATTATCTTCCTCTGAATATGAACACATATCTTCTCTATCCCCATAGTAGTTACCTATGTTTGGGTTCTTGATCATTAACTTGCTCATTTTTATTCATTTTATTTGTTTGTTTCTAGCAGCTGAGTGAACTAATAGAGTTCTAGTCCCAAGGTATAGCCTTGGGTCCTCATTATTGCTCTTTTTTGAGGTCTCTCAACTTTGGGCTCTCCTCTTCACTCCCAAACCACTGTGAGAGCCCCCATCACAGTGTCCCACAAATGATCTTACTCTCTCTGGTCCCTCCAGTGGCTGCAAACTGTAGCTGTCCTCTCTTCCCTGGAACTAAAACCAGGTCCTCTGGTACCCACAGTCAGCACTGCTACTGCACTTACCAGGTGTATGTTAGCTCCTTCTCCCTACAACCATAGTCCAGGACATGTCTGGTCAGCACAGCTGTACTTGGTGTCACTCAACAATGAAAGATCCATCAATCTTCTCCTACTCAGCCATCAGACCTAAGATGAAAGTTTCTAAGACTGGGACTGCCTGGAAACCTCAACTGCCCCCAAGACTTGTAGTTTGTTGATTTTGCAGAGTTGACCTAGAGGTATTTTTACTTCATCCAGGCTGACCTCTGCTCTGGAAGTTAAATCTTTTCCTTGGGTCTTCTTAGGTTGTCTTAGGGGAGCAACTGCTTTATTCTGACCTTTTTAAAAAAAATTCTGCTCCTTTGCAGCAGAATTCCCTCTGAGGCAGTGTTCTGTCTTTTTCTGTGGAGGAAATTTGGAGAACCGAAAGTTTTCTGACTTCCTCCACCTTCTTCCCCAAATCCTCTCCCAGCATGATTTCTTTCTAAAAAAGTTATTTTTTTTCTTTTAAAAATAATTTATTTTTAGTTTTCAACATTCATTTCCATAATATTTTGAATTTTAAATTTTCTCCCCTTTCCTTCCTTCTCCCCTCCCCAAGATGGAATGTGAGCTAATATAGACTATGATGTACATTCATATTAAATATATTTTCACATTCGTCATGTTGTAAGGAAGAATTAGAATCAATGAAAGAAACTATGAAAAAGAAGAAATAGCACAAAAAGAGAACAAATGGTGTGTTTCCATGTGGAATCAGACTATGTAATTCCTTCTCTGGATTCTCCATCATGATCCTGTCGGAGTTGTCTTGGGTCATTACATTGCTGAGAAGAGCTAAGTCTATCAAACCTAGTCTAACGTTATGCCATTGAATTGCATTATGAATATTTTTCTCAATCACTTTCTTAACCCTAGACAGTTAATAAAACTATACATCAAACCCTGATTTGTAGTTTGCTAATTTATGTAGTATAGATGCTCACACTAAAAATTTAACAGTAGGCTCTTGGTGTGACCAAGATTCTTAGTGAAAACAGATGCCAAGTCTTTTCTCAGTCTGCCCTGCTCTGAGTCGGAGATTAACTCACGGGGAAAGAGGGTTATTAGCAAATAGAAAACTCTTCAAAGATTGCAAGTTAGCCCTTCTTAGTCCACATTCCAACTGATTCACTTTGCATTTTTTCAGTTGCTGCCATTTCTTCCTACAGGACACTGACCTTCTGGGAGGGGCTGGTACTGACTGGAAGGATGATTATAACATTTGATGGCTCTTGAATCTGCTGAAATCTTAGCAGATAAGAAAGAGAAACAAACCAACCGTGAGATAGGGATCATCCTTCTGCTAGCAGATACAAAGTGCGATCTAAATAAACTCTCATTCTTAGTTTATCTGTCTCCCACTGTATCCGGGGCTATCTCCAGTCATCCTGATGTGTATCTGGCCACTGGACCCTAATGGCTCTGGAGGAGAAAGTGAGGTTGGTAACCTTGCACAGCCCTGACTCACTCAAATCAAAGTCAATTGGAAGTCATGTAATCACCTCTTGGAGAACGAAGGACAAACTACACACAATTCAACCATTTATTCACATTCAAACTAGCCTCCCTATTTGAGTCTTTTCCCCCCTTGTAATCCATTCTCCTTTTCTGAGTCTTTTTCCCCCTTAACAAGACGGCCAAACTGATATTCCTAAAACACAAATTTGGTGTTCAGCTGTGCCCAACTCTTCATGACCTCGTTTGGGGTTTTCTTGGCAAAGATACTGGAGTGGTTTGTCATTTCCTTCTCTAGCTCATTTTACAATTGAGAAAATGGAGGCAAACAAAGTTCAGTGACTTGCCCAGGGTCACACAGCTAGTGAGTGTCTGAGGTCAGATTTGAACTCGGGTCTTCCTGACACCAGACCTGGCACTCTATTCGCCTTGGTTCTGCTGTTCCTCTATTCAAAACTCTTCCATGGCTCCCTATTGCCTCTGAAAGAAAATGTATCTTCAGTCCTTCACTTAAAACCCTCTACAGAGGTCAGTTACAAACCATTAGACTCAAAAATATTCCAATCATTAGAAAATTAGCAGCTTAGATAACAGACTTTGAGAGGAAAAGCACCCTGAAAAATGTAATATTATGGAACTAATAAAACTCAGCAATTCAATGGAGTAATAAGAAGAAATATAACAACAGTCAAAAGACTGAGAAATGAAAGGGACAAATGAGATATTTACTACAAAAAAAACTGACCTGGGAAACAGGATGAGTAGGGACAATTAAAAATCATTAAATTTGGAAGCAGAGCCAAGATGGTGGAGAAAAGGCAGCAGCTTACCTGAACTCTTGCCCAAACCCCTCTGAATGCATTTAATTAATGCCAAGGAGCAGTTCCTGGAGAGGCAGAATCCTCCAAAGGGTGGGGTAGAAGAATGTTCCAGCCAAAGACAACATGGAACTTCAACAGAAAAGATCTGTTGCGCCGAGGCTCTCACCCTTACTTTACTCCTTCCAGATGTATATTCTTCTCTTGTCTTCTATGCTTGTGCCTCAAAGGGAGTGCAATGCTGACCAGGCCTCAGCAAAGCAGAAGTAGGGCTTGGGAGCCACTAAATCAGCAGCAGCTGCTTCCGGAGCTCTCAGCCCCCAGATGGTAATGGGGCTGAAAAAGCAGTCAGAAGGAGATTACAGTGGCCTTGTTGCAGCTACAGTGGAGCAGGAGCCCTTGTCCCAGTTCTAGGGCAGAAAAGAGCACTTGTGGTCACTCACAGGACAGAACACAGGCCAGGAGAAGAGCAAACGTACCTCTGTTTAGATCATACCATAGCAGGGTAAAATAGAAATTCAAAGAATCTACCAATCATCTTCTGAAAGAGATCCCCAAATGAAAATTCCCAGGAATATTACAAATTCCAGAGCTCCTAGGCCAAGGAGAGAATCTGGAAGGTAGCCAGAAAGAAATAATTCAAGTATCATGAAGCCACAGTCAGGATGACACAAGATTTAGCAATTTTTCGATTAAAGAATGGGAGGCCTTGGAATATGATATTCCAGAGGGTAGAGGAACTAGGATTCCAACCAAGAATCACCTACCCAGCAAAACTGAGTATAATCCTTCAGAGGGTAAAATGGATATTTAATGAAATAGAGGATTTTCAAACATTCTTGATGAAAATACCAGAGCTGAATAGGAAAATTTTATTAAAGAGAAGCATAAAAATGTAAAGAGGAAAGGGAAATCATAAGGGTCTTAATAAGGTCAAATGGTTTACATTCATACATGGGAAGTATTCCTTGTAACTCATAAGAACTTTTTCATTATTAGGGCAGTTAGAAGGATTATATGTAGAGGACAGAGGTGTGAATTGAATATGAAGGGATGATATCTAAGAAAAAATAAAAGAGTGAGAGAGGAATGCGCTGGGAGAAAGGGAAAGGGAGAAATAAAGTAAGGTAAATTATCTCACAAAAAAGTAAAGAAAGTTTTTACAGTGGAGGAGAAGATGGGGGAGATACAGGGGAGCGAGTGAACATTACTCTGATCAGCATTGGCTCAAAGAGGAAATAACATACACACTTAATTGAGTATAGAAATGTATTTTACCTTACAGGAAAGCAGGAGGGGAAAGGGATAAGAGAAGGGGGGCAGTGATAGAAGGGAGGGCAGATTGAGGGAGGGGGTCACCAGAAGCAAAACATCTTTGAGAATGGACAGGGCAAAATGAGAGACAGAATAAATAAGGGGGTGGGTGTCAAATAGGATGGAGGGAAATACAATTAACAATAGTAAATGTGGAAAATAAATTTGAAGCAAGTTTCTCTAATAAAGGCCTCATTTCTCAAACATATAGAGAACTGAGTCTAATTCATAAAAATAAGAGCCATTTCAATTGATAAAAGATCAAAAGATATGAACAGTTTTCAGATGAAGTAATCAAAGCTATCTACAGCCATATGAAAAAAATACTCTAACTCGTTAATGATTAGAGAAATGTAAATTAGAACAATTCTGAGGTACTACCCATACTTATTAGATTGTCTAATAGAACAGAAAAGGAAAATGACAAATGTTGGAGGGGAGCTGGGAAAAAGGCTACATTATGCATTGTTGGTGGAATTGTGAAATGATTCAACCGTTCTGTAGAGCAATTTGAACTATGTCCAAAGGGCCACAAAAGCCTCCATAACTTTTGACTTAGTAATACCACTGTTAGGTCTATATCCCAAAAGAGATTTAAAAAAAAGAGAAAGGACCTATATGTACAAAAATATTTACAACTGTTCTTTTCTGGTGGCAAGGAATTGGAAATTGAGAGGCCCATCATTTTTGGAATGACTGAACAAATTGTAGCATGTAATGGTGAGGAAATACTATTGTGTAATAAGAAATGATGAGCAAGATGCTCTCAGAAAAACCTGGAAAGCCTTACAAAAGCTGATGCAGAGTAAAATGTAAATGTACTGTGTACAAAGTAATAGCAATATTGTAAGATGATCAACTGTGAATGATTTGACTATTGTCAACGATACGAAGATGCAAGACAACTCTAAAGACCCTGGGATGAAGAATGCTCTCCATCCCCAGAGAAAGAACTTATGGGTCTGAATACAGACTAAAACAGACTTTTTTAAACTTTCTGGAGTTTTTTCTCTGATTTCTTTTACAACATGACTAATATGAAAATGTTTTGTATGAATACACACGTATAATGTGAAAAAGAGCAGGGAAAAAAGAACACAAGTATTACCTATGTTCATCTTCTTCTATATATCCACTCTCAGTTTGCTTTCTCATATTAATCTAAGTGCTTGATTTTCAGAAAGTCTTATTAAATAACAGTGGGCTCTATTTTTCACAGTTGTGGGGAAAGTTTTCCCTTTGTTTCTGGCCAAAGCGTTTGAAAACACCAAGTTACATTGTCTACAGCTAAGAGCATGTGACCTTGAATCTGGGCTGATGGCTAGTGAATAACTTCCACATCCTTCCTCCTCTACCTTCCTGTCATTCTTTTCCTTTTATTCCAAAAAACTGGAAACAAATCAGATCATGGTGTTAGGACTGAAAGAGGCCAGAGAGGTCATCCAATCTAACTCCCTCATTTTACAGTTGAGGAATTTGAAACTCAGATAAGCTAAGCGACTTACCTAAGGTCATACATGTATTAAGTTGGAGAGACAGGGTTTGAAACCACGTTCTCTGTCTCCAAATCCAGCACGACTTTAGATACATATATAATAAACATACACAAATAGATATACACACATGTAAATAGATATGGGTTTCTATAGATATCTGTAGACAGATTTAGATATAGACAGACAGACAGACAGATAGATAGATAGATAGATAGATGAGTAGAAAGATATTAAGTACTTATTTTGTCCTAGGCCCTGTACTCAGAGGAATGAAGATCAAGAGATTTAAAAAGAAACAGTCTCTTCTCTAACAAGCAGGTTAGATCCAATCTATACACAAATATATTTGCAAAGGAGGGTATGATGAGAACAAAGGAGAGATCCAAAGCATTTTGGGAAAATGCAAGGGTGAACGGAGGGAGAGATACATTTTGGCTTAAATCAATTATTTTAATTCATCAAATATTTATTAAGCAGTATTCTGTTTATATAATAGGTACAGAGCATACAAAGACAAAACAGTCCTTGCTCTCAACAAACATATATTCCTAGAGTGTAAGTCATGCACACAGATAAGTAAATCAAAAATATATACTAAATAAATACAAAGTTAGTTTTAGAAGGCAGAAAGGCATGGCAATCACACAGAGGCAGGCCATTTGTGTAATCATGGAAGCAGGAGGTGGCATGTCCTATCCATGGAACACTTAGCAGGTCATCATGACTGTAAAAGAATGTGTGAAGGGATAACATGCTGCACGTCTAGCAAAGTTGGTAAGAGCCCAAATTGTGTAGGGTTTTAAATGTCAAAAATGTCTTTGAGTAGGTGGTTCCTGAGATGAACGGAGAAGGAAGTGGCAGAAATGAGAAGAGTGTGTTCCTGATGTAACAGTCATCTTAGCAAGGCTTATGAAGCTGCAACAAGTCTGGGAGTTATGTTTCCTCCCAACCTGAGAAAAGATGAAACTAATGAGAACTAAGCCTGGAGGGTGAGATTTTTTTCTCCCTGAAGCTGCTTGGAATTCATAGAAAATCTCAATAGAAATCCATTTTTAAAAGACATCATTTTGGGAGGAGGAGATGCAAAGAGGGAGATGGTGGGTCTTCTTCCAACACACGGAGCATCAGCACAATAGCAGTGACTGGTGGTAGCAGTGACCGATGGTAGCAGTATCAGCAGTTCCTTTCATCTGAGCAAAGCTTCTAAGGCAGAGCATGAGAGTTGAAAGGTAGAGAGGCAAAGGGGATGCATAAGACTATGGATCTGTTTTATTGTAGGCACTCAGGGGGCTGCCACACTGAGAGAGACAAAAGACAGGAAGAGCTGACTGTTCTAGCCCATTAGTTCAGATGTATGGGACAGAACCATTCCTAAGCATGTCTTTTTATTCTGTTAAAGACTGCATCTGACTGATCTCATATTATTTCCCATGAACATCTCTGGTTACATAAACATCTGTAGTTGACTTTCTTCTTGAATTTTCTTTTGTCTCATTTGTAGTGGCATGAAAGCACAGCGGCAGTCAGGGCAGAGACCTCTCCTGACACAGGGTCTGGGACACCAACAGCTGAACCCCTTGTTATCCTGAACCACTTGTATTTCATAACTACACTGCCAAGGACAGAATTATGATGACCTTGGGGCCTTTGAAAAATCTGCCTCAGAGGTGGAACCAAGGTGATGGGGAAGCAGGGAAAAGTAGAACCAAACTCCTAATAAATTTCCTCCAAAAGCTCTAGAAAACATAGTAGACTGAGCACTGATCAAGAAATCCAAGAAAAATTACAATGAATCATATTTCCATCTCAGATCAACACAGGAATATAGACAAAGAGGTCTGTGGACTTTGGGGGGGGGTGCACCGTAACTGAGAGAAGACAAGCTCTGCACCAGGGCAAGAAGAGGTCCTAGACCCATTCAGGATATAGATACTTGTGAACTGGCAGCTCTGCCCTTCATTGAAACCCACTTTGGGGTCACAGGTCCAGGACAGTCTAAGGAGGGAATAGAGGGGTGGAGAGCTCTACAGGTGAGGTTCCAGAGTGAGGAGCCCTCTAGTTCCTGGCTTAGACACGTTCATGGGCTATGCACTGAGACGGGAACAAGTTCAGAAGAAAACAGTACCTCTGTAACTCTAACTCCAGGAGCAGAGCAGGGTCTCAGTTCTAGCTTTCAGTCCAGTCTGAAGCCTATAGCAACATAAGCAGGTGTAATGCCAATCAACACAGTATACTTGAGGGCTGCTACTGTGAATATATATATATATATATATATATATATGTATATGAATATGTATGTATGTATGTGTATATGTGTGTATATATATACATATACACACATAGGTGTATATCTATACAAATATATGTATATATATGTGTGTGTGTGTGTGTGTGTGTGTGTTTAGGATCGAATCGCACAGTATAGTAAGTACTCTATTCAAAACTAAACCTTATTCAAGGAACTAAGGCATTCACAATTCATATCAACACAACAATAACAATATAAACTTCAACAATGTACATATCACCAGAATGGCCACATGACCTAAAACAAAACCTATCATTCAGTATATAACATAACAAAGCATACCCTCCACCTTACACATTCTTTGGAGGCCAAAATCTTTGGGGTGTGAGCAACCAGCTCCTCCTCACTCAGGTACTGTCCTAAAATACTATTTCTACAATGAGGGGGTCCCAGGCAGGGTCTTCCCTAGCACAGCACACTCCCAGGGGTAGCCGAGAACACAACACACTCCACCCCTAAGTCACAGTAGGTTACAATCCCCTCAATCCAAACAGAGTGGACAAGTAAAGTCCTTTTGGGAGTGTTTCCTTCTTTCCACATTGCCGTTGCAGGCTCCTACCTGGCACTCTCGGGTACACATGCTGTTGTGAGCCAGAGTCCAAGTCCTAACACTGCTCCAGCCCCCACTGGCAAGTACTGTTGGCTTTGTCACCAACAGGGTGGGTCACAACAGGGGTTTTGACACATTCCCCTTCCCCCCATAGACAACTGTACCCCCTGGGTCCCAACCAATCCCTGAGGGATGTAGCAGGGAAGCATGCTCACTGTTCTTGCCTTGCTGCAAAGTTTCCATCTTGACCTGGGGTGGGGGCTGAGTCCCAAGTTCTGTGGCTTCTTCTCCTGCAGGTCTGGGGGCTGACCAATCCCTGCTCCTGCCAGGGTCCTGACACAGAAGGACCTGTGAAGGGATACTGTGCTGCACATCTAACAAAGTTGGTAAGAGCTCGTGTCCCATGTCTCATCTCATGGAGGAAGAGACTGCTCCATTCCAAGCTCTCCCTGATTCTACGTGGCTCCAGAAACAGCAGGCTCCAGGGGCCCCTGTCCCCAGCTTCTGTCTCTGGCTCATACAACTCAGAGCAGATCATCCTCCCCCAGTCTCACATAGGGAGGGGCCACTTTGGCTTGGGTTCTGTGCCTAGCACAGTTCCAAGGCCTCCACCCCTCCAGCACAGTCTGGGGCAGGGCTACTCCACTTGAGCCCTGATCATGGCCATGGCCTTGGCTCTGAGAAGTCAAAAGAAACTCCTTTGATTCCTTTGTTATCTCTACAGGAGCGTTCACAAACTGGACTTCCACTAGCAACAGCTTTACAGTACTTTTTCTCCCAATAGTTAACATTAACCAAACTACTATACAGGCTACCATAACTTCTCTCTCAGTGGTCTTCTTTCTCTCTCAGAGGTCTCTTCTCTCTACTGACATCATACACTTGTTCAGGGGAAAGGGTCATCACCTGAAAGTGGAGAAAATACATCGCCAGACTAGGAAGCACCAACATCTTTCTGGTTCACATCCAGGGGGCCCCTTGGCAATGGTTATTCAGGGTTCTTAGTCTGAGAAATCAAAAAGGGCTCAGGCAAAGTGTTCTTCCCATGAGCAAGTACCAAGGCAATATCAGTCTCCCAGAATACACACACACACACACACACACACACACACACAATACACTTTTGACTAATAAGTATTGAGCCAGAAGGCACCAAAACCTATGTGACTCAGCAGCACCTGATGTGCTATAGCTGGGAAAGGAAATTGATACTTCAGATGTCTACAGTTTGACATGAGCCTGGGAAACTGAACTCTAAGAAATAATAACAAAAAATCCCACCTTGCTTGCACTTATACCAGGGCAGCAATGCCAGATCAAAGAGGAGCCTATCACTCTGAAAACTTCTACTCAGAGTTCTATCACTCTGAAACATCAGAACTTTCCAGCTCACTAACAATGGCTAAGCCCAGCAACAGTCTACTGGAACTTATAACCAAGGCAAGCTTATAGGAATGTTGCACAAAACTAAACCCAGATTTGGAATTTACAGAGGTCAGATCAGGATGAAAATGATCTTTATCACCACTTATGTAGTACCCTACATCAGACCACATATACAGCATTGAAAGCCTGTAAGTCAACAAACTAATCAACAAGTAGTTATTAAGCACTTACTATGTGCCAGGAACTGTACTAAGCATAAGGAATACAAATAGAAGCAGGAAGAAAGATGGCCCTTGCCTTTAAGAAGTTTATAATCTAATGTGGAAGAGAACACATAAAAGAACTTGGAAATCTGAGAATGGCATTCTGGGGTGGGAGATGAAGCACTGAGCCTGGGGACAATATAAAAGTAGAGAAGAGAAGTCAGGAATAAGACTGGAGAGCAACCAAAACATGATGTCCTCCTTAAAATAGAGGTTCTTGCAGGGACCAGTCAAGGAGAGGAAGAGGACACAGTGTGGTGGGTACTTCCATTCTCTGAGATCCAAGGCTGGAATGAACTTTCAATGGTGGAAAGGTTTCTGGAGGAGGAATGAAGGGCATTCTGGAAAGGAATGAAGACATGGGTAACCTGGGCCTCTTCCTTCAAATGGAAGTTCTGAGAAGAACCAGACAATCAGATGGAGTGACTAAAGGGGTGAATATTACTTCTGCTGTATGAAGTCCAGGGCTGGAATGAGTTTCCAGGATTAAGAGGTCCTCAGTCTGAGCTGTCCCTAAGGTCCTGGAACAAAACACTGATTAACCCCAAGAAAGCAACAGAAAGACTCAAGAAGACAAGTCTAGCTCACATAATTCTTCCCAGAGAGTCTAACCCTAACATCAAGTGGGAAGTCAGGAAGCAGGCTTGAAGAATGAGTAAAAAAAAAGGAATCTCATCATAAAAAGCTATTATGATGACAGGAGTGCTCAGGACACAAACATAGATGAGACTGACTCTACAAGCAAAGCCTCAAAGAAAGACACTGCTTGGGTACAAGTTCAATCAGAATTTCTGGAAGAGATAAAAATCAGATTTTTTTTAAAGCTAAAACTTATTTTAAAAACCAAATGAGAACAGTAGGGGAAAAATGTAAATCAATGAGACTTATGGAAGATAGTTTTACAAAAAAGAATTAGCCTGGAGCAAGAGGGACAAAATTTTACCCATGGGGGAACAATCCTAAAAATTAGAATTGACTAAATAGAAGCTAATGACTTCATGAGACAAGAAATTTTATTTTTTCTTTAAAATTAAGTAAAAGAACTAGAAAGTAGAAGAAAATATAAGATATAGAAAAAGCAATTACTCAAGAAAACAAACCAAGGGAGATAAACAGGAAAAGGTAAGTAAAAGAAATCAAGGAGAAAGACTTTAAGAATCATTGAATTATTTGAGAGCCATGACCAGCAAAAGAGCCGAGATACAATATTTTTTTAAAAATCATAAAATTGCTCAGATCTCTTAAAACCAGTGAGCAAAGTAGAAACCAAAGGAACCCAACAGTTACCTCCTGAAGGAAACCTCAAATGAAAACTCTCAGGAATATTATAGCAAAAATCCAGAGCTTCCAAGTTAAAAGAATATATACATATATACAGACATATATATATTATATATATATATATATATATATATATATATATATATATATATTGCTAGCATCCAGATAGAAAGAATTCAAATACCAAGGAGTCATAGTCAGGCTCATACACAATTTAAAGGCATCATTTTAAAGAGGAGGACAAGAATACAATATTCCAGAAGGTAAAAGATCTAGGCTTACATCCAAGAATAAGTTAGTCAAGAAAACAGAATATAATCCTACAGGGAAAATAGTGAATTTCTAAGTATTTCTTATGAAAAAAAAACCCAACTAGATTCACACATAAACTTTGAAATACGAACTCAGGAATCAAGAGAAATATAAAAAAATTAAACATAAGCAGGGTATCCTAAGAGGCTAAGCAACATCTCCCCTACTCTACCCTTCCTGTTTTTTGACATTCCTTCCAATATGATGCAGACCCTCAGCACTCCTGAACTGTTGCCGCTGATGTAGGGGGTGCTGCCTGGCTCCAGTCTCTCCCCACTCCAGTTCAGCCTCCAATAGCCACCAAAGTGATTTTCCTAAGATGCGGGTTCAATTATGGTCCCCTCACCTCCAATCAATAAACTCCAGTGATTTCCCTCCGCATTGGGAGGGCTCCCTCCAGGATCCAATACAATATGCTCTGTTTACCATTCAAAGCCCTTTGTCACCTGATCCCCTTCTAACTTACAACAACATACATTCTTTGATCTAGTAATTTTGGGTCCCTGACTGCTCCACAAATGAGACCCTCTATCTCTTGGCTCTGGGCATTTTTTCTGGATTTGTCTCCTATCTGGAATACTCTCCTTCCTCTGTTCCAGATGCTGATTTTTCTGGATTCCTTGAAATCCCAACCCAAACCCCACCTTCTACAGGTCTTCCCCAACCCCTCTTAATTCCAGTGCCTGCCTTTGGTTAATCATTCCTTATTCTGTATCTAGTTTGCTTTGTTTCTATTTGTTTGCACGCTGTCTCCCCCATTAGACTGTAAGGTCCTTGAGGACAGGGCCTGTCTTTTGCCACTTTTTGTATCCCAGGCATTTAGCACAGTTCCTGGCACACAGTAAGCACTTAATAAATGTCGATGAATTGACCTGTCAAGCTTTGCAAGCCATTTCCAATAGAAATTACGTTGTTTGGCCAGGAGATGGCCCTCCTACACAACAATTCTAAGTGGAAACTATATAGTTTGAGACAGCAGAGGGCTCTAGAGAAAACTGGGAAATTAGTGTAGGTTTTCAGAATCCAAATAATACACACACAGACCAGAATAGAGAAGCAGAAAGTATTCCAGGAACTGTCTAGTCCTACCCTCTCATTTTACAGAGGATGACAGTGAGGCCCACATACAGCAAGGACAGGTAATGTCAAGGTAACTCAGGTCATCTGGGCTCCAAATCCCAGTCTCTAGCCCTCTATGCACTGTGTCTCTCAGTTCTTGCCCATAGGTCACAGCTCTAGAGCTTGAAAGGACCTGTCCAATCTCCTCTTTTTACAGATGAGGAAGCTGTCCCAGGAGGCTAGATGACTGACCCAGGGCCACAGAGATAACATCAGAGGCAGGCTCTGAAGTCATCTCCAAATCCAGGCAGCACTCTTTCTTTACCCCAGCATCTTTTCCAGGTCATTCCTTCTAGCTGTTTTGAGATAACTTAAAGCAAAGGAATAAATTTCTAAAGGAGAAGTTTCTGGTAACAGATTCATAGAGACATAAAATCTCTGTCTGGGGAAGTCAGTCAATAAGCCTTTATGAAGCACCTACTATTTTCCGGCACTGTGCCAAAAGTGCGGGGGATACAAACAGAGGTGAGACTCATTCTTTCCCTGCCAGGAGCATACAACCTAATGGTGGAGAGAGATTACAAACACATACATACAAATTAAGCTACATACAGGAGAACTAGGAGACAGCTGAGGGAAGGCACTTGTTTTAGGAGGGCTTGGAGAAGGCTTCCCAGAGAAGGTGCAGTTTTATCTGGGACTTAGAGTAAGTTAGAGAAGCCAGAGGGCAGAGAGGAGGAGAGGGGAATGTTCTAGGCATGGGGGATAGCCAGAGTAAATACCTGGAGCTGAGAGACAGAGGGTCTTGTCCATGGACCAGCCAGGGATAAGTGTCAGTGAATGAAAGAGGGCATGTTGGGGAGTGAGGTGTGAGAAGTTTGGAAAGGTAGGAAGGGAGCTGATTATGAACGCCAAACTGGAGGCACTAGGGAGCCATGGGAATTTAGAGAGTTGAGGGATGACATGGTCAGACCTACATTTTAGGAAACTCACTTTGGTGGATGAATGGACTTAAGTGGGGAGAGACTTGAGGCAGGCAGATCAGATCCACTGGTAACTAGTGTAACATTCCATGCATGGGGTAATCAGAGTCAGCTCATTGGTATCAGGAAATCAAAAGACTTGCTGCCCAAGATCACATATTTGGTCAATAAGCATCAAGCACCTATCATGTACCAGTGCTAAGTTCTGGGGATCCAAAAAGAGATAGTTCAGCAGCTCAAAGAGCTCACAACGTAGTAGGGGAGATAACATTTTTGTTACACAATAAGGAAGTACAAACAAAACGTATGCAGGTTAAATGGAAGGTGTTCTCAGAGGATTGGGTGGGGTGCAGAGAGCACTGGCTTCTTGCAGAAGCGGGGATTAGTGTAGCTGATTAGCTGCAGATCCAGGCCATGAAGCCAGGCCTCCTGACTCTGAGGCAGTGCAGAAGTCATTTTGGGAGGCAGCCCTTTGGCTTTCCCATCACTCCTTCCTTCCCTCTGAAAGCTCATCTTGACTCTGGCCACATATTTCAGAGGAGAGTTTATGTCTAGGCCAGCCTTGGGGGTATGGAACCAGACTAAAGATAGACTCAAGCATCCATCTCAAGCGGTCTTGTGCTTCTGGGAGGTAGTCAACATTTATGAGCCCCTCTGAGTAACATCTTCCTATCTCTAGCCCTATATAGGATCATGGAAGACAGAAATGTGAAGGGACCACAGAGGCCAACTAGTGCCACCCTTTGATTTTACAGATAGAGAAATGCAGACAAAGGTAAGTTGCTTATTCAAGGTCACTAAGGTTAAAAATACTTGATCTGAGCTTTGAACTCTTATTTATTTTTGTTTATATATATTTTTGGTGTTTTCTGTCTCGAAATTTAGGGCAGCTTTGATCAGGCATGCACAGAAAGTAGGAAATGAAGGTCAAAGATTGACAGCATTTTTGGATCAGGAGGATGATGGGATATTCCCACCCATACCAGAGAAAACTCCTATACCCAGGAATATGCTGAAGCCAGCTGAACTACCCCTCAAAAGTTGATTGTTAAATTTTCAGTATGAACATTTACACCTTGGAAATCAGCATACACTACAGATGACAGCTGGATTTTTTGATTGTCTAAAGTTCAAATGTTAGTTATGATGATTAAATTTAAAGGTGTGCCATGCTCACATTCCTGCCCACCCCAGTCGATTGTTAAATGTTCGCCCCACCTTTACCGACCCAAAATGTCATAATTTCGGTCATCCCAGACTGCAACTACTAGGAGAAAAGGAAAAAGATTCTGAAATTGACTTTCATCCCAACTCAGTTCAATTCAAATCAATTGGTACTTACCATACACATATAAGAAGTCAGGCACTGCGCTAGAGTGGTCTGATTTGTCCAATCAGGACTCTCCGAGCTTTAACATACTGGACAATTGGTACTCCAGCCACTGCTTGAAGACCTCTAGTAAGGCAGAAACCCCTGCCTTTGGAGGCAGCCCATGATCCTTTGGGATAACTGTCATTGCTGGGAAGGTTTGCTTAGCATCAAGTCTAAACTGGCGTCTTGTCCATGCATTGCTCCTGGTTCTGCCCATTGGGACCAAACACTCTACTGCATGTGACAATCTTTCAGGTATTTTTAGACAGTTACACTGTGCCTGGAGGTTTCTGTTCTCGGGATCCTTTCTTTTCCCTGATCCTCAGTCATCATGAACTCAAGGCCCTTCTGCTAACCTTTCTCTGGACACTCTTCACATGCTTAACGTTCTCCCTCCACTGTAGCACCTGTCAACTGAACCAAACTGTCCTCTGACCTGTGGCTCATAGGAGCTGAACGAGCAGGTCAGAGGCAAGAGAGTCAGGAATAAACAGAAGTTTACTTTTGAAGTAAGGGAAACAGTTTGCAAGCAAGGAGGGGAATTAGACACATGGACTGGGGCCCTTCCCGTAGTGGGGGGACCTGCGTTAGTGTGGGGAGATCTCAACATTTGTATCAATGACTGCGCAGTGAGCTGTAGCCCTGAGAGGGAGAGATAACAGCAGTGAGGAAACAAGTTTGATTCACGGTGGAACTTCATGACTAGAACATGAATATAGGAGGGGCTTGTCGAGCTCACAGAACACCCAGTGCTGCTCAGAGCAAGGCAATGATTGTATGAAACAGCTGAGATTTTCTAGAGGGTGAGAGCAAAGGATTGTTGTCACGCCAAGTTCAGGGCACAACATACTTGCTGGACCTTAGCTCTGAAAAACACACTATCTCCTGATATCTCGACATTTTCCCCTTTTGGCCAAAGAGAGGGGGTCTGAAGGAAGCCCTCTCGTTTTGGGCCAATAAAGGAGAGCAGGTAGAAGCCAAGAGGCCATTTGGGCCAGGACTACATATTGCCCAGAGGGTTAATTCCTTGAGACATCTATTGGAAAGTAGGTATCTGCTAGCCATTGTTTGCTTCCAAGCAGAAAGTGGGGAGGCAAGAATGTAGAGAGAGAAAATACCAGTACACCCTTGAATCCAGGCCTTGGCACTTGGGCACACAATAAAAGAGAAGAGGTGGAAAAACTAGGATGATGTACTCAGTCCTTGTGCAGAATCTTGGGACAGCTGTCTTATCTGGATGTCAGCTGCTTCTGAGTCTGTAGAGTAGACCAATGCTTCTTAAACTGTGGGTCATGATCCCATATGGAATCACAGAACTGAATGTGGAGGTCATGAAAAGTTTGGCAGTAAAAGGTTTGTGAACACGCAATGACAAAAAATAATTCAAAACCAAACATAGTGAAGTTGAGATATTTCTGGCAGCACTTGCCTCATGTTGTATCACACAACTTTGTTGCAACCTTGGTTCTGAACATGGCGTGACAAAGTGGCGTGCACTTTGCATTGCTTATGCCATCATGCCACACAATGCCAGCGAATGTTGTCAGAAACACCTCGGCTCAGATTCAAGACTATTGTATATTATGAATTGCAGATTCTTTTACTCTACATGCAAAGTCTTTAAATGATTTTTGGCTTGGGATCAGGACAGAATTTCCAACAATTTCTGAAATGGCCTTAAACATACTTCTGTCATTTTGTACTATGTATTTATGTGAAGTGGCATTCTCAGCATCAACAACTATAAAATCAAAATATTGATCAGTTGAAAAATGTGGAGGATGCTCTACACCCTGCAGCATCAAATATTCCACCAACATTTAATTCTTTATGTAAAAATAAACAAGCACATCCATTTCATTAGTATGCAAATTTGCTTTTGTCTTTAATAAATGGTGAAATTATATGTATACCAAAGAATTGTTTTAAAATACATTTCTATATGATTTATTATCAGTAAATGTTTAATTTGTATACCTGTTTTATATACCAGTATAATTTGGGTTGCATGAAACTTTCTTGGGTGAAAAGGGGTCATAAGAGGAAAAAGTTTACGGAGACCTGTACCAGATGAATCATTCCTATACTATAATTTGACTCATGCTTCCATCCTATTACAGCAACTCAGAGAGGTTCCAGTATCATTCTATTATAGAAGTTGCTGTAAAAGGAAACAATTAAAATCATTGATCTTATTACCTCTGGCATCTTAAAACCTCTTTAGAAAGATCAGGTATGGAACCAATACATTCAATTAAAGAAATGATAATGCTATAGTGCTTAGCCCATGCCAGTCCCCGTGTGAAGCACTTGACATCATTATATGTATCTTTATCCTCACAAAAAGCCTGCTAAGTGAGTACCATCATTTGTCTCTTTACAGATCAAGAAAATGAGGCAGAGATAAGATAACTTGCCCAATATTGAACAGATAAAAATTTCTGCAACCACCCTGTTATGGTTTTCAATTTCTTGCCAAGACTGAAGTCTTTGACAGTGTTTCTTAGGTTCCTTTCACTAGCATCATCTATTAGTGCCCAGATGAGTAACAATAAATAAATTTGTGATGTCTTAGGTAAATGCCCCAGGAAGAAAATGGATCTCTCTATTGTCATTAGGTGGACAATTCTCCCTGAACAGGGAATCAACGAATGCTACCCTTTTCTTTTTCCTTTCCCCTTACTGAATGACTCTCATCCAACACCTTCTGCCTTTAGAGAATAAAGAGCCTCTTCCAGTTTAAAGCACCCAACTTCTTCCTCTTCAGGAAGAGTCTTTGTTTTTAATCTTTATTTTTTCCCACTTAATAATTTCCCACTTATTTTATTTTTTTCCAATTACATGTAAAGGTAATTTTCAGCATTCACTTTTATAAAATTTTGAGTTCCAAATTTTTTCTCTCTCCCCTCCCCAAGATGGCATGTAATCTGATATAGGCTATACATGTACAATCATATTAAACATATTTCCACATGTTGTGAAGCAAGAGTCAGAACAAAAGGGGAAAACCACAAGAAAGAAAAAAAAAACAAACAAAAAAATAGTATGCTTTGATCAGCATTCAGACTCCAAAGTTCTTTCTTTGGATGTGGAAAACATTTTCCATCATGAATCTGTCAGAGTTGTCTTAGATTATTTTATTGCTGAGAGGAGCTAAGTTGATCAGAGTTGGTCATTGCACAACGCTGTTACTGTGTGTAGTGTTTTCCTGGTCCTGCTCACTTCACTCAGAATCAGTTCATGTAAGTCTGTCCAGGTTCTTCTGAAATCCACCTGCCCATCATTTCTTATAGAACAGTGGTATTCCATTACATTCACATATCGCAATTTGTACAGCCATTCTCCAATGGATGGGTGTCCCCTCAAGTTTGAATTCTTTGCTGCTACAAAAAGAGCTCCTATAAATATTTTTGTATGTCTGGGTCCTTTTCCCATTTGTATGATCTCTTTAGGATACAGACCTAAACCTAAAAGTGGTATTGCTGGATCATTAGGTATGCACAGTTTTATAGTCCTTTGGTCATAGTTGCAAACTTCTCTCCAGAATTGTTGGATCAGCTCACAGCTCCACCAACAATGAATAAGTGTTCCAACTCTCCCACATCTTCTCCAACATTTCTTATCTTCCCGTTTTATCATGTTAGTCAATCTGATAGGTGTGATGTGGTGCCACAGAGTTGTTTTCATTTTCATTTCTCTAATCAATAGAGATTTAGAGCATTTTTTCATGTGACTATTGATAATTTTAATTTCTTCATTTGAAAACTGATGGTTCATAATCCTTGTACTAGAGCCTCTGTATTAAAGCTCTAATTGTATGGCTATTGTTTTCTCCCCCACCCCATTTTTTTTCTTAATCAAATAAACCAATGTTTTATCTATTTTGTTAATATGATTATTAAAAACAGTTCCTGGCTTTATTTATTAATTTAATAGCTTTTCTTTTAAACTTTCAATTTTGTTAAGTTCTTTGATTATCAGGATTTCTATTTTGGAGAGATTTCTATTTATTGGAGAGATCTTAATTTGCTGATCATCTTTTTTTTTTTTTTTTTAGTTTTGTGTCTCATTCACTGTAGCTCTTTCTCTATTTTTTGTGGTAAAACAGACTAGATACATAAGATTTCCTCTGATTTATTGCTTTGGCTGCAATTCAAAAATTCTGGTATGTTGTCTCACTACTGTTGTTACTTTAATGAAATTATTGATTATTTCTATAATTTGTTCTTTGACTCACTTTGTCTTTAATATTATTATTTATTTACTGATTAATTTTTAGTCTTTTCTTCAAAGGTCCTTTACTGAATATAATTTTCATTGTTTCCTAACTGGTAAATAATACACTTAATAATAATTAAATAATACATTGGTAAATAATACAATTTAATAATACTTTCCTGCATTTATTTGTAAGGCTTTAGTATCTTCTGTTTCATGGGTGAGTTCATGTCATTCATATTCACAGTTATCATGGCTAATGTGAGCTTCTTTTTTTCTCTATTTTTTTTGTTTTCCTCCCAATAACATTGAAAAATAATTTTTAATGTTCTTTAAAGAAATTCACTCCCAAATTCTCTCTCTTCTTGCCTTCTCTCACTCAGTTCCCCCTTGAGAAAGCCAGCAATTTGTTATAAGTAATATATGTGCAGTCATGCAAAACATCTTTCTACATTAGTCACATTGTGAAAGAAAATTGACTAAAAAAACTCTAGAAAAAACAAAGAAAGTAAAGAAAAAGTTTGCTTCGATGTGCATACAGACTCCATCAGTTCTTTCTGTGGAAATGGATAGCATTTTCATCATTAGTTCTTCAGAAACTTCTTGTCTCAGTATTGCTGAGAATTGTTTGATTGCCACACAATATTGATGTTACTATATACATTATTTCACTTTGCATCAGTTAATTTAACTTTTCACTGTCTGCCTCTCATCTTCCTGTCAAAGTCCAGCTCAAATCCCATGGGACAGAACCTTTTCCACTCCCCCCAGCTACTAGTGCTTAAGCTAGGATATCACCTTCCATCTGCCCTGTTTGCATTTTCTGTGTGATTTTCACAGATCCCTTCTTAGAATGTGAGATTCTGAAGACATGTACTATTCTTTATATGTCCAACACCTAGGACAGTGCCAGGCATATAGTAAGTGCTTGATAAATGTTTGTTGCCTGAATGACTGGGTTTCAGATGTGGGAGGAGGGAACTTTCTTTTCCCATTCCTCTCATCCCCTTGACCTCACCTCCCCATAGGTGCCCATAACAGCTTTCTGTATAAACATGTAGCTGTTGGTGACATGTGCTTGTCTGATAAGCTTGAGAAGAATCCTTGGGCCCTTGGAAGCCTTCCATTTCTTTGCTTTTTCCCTCCAAGAATCCAAGTAATTGATGAGTAGTCCTAAGAAATGAATATTTGCCCCTTTGGTAGCTCCCTTGTGAGTTCCTGGGAAGAGATGCCATTTGAGTCAGTCTGTGGAGGACAAATAGGAATTAAAGCTAAAGAAGGGGAGGAAAATATTATTGTTAACAGAGAATGAAATGAACAAAGGTGAGAGGTTGGAAGAGGGTAAGGGCGTATTTTGGGGGAGAAGGTGTGTTGTTATATAATATGGGGACAAGCTATGTGCCTGTTTCATTAACTCATTCATTAAACAAACAAATTGACCATTCACCCTGTGTAAGACACCTTGTGTTTCTATGTCACTGAAGTCAGATTGAAAGGTATTTGGCCATCTTTATTTTCCATAAAAACATACTACATGTTCACTTGGTAAGCTATGACAATGCCATACTGTAATGAGGTCTGGTTGGATACATGCAAAACAAAGTCAATCCAATTTGGCATTTGCGTCTTCTTCTTTGGTGAGACTCAACATTGCAACAGTCAATCAATGGATTTAGGGAAAAGAATCCAGCAGGAAATTTACATATGGTCAAAATACCAAAAACAAAACCCAGTTTTGCTGGAAGTGTTTTAGGTCATGCTCTCCAGGATGACTTTCAAGGTTGTTTGATGTGTATCCTGCGTCTCTCCTTTTCAACTGTAATTTTCTGAAAGTTAATAAACATGGAAATGACTCATTAAAATTTACATGTTAACAAGTGAGGGGAAGCGAGTGAAGGGAAAATCAGTATTGATTATAATTTTAAAAGATCAGTTAATGGTAAATACTCTCTTTTTCTGGGACAGTACATGCACATAGAGAAGTATTCTTCTCTTAAGAGATTTATGGTTCAAATTAATTCATTTTTTGAGATAGTAATCAATTTTCCATCCCTGTATTGGCACTTGTAGTCTAAAATACCTTGGTTAGGAAAGGAAAAAGGAAACAGACCTTTACTGAGCACCTACTGTGTGCTAGGCATCAGGCTAAGTACTTTACAATTATTGTATCATTTGAGGTAGGTATTACTACTACCTCCATTTCCAGGCTGAGGAACTGAATCAGGCAGAGGTTAAGAGGGCTGCCTGGGGTCACACAATGAGATGATCCAAGGAATGATCAAGGTTTCAACAGGAATCCTTCATTGGCTCATCCTTATTGTGCATGATGCTATCACTTTGGTTGAGTGTTGGATGACTTCATGCATCCTGGGCTTCGTCAGGATGAGTACAGATTCCTTTAGGTAACAGCACAATTCAGCAGGCATGAGCTTTAAGATTTCCCAATTGTTAAGGCTTCTCTATTCCCTCTAAGATACCATATGATTTTTAAATGACTCACCACATCCTTAGCCACATTAATTACCATCCTATCGCACGCCCTTTCTTGGATAACCATTGTTGGCTTGTCTGACTGGCTTCTTATCACCAATCTATGATCTGTGAAATCAGAGACATGACAGCTCTTAAATTAAGGTTCCTTAGATTTGCATCCTGGCAGCCCTCCCTTGTGAGGTGAGGGCATTTTAAAGAGCAGAATAAACACATTAACGTCCTGTAAGAAGCCTCCTATGGTACCTCAGTGTGCGTGTGTGTGTGTGTGTGTGTGTGTGTGTGTGTGTGTGTGTGTGTGTGTATGTATGGAGGAAGAGAGAGAGAGAGAGAGAGAGAGAGAGAGAGAGAGAGAGAGGGAGGGAAGGGAGGGAGTGACCTTGGAGAGGATAGTTGGCTGCTCAGCTGTCTTCTCTGTTCTCCACTTTGTTCTTTAGCTAGGCTCATATGGTCATAGCTGGAAAGGACCTTAGAAGCCATCAAATCCAGCCTCCTCATTTTGCCAGCAAGGAAACAGGCACATAAAAATCAAAGGACTTGCCCAAAGTCACAGCTAGGAAATTACTAAGGCAGAATTTGAACCTGGGTCTTCCTGACTTGAAATCCAGTGCCCAGCTAACTATCACCTGACAATGTGAAAGCAATTCACTTCAGTCCCTGAAATTAATGAGTACCTGCTGCATTTCAGTGCTCTCTGGATGGCATTGGGAGGGATGAAAAGCTTGACTAAGATGTGGTTTCTGTCCTCCTAGCTAACTGGCAGAGTGGGTGAAGCCCTGGAACCTAGCTGTGTGACCCGGGACAAGCCACTAAGCCTGTTTGCCTCAGTTTCCTCATCTGTGAGATGAGGATGATAGTAACACCGCCCTCTCATGGTTGTTGGAAGAATT
>CM053774.1:124366828-124573659 GCA_028658325.1 Potorous gilbertii | reverse complement strand
TTACTGCCTTTGTAACCATAGAAATGTGTTTCCAGTGGTGCTGTGTGACACTGGGCCAGAGCTCACAGTGATGTCTCCAAATAAAATTCTGACCAGGGGGAAAGATATTCCTGTAAGACTGAGGCTCCTCATGTGTAATACAAGGGAGTTGGACAAGGTGGTCCTTCCAGTTCAGAATCTAGGCTCCTATGGCCTCAGGCTCTGAGTCTGAGTGTCCTCTTCTGCAAAACCAGGGGGTTGGACTAAATGAGCCTGAAGGTTCTTTCCAGTCCTGAAGAGGAAGATCCTTTTTGCATCACAAAATGGTGTCTTGTATAAAAGGAATATTGTTCTACCTCCAGCTGTGGCCAACGAAGGTAAGACCCATTGTATGGGAATTGACCAGTTTTACAGTATAAACCAGGTAAACTCAGAAGTGAACCTTCCACTGGTCTGTCCACTCCCTCTACCCCTCCCCATGTCAATTAACTTGTAAAAGAAACTTTTACTATGAAGGGCATATACAGTCAGCAGTCCGGGAAAGGCAAAAAGTCTTGTATTTACTAAATAAAAAGTTATTTGTTCTATTGATTTTCTACTGGCTGGTGACCAGGGCTTTATTATGCCAACATGCCACTTGGGCAAAGGTTTGATGGCTGGCATAGCACTGTGGTACCTCTGCACCCTATCTCAGTGTGTAGGGAAAGGCAAAGGGGACATGTCACCTATGGGCCAGTGGAGCACAGGCTTTGGGGTTAGATTTCAAAAACTGGGGAGCAATTTTTGATTTGGGGAAAGTTGAATGTGAAATGAGGTTGGTAAGGTAGGCTGGGACCATATGAAGGAGAGCTTCAAATACTAGGCCAGTTTGTATTTTTATCATAAGCTCAATAGGAGGAAGTGCGGTGAAATGGAGAAAGTTGGCTTCACAGCTGGTCAGTTAACGGTAAATCAACAAGTATTGACCCTGTGCCAGACACTGTTGTAAGAACTGAGGTTACAGAACAAGGCAAAAACTATCCCTCACTTCCAGGAGCTCACATAGTCACAGGGGAGACCAGCAGGAGCTGGGATGTGGTCCTGCCCCTTAGACATCCTGGCTGTTTGATCCTGGGCAAGCTTATTTAATCTCCCAGAGAGGGAGATGGCCTTTGTGGGATGGAGCAGGTAGGACGCTGGTTTGGAGAAAGGTCGCTGCAAGAGAGGAACATAGTTTTTACTTCCCAGAAACCTTGAATCACCAAGCAGTGAGAGAAGGCTGGCTGGCTTTCTGTTCTTGCCTCCTTTACCATGACCATTAGAGTTCAACTCAGATGTTCTGTCTGTTGGTGGAGGACATCTGGAGAGCCTGGACATGACTGAGCTGCATCTTCCCAGAGTGCTTCATTCAGGGATTCTTTATGGACTCCTCTGTGCTCTCCAGCCGGCCTCCTTGCTGTGCCTTCTGGGCTGTGAATGGGAAGTTATTCTCCCTGCCTGGAGTACCTTTAGGGTCATAGAATTGTTATGGGTCTAGAACTGGAAGGATCTGGTTCAAGTCTTCATTTATAGAAGAAAACTGGGAAGTTGAACCTTTCATCAGTTTACACAGCTAATCTTTGGTAGAGAAAGCACTTGCAGTCATAAAAACCAGCATCCTTTCATGATCTCACAGGAGGAGGACTAAGTAAAATGACAGTAGCCTCTTCCCAGCCTGACCTGTCATCCATGTGACTGTCATGGCGGGATGGGGGCAAACAGCAAAGTGAGAGATGGCTGGCATCACCTGGACCAAACTGGCCTCTACTGTGTGGATGGCCAGAGATGAACAGAGAGGCGGGAGGCACGAGAGGCAGGAATCAACGAGTTTAATTTAAGAGTGAGGGCATGGCTTGCAAGCAAGAACGTATGTACTGCGCCCCCACCCCCCTAAGCAGGGGTGCCAGAGGCAGACTTTGGCCGGTGGCTGCACAGGGAGCTACGGCCCTTCCAGTGATTGGGGAACAGTGCCAACAAGACAAGTTGGATCCCAGCAGGGCTTCATGACCAGAACTTGTCTGAGCTCAGAGAACAGTTGATGCTATCAAAGCAAGACAATAATGATGTGATGTCACCATAGGGTGGGCACAAAGGATTATTGTTATGCCAAGCTCAGGGCACAACCTGCTTGCTGGGCCTTAGCTCTGGAAACAGGCTGTTGCCCAACATCTTGACATTTTCCCCTTTTGGCCAAAGGGAGGGAGTCTGAATGAAGCTTTCCCCTTCTGGCCAATAAAGGAGAGACGGGTAGAAGCCAAGAGGCCACTAGGCCCAGGATGAGATGTTGCCCAGAGGGTTACCTCCTTGAGGCACCTATTGGGAAGTAGGTATCATGGCTAGCCATTGTTTGCTTTCAATCAGAAAAGAGAGGAAGGCCAAGAATGTAGAGGAAAAAAATTGCAAGACACACCTGCATTGGGGCCTTGGTGTGAAACAAAAGGGAAGAGGCAAAAAAAAAACCAAACCCAAAAAAACAAACCAAACAAACAAACTAGGACAATATACTTAGTCCTTGTCCAGAATCTTGGGACAGCTGTCTCATCTGAATGTTGGCTGCTTCTGGTTCCATGTTAGATGAACCTTAAGGTCCCCAAAGTGTACTGCCATTCACGTAGGAGCAGGAGCTTTCTTCAGATGATCCAGGAGTCCACACTCACAAGTTTGGCAGCTGTGGGAGCCATCAGAGGCCCCTGCTAGAGGCCCTTAGAAGATGTATGGGCTAACAATTGGGAGAAAACTCTGCATATCAATCTTTGAATCTGAGTTTCAGGTCAGCAGCTGTAAATAACACATAGAGATGATGTAGTTTCCCGGCCACACAGGGCTATCAAAAAGTTTTGCCCATAATTGTATAATTAGATAAATCAGGTACAGATTAAAGTCCTTAGAAGTTTCACAATTGACTAGTTCAGAGAAGGGGGAATTTCCATGTTGCCAAGGGAACCAAGAACACGTAAACATAAGTAACATGAAATTTCCTTGTATTCGAGTGACTCATTCTCAATATCCATTTAACCAGCACCTTTTGAGTACCAGATGTCTCATGTAATCATCTGGTCCCTGGATGTCTTGTCTTGGACAATATACTTATTCTCAGGACAGCTCTAAAAGGGGTCTGCTTCTCTGGTTCCCAACCTAGAAGTTCCTAGATAATTGTGCTAGTAACATCATTTAAAGTCGGTTGTCCAGTTTGGAAACATCAGAGAATTTCAGTTCATATAACATCTGTTTTGATCCTTACCTAAATCTTGAAAGAAGCTTTCAAAAATTTTTGAGGGTCCAACTGCAAAATGAACTTTTAAAAACTACCTTTTAAAATGATCAGACAGATACTTTAATAAAGGGAAAATAACCATTATTCATACAATTTATGTGTGATATTCAATTCTGAGAACTTCTTACCAAAACATGTACAAAACCGGAATTTCCACAATAGATGAATTTTGGAGGCCGACCATGTACACCTGTACATAGTTCTTAGAGAAAGCAATCTACTGCTATTTCTGTTATATTAACTGGAAAACTTTCACATTACATCTTTGTCTTACTCTTGACTAACTATTTCTCCCTTGGTAGGCTATCATTCCCATGTTATAATTTGATCACAGATATAGGTTCAAATTGTAGGTTGTTCATACTTGCATCTTATTATAGCAACTCAGAGATCCAGGATCAATCTGTTATTTAATATATTTAGTACTATACTTAGAAAACTTCTTAATTATAGAAATTTGCTATAAAAGAGAACAGAAGGGACATTGTTATAATAATGTCATATATTATAACAGAGGGAAAAGCTTCCTTGTATCTGTTCAATTTCAGGGATGATTCATATCTGACAGTAAATCATGTAGTTACAGAGTGTGAACAGCCAAGTTCAGAATCATCAGGTGGGAATTTTTCTTTTCATAAAGGAAATAGAACAGTGAGGAAATTGAGTCACGAAGATTCTACCTAGACTGGGCCAAAGTCATCCCCAAAACTTTCCCCAGGCATAGACATCCACCTTTAGAAATTCCCAGCCTGCAGCAATGCTATTTTCTGCTATTGGCTTCATGACAATTCAGACAACTATCCTTCTAATCAACGCTCAAAACAACAGTGAATTACAGTTCCACGAATTTTAACCTTAAATATCAAAATTTTACTAACCACAAGTTAGGACATAAATATCTTTCCTGATGTTTCCTAAGAGTTAATGTTTCATGTATCTTTTACTTATAAATAAAACTAGCCACATTCTAGGACTGCAGACATACAGCAAATACCTGACAATTGACTTGTCATCCATATGTTGAAGCTACATCTATAAACCACCCTCCACGCTTTCATAATAGCCAAGAATTTCAAATGACAATTCACTATTATAATAAACAGTGTCATTATCTGCTTCCTAATAAAATATGCCTCATTAAATATTTAAAAGTTTCAAATATCTATTTTTATCATATCCTCTTAAAAGCTTTAATTCATGTGTAACAGCATCCAGATCTCACAGTTGTTTTGTCTAACAGCATTTCTGTTACAATGGTTTCTCAAATACTCTGAGGCAGAGCAGTACTGGCCTCCTTCCTGTTCCTCACACAAGACACTCACTCTCCCGGTTGTGCACATTTCCAGTGGCTGTGCGTTGTGTCTGGAATTCTCTTCAACCTCATCTTGTCTCTTGGCTTCCTTCATATTCCAGCTAAAATCCCACCTTCTGTAAGAAGTCTTTCCTAATCCCCCTTAATACTAATGTCTTTCCTCTTTTGATTATTTCCAATTTATCTTATATGTAGTCTGTATATAATTCTTTGCATGCATCTCCCCCATTAAAATGTGAATTCCTTGAGAACAGAGGTTATCTTTTGCTACTTTTTGTATCCCTGAGGCTGTCAGACCTTCTATCCACTTTTTCTTATTGGAAGAGAGGCCCCATGGTGTTGGGGAAGCCTAGTCACTACCCTGTCTAGGGCATGTCAGATGGTCAAAGAATCACAAATTTGGGGTGGGAAAGGAACATGAGAAGTCATCTGACCCAACTCCTTATTTTACAGATGAGGAACTGAAGTCAAGAGAGGTTAAGTGACTAGCCCAAGGTCATTCAGCCAGTAAGTGTCTGAGACAGGGTTTCAACCCAGACCCTAAGACAACACATGTTGTCTCTATTGGTAAACAGGGGCCAGGCTTAGAGGCAAAGGTAGAGTCAGGGAAAAGCAAGGGAGCTGGCACAACTAGTTTCAATTTGCATTATGAACATTTTTCCCGATCACTTTCTTAACCCAAGGCAGTTAACCAAACTATACATCAAACCCTGATTTGTAACTTACTGACTTCTGAGGTGTAGATGCTCATACTAAAAATTTAACAATAGCCTCTTGGTGTAATCTGACTCTAGCCCTCCTGCAATTATAGACAGGCAGATCAGGATCCATAATGAAAATACAGACCAAGGCTTTTTCATTGTGCCCTGCCCTGCATCTAGGATTAACTTGGAGGTTATTAACACAAAAAGATGATGGTTCAGCCTAATGCCTCCCCTTTGCCCTTCTTAGCCCACATTCGAGCAGATGCAATTTATCTTTTCTCAGCTGCTGCCAACACTTGTTTCTTCCTTCAGGGCACTGGTTTCTTGGAATGGGCTGGAACTGATGGGAAGAATGATTATACAAGTTGATGACTCTTGAATCTGCTGGTGTACTTTCAGAAAAGAAAGAGAAACAAAGAAAATAAACCCTCCACAGTGATCAGCCTTCGGCTAACCGAGTACAAAATGCAATCTAAATAAACTCTCCCTAATTCCAATTTTACCCCACCGTTTATTCACATTCAAACAGGCCCCCAGTGCCTCTTATGTGGATGATCTAGACAGTAACCTCTTACCTGGCTTTCCTATCTGCGTCTCTTTACCCCTTCTAATCCATCGTTCTGTTTTGAGTCATTCCTCCTCCCACCTTTGAAAAAGCTGCCAAATGGACATTCCTAAAACACAAATTTTTGTTCATTTGTGCCATTTTCTTGGCAAAAATATTGGAGTGGTTTGCCATTTCCTTTTCCAGTTCATTCTATAGATGAGGAACCCGAGGTAAATAGGGGTAAGTGACTTGGTCAGGGTCACACAGCTTGTAAGTGTGTAGATTTAAACTCAGGTTTTCCTGACTCTAGGTCTAAGTGCTCTATCCACTGTACCATGGTCCCGCCATTCCCCTATTCAAAACTGTTTTGTGGCTCCCTGTTGACTCTGGGAGAAAAATACATCTTCAGCTTTTTGCTTAAAGTGGTCAGTTAAGAATCATTAGACTCCAAAGCATTCCAATCATCAGAAAATTAACAGCTTAGATCACAAATTAGAAAACCTTACTCAAATGTGGCTTTGACAGGGGACGCACTTTTAAAAAAATATTATGGAAATAACAAAACTTAGTAACTAAAAAGAGCAATAAGAAGAAATACGAGAATAGCCCAAGGATTGAAAAATGAAAGGGACAAATGAGATATTTACTACAAAAAAAAGGAAAACAGGATGAGTAGAGACGCTTTAAGAAGCACTGGACTCCTTGAACACCAAGGTCACACCAAAAACTTGGAAATCATAAAAAAATTCCCTGAATCTATTGAAAAAAAGAGGACAATAGGGAAAAGAAGGAATCATGTCACCGCTTATATGAAAATCCAAAGTCAGAACAACCCAGGAATGTCCTAATCCACATCCAGAGTTTCTAGGTCAAAGAAAAAAAATACAGAAGTAGCCAAAAAGAGAGAATTCAAGTATCGGGGAATGAACTTCACACAAGGTTTGCTTTGTTTCACAGAGATACCTGCTGCTGACAATAGCATGTTCAGTCATTCAGCTGCGTCCAAACTGGTGATCCAGTAGAACTTAACTGTCCATGAGGTTTTCTTGGGAAAGATACTGGAGTGGTTTGGAATTTTCTTCTCCAGTACTGTAACATACCAAGAGGCAAAATAAATGGATGAATAACCAGAAGTAAATATTTCTTCAAAACTAAGGATAATCCTACATGGGAAAATTCATCTTTAACTGAACAGAGAATGTTCAAGCATTCCTGCTGAAAAGATTAGAGATGTGTAGTCTTTGAGGCACAAACATAGGAGAGATGAGAAAGCTGGAAAGGAATATACATATAAATATAAATATACATACATATATATACATATATGTATATACATACATATATATATATAATCTGGAAGGGGCTAAGTAATAGCCACATATCTATGTCCTAATGGGGACAAAGACAAGTGTTGCTTCAGAATCCCAGTCTTTTAGGGGTTGTATTATAGTTAATTCTTCATTTTGAAAAGAACCAGTGACATCATGGGTGATATCTTGACTCTTGTGTGATCTGGATTGAAGTACGGGAGAGCTGTACTAAGTCATCAGACTCACTCTCTCTCCTAGTCATCAAAGTCCAGTGAAGAGACTAAAGCCAGGATGACAGGTGATAGCTCGGGATGCACTGCATGACTGTAGCATCTTAGATGTCTAACCAAATGCTAAGTGCTCCACAGCACCTGCTTCAGCCTCCTTCATGGCTGTTGGAACAAATTATTCTCATCCACTCATCCCCTGCTGGAGAAGTCTTCACATGCGTAGGGGGTGTGGCCTGCTGGTTACCTTCAACCTGGTTTAGCCCCTCTGCCAAGGTTTTCCTGGGTTGTGGCCACTGTACAAGCTCCAGCTTCTTGGAGCCACAGTTGGGAGGCCAGGTGGACACCAAAGTTGGAGGAGCAGCCCTGAAAAGGGCTCAGCAAGCCCTCACACTAGAGATGCTAGTTGTGCCCGAACACCCCATACACAAACATACACAGAGTTAATAAAGAGAAAGAAGATTCCTATAGACTTGACATAATGACTCAGTACAACGTATCATATTAAGGAAACAATATAAACCATAAGATTATGATAATAGATGCAGAAAATATCTTGACAAAATAAAATATCCATTTATGTTACTAACACTGAAAAGCAAAAGAGTAAATGGACCTTTCTTTAGTATGTAAACAGCAAGCGTCTGAAACAAAGCACTAGTATTATCTGAGAGAAAGATGCTACCAACCTTCCAATAGGACGAGGGATAAAGCAGGGAGGCACATTGTCACCACTACTGGTTGATACGCTCTCAGAAATGCTAGTTATTGCAGCGACACAAGATAAAGACATTGAAGGAATGAACACAGGCAAAGAAGGAATGACATTACCTTGTGCATAGGATATGATTATTTATTTAGTGAACACAGAAGAGACAGACAGACAATCCTATTCAACTACGTTGTACAAAGTACCTGAGAGGCCACCTACTAAGACACCTTCCCAATTCAACTTCAAAATGCTCTTTATAGAAATAATGGAAGGCAAATAATTGGTGACGTATCGATGGCTTATGCTTTAAAGACCACACTGTTGAAATTAAGTGATAGTTTTGGGGCTACAACAATCAAACTACTTTATATCCAGGTCCATACCTATCATCCTTGCTCCAGGGAAGGCTGAAGCAGGTAGGTAGCTTGAGCTCAGGAGTTCTGAACTACAGTAGGGTTAAATTATATAATCACATTATATAATTAACACAACATATTGTAATCATTAATATATGATCATATACATAACATATAATTATATTATATAATTAATTATACTATTTATTTGTCTTTATTTTATTTTAGAAACTCTAGTTTCCTGCAAGGTTCTGCTTGAATATCTCCTTTGACGTGAAGTCTTGGATTTCCCCCAGCTTTGCTACTATTATACATGCCACTATACGTACTTGTTTTTCTCCCCTCACTTGATCATAAAATTAAGGTTACTTTCATTTTCCCATCCCTGTCCATTTCCCCCTTCTTTCCTAGTCCTCGCCTTTGTCATACGTTCTCTGTATGCACATACATTTTCTTATACATACATCCCTATTTATATGTTGTATAGTCCAATGGAACATGAAGTGCTTAGGATAAGGGGTATTTTTTACTTTCTTCATACTCCCAGAACTTCATAGGATGCCTAGCTAAGTACTTAATACGTTTATTGACTGGCTAACTCTTGTCTTGGTGTCTCCAGAACTTAGGACAGTGCCTTGCATACAGCAGGAACTTGATTAATGTTTGTTGATTGACTGCTAGAGGAATTGCAGATGTGCTTGAAAAAATCTTTGTTTCATTTGTGAAATCTCCAGATAAATGTCATGGAACACAGCCTAAAAGGGCAAGGAAAGGAGAACTGGACTTTTTAAAGTATCCTCTCTGGGCCTCATCTGTATAAAAAGACCTTGAGTTAGAAGACTTCTAAGGGTCCTTCTAGCTCTAAATCCTAAGAAAGATCTGGGTTTATTTCTCACACTCTACTTTGGTTGAAATTTTCTCTTTTTTTGTTTTTAACATTTTTTCTTTTTAATTTTCTTTTTAATTACTTTTTAAAATGAAAAAAACCCATAAATTTTATTTTAGACTCAAAAGTCAAAACACAAATACTGAATAGAGAAAAGAAATAAAACATACCATGAACTTAAATATTGGAACTTAAGATTTCTCTTTTATTTTAACCTCTTATACATGTTCCCATCCTGTGCTCCCATTTGTTAGATGCCCACTTAGTTTCCAGTTTTTGCTACAACAAGAAGCATTGCTATTACCATTTGGGCATGTTTGGACCATTCTATTTTTGGTCTGCTTGAAGTATATGTTCTGGGTCGGAGGGTATGAACAATTTAGCAAATTTTCTTGAGGAACTGCATGTAGTTTTCTGGAGAAACTGGGGCAATTCACATCTTCAGCAACAGGGTTTTTGTGTGTATCTTCACAAAGCCCCACCAGCAGAGACTCCTTTGAGCATTTTTCACCTTTGTAATCTGAGAGAAGAGACAAAGTTCTAAAACTGCCTTAATTTGTATCCCTTAATGGTTTTAGATCACTTTTTCATATGGTTTTTGATAGTTTTCCTTTCCTTCCTTCCTCCCTCCCTTCCTTCTTTCTTCCTTCCTTTCTTCCTTTCTCTCTTTCTTTTTCTTTCTTTTCTTTCTCCTTTGACGATTCATCTGTTGACTCTTGGTGTTATGTATTTGTACCATTTTCAAATATATCTTGGATGTCGAGACATTTGTCACAAAAAGTTTTTTTTGTTTTATTTTGGGTTTTTTTGCCATGAATATTATGTATTCGTGCAACTGACAAGTAGGCAAATTTTTAGCTCTTCGTGTATATATATATATATATATTTATATATATATACACACACATACATATGTTTGGATATGGAAACCCACTGTGGACTTATGGATCAGAATAAGAGGACAGAAAAAGACTTTGAAGATTGTAGGATGCCAAGGTTTTGAACTGGATGTGATCTTAGAGGTCATCGCTAGCCATTACTGTACTTTATAAATGAGGAAACTGAAGTCCAGGTGAGATTTGCACTCGGGTCTTCTGACTCCTGGGGCAGGTATTTCCCCAGTGTATATGACCTGGTCCTTGGCCCAGACTGTGAGAGCAGCACAGCTAATATCCAAGCTTCCAACCTGAATTCTACCCTTTGGCAGAATTAGCAGCATTCAAATGTGTGGCTGTTGAGGCTTATTATGTGAAGGGCCTGATCAAGTCACTTAAAACAGAGTATCAGTTTCCTAATCTCTGAAGTGGGCATAGAGCTTGCAGGACCTTCTTTACAGTGGTGTTGAATGGACAGGACTCTTTAAACCTTAACAGTACTAAAGATAAGTGAATGATCATTGCTGTTTCCTGTGGCATCACTGAGTCAGAGGATATTCAGCTAAGTCAGTTAAGTTGGCCAACCCTGGTTTCTGCAATGTGCTGCAAGTATATGTCATTCGAGTTTCCTCTTTGTCCTACTAGGAATGGACTCTGATATCATACATGTGTACATGCATGTGTGAGTACGTTGGAACACATTGTGTGTTAAGGCTTATGAAGGGAGATTGGGGTGACAAGGAACACGAGCCTCATCTGAAAGTGGAAATGTATTAATCAAAGGTATGAAAGTCACTGCTTGATATCAAGGGCAGTCAAAAGGCCTTGGAAGGCTGAGCTCGAATTTTGCCTCAGACTCCTAACTGTGGGATGGACCTTAGGCAATTCACCTAACTTCTCTTGGTCTCGTCTCTGCCCCTCTAAAACAGGGGTGATAAGAACACCTGCCTTCCAGAGTTGTGAGATTAACTGAGACCATCTATGAAAAGTCTTTAGCCACTTTAACTACTAGTCACTGCTCATATTGGTGCATTTTTCGTGGTCTCCTGATCTTCTGTGAAATGGGTTCTTTGGACTACATGATTCCTTGGACTCCTGGCTAGAATCTTTATGGACCACAATGCCAGTGTCCTGGACCATCAGATGCTCTCTGAGGGAGAGAAATCTATGCACCCTTCCCCACTGCCAAGTCAGTTCCAGGGGTCATCATGATCACACAAAAATGAAATTTTAATTGTTCCCCATCCTTCTTTATTTTTCAAAGAATGAAAAAAGGTACAAAGAATACAATGAGGAGATAAGTAGCAAGTGAGCATTATGGAATTCTGCGGAAAACTGCCCTGGAGTTTTTTTTTTCACCAGCTTATTGGAGAACAGTCCAACTCAACTGGTCTGTCAGGTAAGAAGACTGTCTGAAACAGGGAGTGGGGGATGATGGAGGGGATGGGAAAAAGACAATGACATTCAAAAACCTTTCAAACCACTTGAAAGTTAAACATAATATACACAGTACCCTCCCCTCCCCATCCTAGTACAAAAATAGTGTCCAGAAACTATGTATTTGCTCCAATACTTTGAAAAAGTATAAGAATACGAAGAAATACTAACAGTGGCTAGTGATAATTCTTTGTGATTTTAAAAAATTAAACTATTATGTCATTTATTTTTAAAAAGTATTTACACTTTCAACTACATTCATTAAAACATGTATACACAGGCTTTTGGTAGTGTAGGGAGGGGGAAGATGATTCCAAAGCTTTCTTCCTTCCTCTATACGGCAGAGCAAAAGGGGTCCGGAAAGATGCTTACTTAATACAAGCCAAATATTTAACATCCTTGGACAGTGATTTTGACCTCCAAGTGTGTTGCTCCAAAGAGCCACAATGTCGTTTGTACAGGGGGAACCAAATAAGCAACTCTGTAGTGGGACGTTGGACAGACTTCCCTGACTTAGCTGCCTTTGACCCTAGAAGATGATGGGGATGATGACTGTGTCCCATTTCCAGGCTTATCCTGAGTTCTTCATTAAGAAAGGTCTCACAAAACCTCATAGCACACACCTAATAAAGGCCTGGGAGCAGTGGTAGGGGAATAGACAGAATATTATCTATCCTAGGTTCCACTGAAAATCATCAAAGTTAGGAATGAGGAGTCTCCTGAAGGGTCCTTTATCCACCAGAAAGTGTTCCCTTCCCCCTCCCTCCCTGGGACCCATTCAGAGCATCTGATAAACTGCAGAAGAGGGCAGACATCCCATTGCCTCAGCATTCTATTTCAGTCATCAAGGGGGGAAAACCCAACTACAACATTGCTGGCAAATATTACAGTAGTTAATATATCAAGATCTAGCAGAAATGGGGATGGGGTATGTTAAAGGTGGAGAAATCAAATCTGGTGAAAAAGAATGGGGCTGTGAACAAAGAGAGACATCCAAGCCTCCAGCTCCTGCACTATACATTTCTATTCCTATTTTCCATCCCTCTCGCCCCCACCCTTGCTCAGTATTTAATATTTTCTGTACCTGCTTTTGTCTCACTTCGAAGGAGAGATCATTGGTGGTGACGACATCATCATTATTCTTAGGAGTTTTTAAAAAGTTTTCTCCTTACTAAATGTCTACAAGTGAAATATGGGAAAGGTATTCTCACCTGCAAAGACTGAGGAGATTACAAGGACATAAGAAAGGTTGCATTAGACCAATGTCCTGTAGCCAGTTTCTGACGCTGGCAGTTTTGAGGGAGAATACGGCAGCTGCCCACCATGTTTTGTCTGCAAAGACATCAAGTGCATAGGTTCTTAAGCATCCCTAGTCCCATTTACAGAGCTCCCTAGTTCGCTCAGGCACACAGCGGTTCAGTGATCTGCACAATTCCCACAAGAAAAAAACACCAATTCTATGAAAACACTAAAATTCTATGAAAAAATCCTATGCTCTGAAAAGAAGGCAGGTCATTTTACCAGACAGCGATGGCATGTTCCTCTCAGCTTTTGCATCCATTACTCTAGCTACCACATAGCAGAAACATTTAGAATGTGTGCTTTATTTCATTTTTTAGGAAAAACATTGAGGTCAAGGCTCTGCAGAAGGTGCAAGAGAAAACCTGGACAAGAATTGTAGAGGCTGAGAAGGCAGGAGCACACGTGATGATGAAATCACAGAGCTTAAGGCTCAAAGTAGGAAAACACAAAAACAAACTTTTGTTGTCTACCCTGGGAAGAGAACAGGAAATGGGCATTTGCATTAGCAACTAACTTCTGTTGATCTGTGCTCACTTCTCACAGACTGCATGAATCTGCTCCTGAATGTTGTTCAAGGGGTCAGCTTAGCTAAGATTCTGGCATTCCCTCCATTATTAACAAGTTGAGCTCTGCTTCAGGGCTAGGCTCATCTGCCCTAAGGAAATCAGAGCTCCGTATGGTGACGTGGAAAGAGCATGGTCACGGAAGTCACAAGAATTGGCTTAGAATTGTGGCTCAGACACACACCCTAGCTGTACTACCCTGGACAAGTCAAATAAATTTTCTGGGTCTCAGTGTCCTTTTCCGTAAAGTGAGGGGTTGGACTAAACAATCTTTGAGGTCTCTTCTAGGATACTAAATAGCCCAGTGAGATGGTCCCTATTTTGAACAATAATAAAACTTGTTAACTTCAAAATTTGCTCAGCACATAAATTAACTTCAATGGAAAGGAGTGAGGTAAGTACTTTCAATTTCTGCAAGAACCATGGTCTCCAATAGATGAACACCAGCTAAGAAGGGCATCTCCTAAGTGGGAAAATGGCACTTGATGGTATCCAAATAAAAGTTAAACTTATCTTCATTCCAACAGTAACTTCTTACAAGGTATCTGCTGAAAAAATCATCTTTGGTTAGGTGGAAAGGGTCTAAACTAATGGAAAATGCTAATAACTCAAGTTGCAGACTTGAGTGTGGGTGCATATCCTAGGATAGGGTATACAATGTGACTTTTTTCCAAGATCATGTGATCCTCGAAGGGATGTCAGAGGTCATCAACTCCAAATCCCTCATTTTATAGAGGAGGAAACTGAGGTACAAGATGCAAGGTCACATAGAAATAAAGTGTCAGTGGGGATGGCCACTCCTGGAGAGATGAGCCAGCAGATACAGGTCGCTGACTTGTAGCGGCAGTCAGAACAATGACAAGTTCTGTCGTTACGGGGCGAGGGTCACAACTCTCATCTCAACAACCCACTGTAGTCCAGCCACAGCAAGCTCCCTGATGAGCAGCTGAAAGCTTACCAGAGTGTTTTACATACCCTGAAACAGAGCCAGTCATGATTACTGAGAGGTATCGAAGGAAACATTAGTTTCTGCCAAAATCATGAGGTATTTGCATCTATACATCATTAATGCATAAGGTCATGGTGCCCAAGGTATTTCAAAAATTAGGTTCCATCTTGAACTTGATGCAAATGCCTATATGAAATAACCAGGAGAAGCATTTGTAGGAAATGGTCTTCTTGTACTTTGTCATTATGATGGTGATGTGGCAAGGTGGGCTGCCAGGGGCCAGATGTGAAGCAGGAAGAGACCTGCCTCTGACATGTCCAGGTTGTATGACTCTAGACAAGTCACCTGACTTTGAAGTGTTCCCAGGCAACTGCTTAAGAGTGTAAGTTATAGTGAGTGAGCAATCTGCCTTTAGAGAAGGAGGGTCTACAATGGACTAGACTAGAAAACAAGTCAACCCAGCTCTCCTGAGCCTTTTGGATTAAGGGGTGATAGGAAGTGTGAGCAAACACATTGAGATGGTTGGTTGGGAAGCTTCAGGCCTCCTTCTTTCCTTCATTCTGCATGTCTGCTTTCCCAAGGCACTTGAGCTCAAGGGCACACATATGGAATGGAAACTGCCTCTAATCCCACCAGGGAAGTTTATTTATACACGTGAAGTACTGTGGGAGAAAGATGGCAGCCAAGTCACATAGTCTGAAGAAAGATGGAGAACTGGCCATCTCTAGGGGGCAGGGCTTGACCTGGTCAATCTGGGCCCCTGAAGCAATTCCTCTACATCTACTGATCCCATAAACTGATGGAACTTACTTCTGTATGACTCAGGGTTCTGCTTATGGCTAGGGGACTGAAACAGCCTGTTCTGCTATTTCTCTTTGACCCCAATAGCATCATGATATAGGTAGCAAAAGGAGACCATGGTGGCCTTTCAACACTTATAAAAATGCAAAAATTGCTGTATTCTCTGAGCTGTATTTATGATTCAAGCCCTGTCTTGAAGCAACCTCATGGGACTCCTTTCTATGTGAAAAGGTAAGGAATGGTTGTCTTTCACTCTAACCTTAAATGCCTTTTACTTTGGACAAAGTTGGATTCCTATTTCCTTGAATTCACTCTTTCAGTTTGAGACTTACATTAATGGAATTTATTTGTTTGTGATACAAGCTGTAAGAACATTTTTAAAGAAGGAAAGATGATTTTGCAGTCCCTAATGGAAGGAGGGAGCTTCCTGAAGTTTTTTCAAAGATTCCTTCTCTTTCCAACATCTATAATGCAACCTTTCTCATCAAAAAGCCAACTTGCTGTGTGACCCTGGGCAAGTCATTTGTTCCACACCTTGATTTCCTTATCTGTAAAAGGAAAAGGTTGGCTGTACAAAATGCCCTCTCGGGCCTTTCTAAATGAATCAAGGGACCCAGATTCGAATTCTTCTTCTGATGCTTACTGCCTGTGTGACCTTGAGAAAGTCACTTACTTAGCTTCCTTGGGCTCCACTTACCTTATCTGTATAGAATGAGAGTTGGAGTAGGAGGTTTCTAAGGTGCCTTCATTCTCTACAACTATGGCCCTACGGATGTAGGCTCAAATCTGGCCTCTGATGTGTACCACTTGTGTCACCCTGGACAAGTCATTTAACTCTGATCACATCTTTTGAATGAGAGGGTTGGATTAGACGACCTCAGAGATCCCACCCAGCTCTAAAACTAGGATCATAATACATGCCTTCTGTGCTTCCCTTCACTATAAATTACAAGACATGTCACAGGCTTCTCAATGTTCTAGAATTGTGAAAGTTGCTGAGGCAAGACCTGAGTGCGATAGGCAAAGGCCTTGATGATACACGTGCCTCCCAAATCCCAGCAATCCAGCCCGCCCAAAGTCAGGCCTGAACAACAGCCCTCTCTCCTCTGTATTCTCAAACTCTAAGGGATGGACTGTTGATCCTGGCTCCCCTAGGAAGAGGGAGAAGCTGCCAAACATTCTTGAAGAACTGGTCATTTGGCCACAGCAAAAACAACCAGGGACACAGATGGACAAGGCCAGGGCCAGAGGTTTCTCACAGCCTCCCCAAACCTCCCTTGGCAGAACCAGAGCATCGAGACCCGTTCTCTGCCAGCTGCGGCCACGGTGGGCAAAGTGGATCACCTCACTTCAGTGGTATAAAGACCTATCCCAACGATAGACACCAGTCCTCTAAAAACATGTCACACTATGCCCTTCGAAGTTGTGCAAAAATAAAACCAAACATTAAAAAAAATACAGCAGTGGCAAAATATATACCCAACTTATACAGTGTCTATGAAAACTACGTATCACAAAATAGGACATCTTCTGTGTAAACGTAAACTCTACGTGCTCAGTCTGTCACAGGTCCTTCAGTTCATCTTGGGCTGGCCGCTCTCCCCGTTGATCAGGTTCTGCTCCTGTTCCTCCGCCAGGGACTGCCATTTCTGTCTGTTCTTTCTACAACCGTCTAGCAGAGGGAAGCAGGCCTCTGAGACGTGGACCAGGGCCTGAGGAGAGAAGGACAGATCAGACAACTGGAAGGAGTCAGCCAGGGAAGAAAGGCCTTGCTCCCAAACTTTCAGTCAGGGGATGCAGCCCCTGCTAGGTGACTTGGACAGAGGACTCCTGATGGGGTCATCGGAAGTTATGTGGACAGGTATGGAAACTGTTGAGCTTGGTGACAGTCTGGGAAGGAGCCTTAAGTGTGGATGAGAAAGTGGACTTCAAGTCAGGAAGACCTGACATGCTGCCTCAGAGACTTATTACGTGTGACCCTGGACAAGTAATTTAACTTCTCCCAGTTTGTCAAGTGTGAGTACTCCATGTCGTCTAAGGTCCCTCTCAGCTCATTAAAAAAAGCCCTCTTTATTGACAAAAACATGAAGAGTCTTGCTCTCTCTCATGAGCATGCACACAAACACATCCATACACACACATATCCATCCATACACACAAACACAGACACACACATCCATACATACACATACACACATACACATCCATCCATACACATAAATACACATACACACCCATACACACAGACACAGACACACATACACACACACACACACACACACTGATCCTGCTAAAGAAGTGGTAACTCTGCTTTCTCTAGGCCCTGCTGTGATGCCTCATGGCATTGGAGTCCAGCTGAGCACAAATTTTAGCAGTCCCTGCTAAGATAAGAGGCTCCAGGTGTGGGGGAGTTGACTTGGGGTCTACCTGAGAATGAGCTGGGCTAGGTTCTGGGAGGCTCCAGGGAAACAGGGACCTGCAATTCCAGGACAGAGGATATTTAGGCCCTTAGGGCTGGTGCTGCGTCATTTGGAGGTAGAGGAATGAGCTCGGGGCCTAGGAGGAAGAGTAAGTGACTCTAGTGAGAGGGGGCCCAACCCAAGCTGCAGAGGGGGCTGCATGTGGGGAGAAAGTGTGAACAGAGGAAATGTGAGTGGAGGTAGGTGGGATCTGAGAGAAGGGGAGGGAAGATGAAGGGGAGAGAGAAAAGAGTGTAGAGAGAGAGAGAAAGTGGGAGGGTAAAGAAGAGAGAGGATGGGGGTGGGGAAGGAGGAGCAAGATGGGGAAGGAGAGAAAGGAAGGGAAGAAGGGGGAGAAGGGGGACAAGAGGATAGGGGAGGAGAAGAGAGAGAAACAGAGAGAAGGAGGAAGTGTGTGAGTGAAAATACGAGGAAGCGTGTGTGTGTGTGTGTGTGTGTGTGTGTGTGTGTGTGTGTGTGTGTGTGTGTGAATGCCAAGCATGCCAGCCCCAGGATATACAGAGGCACTAGGCATGAGACAAGCCCTCCTTCTACCCTTTTCTCTTACATCAGAGCCAATCAGCAGGATGTTAGGATTGATGAGAAGTGATCAGCTTGTGCCCTGTACGGTACATGGGAGTAGTAAGCTTCAGAGGGTCTCTGCTGTGGAAAGAGACTTTCTGGGTCCAGGGAAGGTCCCAGAGAGCAGGGGTTATCCTGACGGGAGGGTCACGGGATCACAGACAGTGGTAGAAGAAAGTGTGGTAGTCATCAAATACAACAACATTTTACAGATGAGGAAACTGAGGACCTGAGGGGGCAGACCGAGTATGTGTTTGAGGCAGAACTAGAATCCAGGTCCTCCTGTCTATCAGTCCAGTCCCATATTCACTGCACCATGCTGCCTCTGACCACTTGGAGTCATTTGCAAGGTTCCAATGCTCAAGCCCCAGCACCCAAAGATGGAAGATCATATCAGAAGAAATAGCTGAGCTAAAGCTGGCTCAGGAGGTGGAATTCGAACCCAGGGCTCCTGGCTCCAAAAGCTGTGCTCATTCTATCACTGAGTATTCTTTAACAACGAAGTCTGTATAGTAAAAACTTGCTGTCTTCTTTAGTTCATGACTATGATGACTATGGTGGTCGGTAACTCCCTTCTCCCCATTTAGTACTGTCTTTTTTTTTTTCTTACCAGAGAATAAAAAAAAAAAAGGTAAAAAGGGAATTCTATGATTAAATGCCACCTTCCCATGATGCTCATTGATTGATGGCATGGAGAGACTTCTTAGAGAGCTTTGTCTCACACACACACACACACACACACACACACACACACACACACACACATAGATGGAGATCAGCAAAGGGAAAAGGTACAAGCACATTCACCAGAGGAAGCTCTTGACTGAGTCATTTGGATTAGAGGTGACACCGTTGGTGGGGGGAGGGAGTTTGAAAATGTTGGGATGTCTTTGACCATGTTTCTGGTGCAGAACTTGGCGGCTGAGAAAGTGGGTGGTGTTCACTCTTTCCTACCTTTCTGACTTTGAGTGAGTCACCTGGCTGAGCCTTCACAGCCTTAGCTTCCTCTACAACATGGTGGTGGTGGGGGGAATAAAGGAATGCTACAGAGCTCTTCCAACGTGGGAAGCCTTTTCTGCTTTGGTTTCTTTTAGCTTTCAGCTATCACACCATCTTTTACGTTTGTGTGCTGGCTTCTTTGTCAAACACCAATAGTCATGGTTGGAAAAGCCCATTGACCTGAGAAAGGCAAGGGATTGGTCCTAGGGGTTGCTCACAATGTGACCTTAGACAAGTTATTTAACCTGTCAGACTAGTTTTCCTATTTTTAAAGTGAGGTAGTTGGGTTAGCAGATGTGGGAATTTGGGGCATGTCCATGTTTCTCCTTGGGTCTCAATTGCCTTATTTAAAAAAAATAGAGTTGCACTGGATGATCTTGACTTACTCCTTGGGCGTTATAAGAAATCTATGTTTCTCAATACACACACACACACACACACACACACACAAAGAAGTTGTTTCATTTGGGTTGTTAACTGAGGCTAAGCTCAAAGATACCCCATTTGTAACACACTTAACTCAAGAGTTGCTAAAATAAATGTCACAGAATAAAAATATAGACACATTTGTGTATACATACTTTTATATGTGTTCACATGTGCACACACAAGGTACTCACAAGCACACTCATACTCATTTATACATATAACATACACATGTGAATATATACACATACGCTCTATGCTTTTCCTAATTTCTACTTTTGCATGCATGTATGTGCACATGCATTTGTGTGTACATGCATATGTGTGGTAGAGGGAGTTTTTACATTAGGAGGTCCTTACATGAAAAAAAAAACTAGAAAAGAGGATTCCCTGAGCCCTTCTGACTAACAATGATGAAAAATGGATTTTTGTGTATATGTATTTATGTCTATATGCATATGTGTATATGTACTACATATGTACGTGTATATATGTGTAAATGCACCATCCAAATTAATACTAGCAATGAGTAAAAGGCAAATAAACCCATCTCATGACTGAATTAATTAAGCACATAAAGGAGCATGTAGCCTTAGTCTTAGAAATTAGTGTCCAATTCTCATCTCCAACCTAATTTATGTATGACAGGCCGTGAGATGTTGTGGAAAGCTCGCTGGATTTGGGACCAGGGGTTCGAATTTCAGGTCTCATTCTTACTTCACATTTGGGCATCTTGAGTTCAATAGTGTGCCTGAAGAATTACTCAGGACTGGTCAGACTTAGAATCCTTTATGTAGTGTGTGCCTCATTGAACACTGCATGAACTAATTGTGTCGCTGGAAAAATCACCCAACTTCTCTAAGCTTCAGCTTCCCCTCTGGGAAATGGGGTTGATGATATTTACATGGAATCCCGTTTCTGATATATCGTCACCACCATCAGAATGGTCTATATTCATAAAGCACTTGATTTTCAAAATGCTTGGCATATCACCATCTTTACTGAATCCTCATCTGATGAGTAGATATTATTCCCGTGGCTAACTGGTTAAAGCCCTAGTGAGCAGTCAGCCTGGGTCCAAGCCAGTGTAGGTCCAAGGACAGAATATCACAATACTCCCAGAGGCCCATGGGAAGCAGTGAAAGCTAAGCTCAGTTTCTTGTCCAGTCCTTGGGTTGAGTGGGAGCTGTGGCCACATTCTAAATACTAAAGATTGGTTGACTGGGAATTATGAAGGAAAAGATGATAAGGAAGACTTCTAGCCACCTTCAAGAAATAAAGGAGAAAAGGAACTGGGCTTCTCAAGAATTAATGATATCTCCATGAAACCAACTTCTGCTCAGTGATAAGGGCAGGAGTCACATGGATGCAGGATAATGACTGCATAATGAGATTAAACAATAACTATTAAACAATAAAAGTAAAAAGGAATACTAAAGGTATTACGATATTAAGACAGAAAACAAGAACTGACGAGAGTGATCTTTGGGGAAGGGCAACCACTCCCAATCATTAGGAGGATGGAAGAGAAGGGGGATGGGTTCCAAGGAGTGTCAAACTCTGTATCTAGAGGAAAAACTGGAAAAGGGCCATGCTAGCTCTATACTAGAGCTGAGCCCCACAGCTACATGGGACATCTCTCCATGTATCAAAGACCCTCAATGCCATTGTGTTCCTTGGTGACTTCATCTCTGAGGCATGTGGAAGAGAGGCCAAGGCAAGAAAAAAGTCTTTAGTTAAAATCTATATGATTCTAGAAATGTTAACTCAGGCTCTCTCAACCTCAGGCCCCTCATCAGTAGGGTGGAAGGAAATGAGTTCTTATGAAGCAGCTACCACCTGCCAGGTGCTGTGCTAAGTGCCTTACAAATATGAGGCCATTCAATCCCCACAGCTACCCTGGAAAGGAGATGCTATTATGATAGCCATCTTACAGATGAAGAAACTGGCAGACAAAGGTTAAGTGACTTACCTAAGGTCACACAACTGTAAGTGCCTAAGATAGGATTTGAACTCAGGTATTCCTTAACTCCAGGTCCAACACCCTCCCTACCCACTTTGCCACCTAGATGTCTCAGGTTAACGAATAGGCTATGTTTGGGAATGTCCTAGGGGCGTCTTTATTAATGTGAGGGATAGGATGTCCTAGTGGAGAGGGTGTTGGGTTTGGAGTCAGGAAGATGTGAATTTGAATCCTGCTTCCTACACAGGCTAGTACGGTGAGCCAGGGTGAATCACTGAACCTTCCTCATATCTGTAAGATGGGTAGTTAGTTTTATCATCTGTAGCACTGACCTCACAGGGGTTCACATGGGAGACTCAAATGATATTACATGTATATGTCTATGTATACACACAAATATAAATATGAATAAATAAATAAATATATATACATACCTTTTCTGACCTTAAAGTACAATTTATCGGGCATAATAAGAATATCAACAATTGCTATTATATATAATATTAATATAATAATATTATATACAATAAAATACATAAGCACTACTTGTAATATATTAAATAAAAACAATGATAGCACGATGAGAATTCTTCTTCTTTCCCATGTGTACCTCATAGAGCTGCAAGCATATGGCATCTATGAATCCAACTTGCATACTTGGGATTTTATTTTTCTTCTCTCTGTTCATCAGGTCCTGAAAACAGACCAAGACAAATCTGCCTTTACTTAAAGGACAGTGTGAGAAAAGGGATCATGGAAGTTAAGTGGGTGAGCTGAGGAGGGCTAGCCCCGACCACACAAGAAATCAAGCTGTGACTTTTGTACCTGACAAATAGAGTGGTGAGGTAACACTAGAAATGATGAATGAATGGAAAGCACCCAAGCACTTGCTGTGTGCTAAGTGCTAGGGACACAAATGCACAAAGCAAGGTGGACCCTGCCTTCAAGTTGGTTACATTCTAACGGGGGAGAAAATGATGATGCTGATTGGGTTCCCTGCAGTTTAATTCCAAAGGACACAGATCAAGGCCAGGCTTGGGACCCTATAGCCCAGGGGAGGCCTCCCTACTTACTGTGGGCTCGATGTTCAACTCCTTTCGCTCTCTGTCTCCTTGGTCAAAAAATTCTGCAGCTACCAGTTCTGCTATCTGAAACAGAGGCCAGAGATCCCAAAGAGATTTATTGGGCTAGAATTTGTCTTCAAGAATCATTCAACATTCAATTCATTTGAGTTTCCCCATCACAATGGTAAAATACAAACCAAGCAGTAATGACATCTACTCATTTATCAAGGGAGGTGATGTGGCCTTGGGGATAGAGCACTGGATTTGGAGCAAAGAAGGCACTGGTTCAAATCCTGTCTCAGGTATTTGCTAGCTATATGACCCTGGACAAAGGGGACTATAAGAGTGAGCTACACATATTATTAGTATTATGAAGGCAGCCACAACAGTGTGGGAGTGAGCATCCCCAACCAATCGGAAGGGCGAGGAGCCATGCTGAGCCCTTGAGATCAGGGAGACATGGGCTCTTTGCTTTCGTGGGTTGTAGGAGGAGAGGCCAGAATGGGAACATGACCTTGAGTCTCCACAGAGAATGTAAACTGCCTTAAGTAAATGTAAACAGCAAAAGCCCCAACTCTCCCATGGGAAAATGTGCATATTCCCCTGGGTCATCCTGGAACTCAGCCTTCTTCATTCCATTTCTATAAAGTACCTGACCTGGCCTGGCCTTGGTGCAGGGATCCATGATGTTACTTTGTCCTGCTGCTGCCCAGGACGACCAGCCTCTTTGTGAGTAAACTCCCCCAATTAACCTAATTAACCCTAATAAAACCCGTTAGTCACCAAGGTGGTTAGGAGGCCCTCTTGGGTATCTCAGTATTCTCACAGAGGGTCTGCCACCTGATGTTTGGCATAATCAGGGCAGAACAGACCTGCCCCCTCCCATTTGGCATAGTGGGCAGGATAGTCTACTCCCCATTCCATAGGCTCTCCATGGAATTTAGCATTAGGTGGCCCAGGAATTTTAAGATGGGAAGTGTGGTGCTCAGCCAATGATTCTTTGTAAATACCGTTAAAAATAGCCAGCCAGATCTTCCGCCAAGACCTCGGCCAGCTCTGAAATAGAATGCACTGTTAGGACGGCTGTCTGATCCATCATGTTTATAGAGATCTGTGACATACCCGCTGCTGAACAGGCCACGGCTTGGTTATCGCAGAGAGGTCACAGGCTGTCATCAGCATGGCTCTAGAAAGGCAGAAAGACAAACAAACACCAACTCCTTTTGGTCACTCTGCGAGGAAGGCGGTTTTCACTAAAGCCCTCCTCTGACCCCTCAGCTTGGCACCTCTGCTGGCAAAATGCAGGCCCTCATAAGGCTGGAAGGGCCTTTTGTGGTACTGGAGTCAGTCAGAGGACATGGGTTCAATTTCTGCATTTTCTTGTTATCTGAGGGACCCTGGGCAGGTCATAACTTGGGTATAGATGCTACCTGGGCCTCAGAAAGTTAGGCTAAATGGCATGTGAGTCTCTTCGAGCTTTAACTATGATCCTGTGATTTCAATTGCCAGTCCTGAATGGACTTTTACTTGATAACCTGTCTGGTCAAGGTTAGGGAGGCTCATGGCTGGCTTGGCCAGGGAAAAATGAATTTTTCAACCTCAGTAATGGTCAAAGACTGTACCAAGACATTGAAGGATTCTGGTCTTTGCCCATGGAAGGCAACATCCTCACAGTATGTCTCCCTCTACTTCAATTCCTTGCAGATTTATGATTTCTTTAGGGTAGGCATTGGTTGATCCACATGGTCCCATGAACTTCTGAGAACTAAGATAATTATAACTTTTTATGGAAGAGCCTCTTTTAAACTTGGCTGGGGGTGGGGGGAGCTTATGTAGGGATTCTTATTGGTTTGGATGGGACCTACCAGGCATAGCTTTTGAGAGCCCAAGGTGCCTCTGTACCAGGACGAAGCATCGGAAGGATTTAGGAGAGGGAAGTAGACCCCTTAGAGAGCAGGGTTTAATACAATGTTTGGCATCTGCTAGGTGCTTAGTAAACATTTACTGACTGACTGTTATAAATATCAAGAGAATTAAGTCTGTGAGGGAATGCAGAGGGTGGTGGTTAAAGTGCTGCTCTTGAAGAAAAACTAAATTCAAATCTTGCCTCAGACACTTGGTGTGAATGCCACTGCTAGACAGGAAAGGTCATCTTCAATTGGATCAAAAGTACCCCCTTCCCTTTTCTTCTCCTCCTGTAAATGGCCAGGTGACCCAATGGCTAGCATACTGACCTTGGAGTCAGAGAGACCTGAGTTTGGATCCTGCCTCAGACAATGACTAGCCATGTGATCCCAGGTGAGTCAACTACCATCTCTGGGCCTTTGTTTCCACATCTGTATAAAGTGGGGCAGGGTTGGGATCCATGGTCTCCAAAATCCCTTCCAGCTCTAGATACGATAACATTTCCAATGGAGTCAATGAGAATTCGGAGACAAGTTATGGTCAACTTTATATAGTGCTTGAAGCGTGCAAAGCATTTTATAAATTTTATGGTGAAGAAAGTCTTTTATATCATCACCCTGGCAGTAGTAAGACAAAGTCCATTCGACCTTTTCTTTTCTTTCTTTTCTTTTCTTTTTTTTTGTCAATAGTCTGACTCAGTGCTTACCTGCCAAGGAAAGAAAACACCTTCTAGTTCTCAACTAAAATGGAGTGCCAGCTTCTTTAGACTCTCTGGTCTAGAGTGATGAAGCCATCATGGTTCTTAGTGATTATTTGATCATCAGAGAATGGTTCCTGGAAGACAGATGTCTCACTTCTCACTTTTGAGGTCTGTCCAGTCCTTGTCTCCATCCACAGAGTTACCAATGAGCCCCTCACGGTCAAATCTCATGGCCTCTTCTCAATCTTCTCCCTTCTTAAGTGGGTCCCCTCTATTGATTCTCTGTAGCACTTGCTACAGTTGACTTCACTGTCCTCCTAGATACATCCTCTTCTTCAGGTTGTTGTAATACCACTTTGTTTGAGGTCTGCTGCTATCTGACAGAACCTTAGCTACCTTTGGTGGCTCATCATCCATGTCAAAAGACCCAACTCTATGGCCTTCCTCAGTTAGCCCATTTAACTTCCATTGTGCCTACTCTTTTATAATGTCTCTCTTTGTCTCTATGTATCATATATGTGTATACATACTATATACTGTGTATTATAAAAATATATGTGTACATATTATATGTATATTATATGTAAACATACAATATATTGTGTATTATAACTATATATGTGCACAGATATTATTGGCATATTATATGAATACATATAATGTATATTATATATTACAATACATAATATATGTATTACTTGTATATATATGAAGAAAGTATGTTGTACATATAAAAATAACATTAAAATTTGGAAAAGAGGTGCCTTAGGCCTTTCTGCCTTAAAGTTTTGTTGTATATAGATGGAAATCCTCTTCTCTGCTTCTTTGTAACTAAAATTTTAGTTGAGAACTTTCAACATTTATGGTATATGCTATACACATACGGAGATAATATCTTATACATACATTTATGACATGCTATTCACCTTGTTGGAATTTGAGTTCCTTTAGATGTGAAATTTCAGTATTTATAATATATTACATACACATATATGCACATGTGTGTATATATCTATCTAACTTATACGTATTTTTTTTTGCAAGTTGTCTGCCTTGTTAGAATTCAAGCTCCTTTAGGGCAGGCACTGCATTTTTGCCTTTCTCTATCTCCATGCTTACTTAGCACAGTGCCTGTCGTAAAGTAAATGGTTATGTTTTTGAGTGACTGACTGACTGACCTTCCAGTCTCCCAAGTTTGCAGTCTCAGCAAATCTCAGGCTTCTCAAACTCTAGTAGGTCAAACTGTCCTACTTCCCAAACTCCATAAACACAGTGTGCATTGGGGAAACTCTAACTATTAGGACGTTTTTTGTATGGAAAACTGAAATCTGTTACTCGCCTCTTTGTATCTGAAATTTTAGATGGGAACTTTTAGTGCTTCCTTTCTAAGAAGGAGGAGACAGGACCAACAGACAGGCCCAGGGCTCTGCTTTTCCACATTTTAAAGGCACTTCTAGAATGAAAAGGCAGAGTGCTGAAGGTCTCTCACACATCTCTTGACTCTAGTTTCTGATGTCTGACCAGCCTGGAGGCCTGGAGTCATCGACTTGCTCTAGACATCGTCTCAGCAACACGAAACAGGGGACGCTAATTGTCAGGGCAAGCTCATGCCTTCATGAATGTTACAGTGACTTACAGAAATAACTCTTTGTGCTGGGGATCTTCAAAGTTGAATTGCTTCTTTCCTATAAGTTCAAAAAATTCCCCTCTTCTCCTACAAAATAAAAGAACACATTGAATTGGTTATGACAATTTTTCAGCTTATACTCCTCTTTGTTTAGAAAGATTTATTTAATAAAATAAAATGTAATAAAATGAATAAAATTTATTTAATAAAATAAAAATAAATAAATTTAAAAAATTTAATAAAATGAGGAAACCTCCTCTTCTTGAAGTCAGTTGCAATTAAATTATCATTAAGTGTGCATCTTGAGTTAGGGCAATAGGAGATAGGAAAACATGAATATTTTCAAGGAGAATCTTTCCCAAGGGGGAATACTTGCATCATGTCAAAGGCTCATATATTAGAGCAGGAAATGACCAGAAATCTTCTAAACACATGTAGGCCTAGAGCCATCCAAGACAGCCTCTCCAGACCTGGGTTTACAGGACTGTAACTTGGGAACTGAAACCCAAGGTCAGGCAGGCACTCTGCATCAAGAGGCAGGATTAGATTTAAGGTCCTCTGACTCCAAGGACAGAGCTGTTTCCTCTACCCTTGTGGTCCTAATGTTAAAATAATATACAAGACCCTATATAATTAAGAGCCAGAGTGGATAATTTATAACATTCATGTCTAATTACTAGCTAAGAAAAGTGCAAATTTTATTTATATGCCTAAATGCTAGGATCCCATAAACATGAATGCAGAAGTAGACTAGAAAGAATGAGAGGTCTACAGTCAGAGGCCATGGGTGTGAATCTTGACTCTACTATTTATTGCCTGTGTGACCATGAATAAGACCCTTCATCTCTCTAGGCCATCTGTAAAAAAGAAAGGATTAGGTAAAGTGACCTCTAATGTTCATTTTCTTATGATCCTTAAAAGTGTCTTTCTGCTCGAAATCCTACAAGCCTATGAGAGAAGGATTAAAGTGGGTGACTGTGATTTGGGGCAGTTTTATGGAGAGGGTGTGGTTTTATTGCTGAGTTATAACTTATGTAACATAATGAAAGAATACAAAAAATACCTTATATGGTAAACCAGAATATTCAATTAACCAGAAGACCCCATTTCTAATGTTTTAGATAAATAGAAATGTTTCCTGAGTAAGCACAGAGGTGTTCCAAGCCCTACAGTTGGCAGTCACTTTCTGGTATGAGACAGTGGACAGCTGCCATAAAGCAATGTCTTGATTCACAGAGATAGGGGATGGGACCTATGATTTCCCTGGCACAGGAAATTTCAAGGTGAGTAAACTTCTGCCATTGTGGGCTCATCCCTTCTCTGTGTCCTTGAGTACTGGGAAGGAAAGTGATGCTCATGGTCATTCATGACCACTAGGTGTGAGAGGTGGGATTTGAACACAGGTCTTTCTGGTCTCAAAACTTGCTATCTACTACATGAGGCTTCTGATTTTATAAAAAATGTCAGAATAAAACACTCCTTTTATTTCCCACAGAAGCAAATGCTAAGATAATAGATTCCATTCCCTGTAATGGGCACTAGGTGGTGCTGCAGCGGATAGAGCATTGGACTTGGAATCAGGAAGATTTCTGTCATGAGTTCAAATCTAACCTCACACATTTACTAGTGGTGTGACCCTGGGCAAGTGTCTTCCCCTATTTGTCTCAGTTTCCTCATCTGTAAAATGACCGAGAGAAGCAAATGGCAAATCTTTCCAGTCTCTTTGCCAAGAAAATCCCAAATGGAGTCTTGAAAAATGGGACACAACTGAAAAAATGATCGAGCAACAAATTCCCAATAAACACTGCATAAACTAAAAAGCCATTAGTTGGTTACCCCCTTTCCTTCCCAAAGGCACAAGCATGTATCTTAAAAGTCAAAGAATTCTGTAATGCCAGTCTTTCACTGTCATCAGAGACAAGTGTGAGGGTGATAGACAAAACCCACGTGTCATTACAGACCCTCATTCTTTTTCTAGCAGCTTCCACTATTTTCCCTTCCCAACATTTCCCAGGGCTCATGACCAGAAGCTCTTGTTTTCCAGATAGTTTTGAGAGAGGATTTCAATAAACAGTAAAATCATCAGATTCTTAGAAAGCCATCTTGAGCCTAGCCAGGTCTAAGCCTGGGTTTCTTTCTGTTGAACGTAATAGTGAGAAATTGATGACTTACTTTATACTTAGGATTGGATGTGTAATAATGGATGGGAACAGGGAATGCATTAGGGATTAGATCTGGGATTCATGGATCTAAGGAAATCCCAGACTAGGACATCTACGCTACCACTACAAGGCAGCATTTCTAGAACTTGTAGTCTTAGGAATTGTTTGGGTGCAGTAACTCACTCGCCTAGGTTTGTACAGCTAGTATAGGCCAGAGGCAGAACAAAAATCCAGTTCTCTAGGCACTATGTCATGCTGCTTCTCATAATCGATAAATATCCAAATACATGAGGGATGCACTGTCATTTTTAGTTTTAAATAAAGCCAAAGAAAAACGTTTTATTGTTTTCCCACATTAGACCATTCCATATGCTGTTAAATATCTCTTCTAAGGTTCTGTTTTGTTCAAAAAGTTCCCAAGATGAGGTTCTAAACAATTTAACCCAATTCCAAATACTCCCAAAGGAACGCCAGTAGTCCCAAGGCGGGCTCTTTTCACTTACTTGATGTACAGTGCCAAGTCAGTGGCTAAAATTGCCTGCTTGATCATTTTCAATGTGGATTTGTATTCATCAATGGACAGGCCACTGAGAATCTGGTTGCCCTTGACAAAGAGAAACACAGTATTAAGATTTGACCTGGAGTCATAGTGAAGGAACTTTAATAGCTGTCAGCCAGGTAGCTACATAGTATTTATTGATAAGAAATGGACTTTGTAACAAGAAATGGAAAGGAAAAGAGAAAGTGTGAAGACAAAACTCCACCCCAAAATGTTCCTATCTTCTGAGCCCATGAGAATAGGTGGAGACAACTGCTTATTTCAGATATGAACCACTGGATAACTTTCTCTATCAATAGCGCCCTACCCTGGGGCCATTTTGACATGAACTGATCTTTATTGGAATCTATGGCAGACTATGGAGTCTGTGGATCAGTTCACTTCAAAATGGCCCCAAGGTAGGGCACTATTGATGGGAAAAGTCTCTATGTATCTACCTATATATTTCAAAATATCATATATGTATTTTCCTGTATCCTTTCTCTAAGCTCTGCATGTGTGCTAGCACTGAAACCTATAGTCATCTGTCATTTTCACCTTGGGCAGGCTACCACTTTAAGTGAAGGAAAGGAAAATCCATTGAATTTGCCATTGGCTTTGGAGCATCCAGAAGGCCTTTCCCAGCCCCTGTTCCCCAGCTACTGGACCAAGCACTTTTTAGGATACATCCTGCCAACTCCATATGTCTCTCCTCTCCTATATACCTATCTATGGACATGTTGGTTAGGCTATAAGCTATATAAAGGTAGGGACTTTGTTTTTCTTCTCTTTATATCCCTAATAATTAGCACAGTACCTGACTGACTGTAAGGGCTTAATATATACTTATTGATTGAAAAGATTTAAAATAGGAAATAATTAAAATAATTTCTCTTTTTCTATTTCTATTGTTTACCACCTAAGAAATTAGGATACAGGGTATGTCTTAACCCATAAAACTGAAAATTGAAGTTTGGCCCAAAGTATGGGAAGCAGACTTGGGGCAGAGAAGGTGTGCTGTTTTGGTCAGGTAAGCACCTTTGACCTCAGGGTCTGGGGACCAAGTACAAGGACAGTGCCCCTGTGACTCAGGGTTATAAAAGGTCAGTGACATGCCCCACCTGTGACATGGGCCTCTTGGGTGCCTCATGGAGGGAGGGCAGTGAGCCACCTGGAGTTCTTGGGGCTGTATCAGCAACATGTAAGTTCTGCGGGTCTTCAGAAAGAATAGCAGCCTTCCAGCACGGGCCTGACAGTCCATTATCTTTTGTCCATGGACTGGTCTAGCTAATTTCAGAGGGCTTGTCACAGTGTGGTTTAGAAGACCAGGCACTGGATATGCAGTCAGAAAATTTGATTCAAATCCTGTCTTAAATAATTACTAGCTCTGTGACCTTAGGCAAGTTACTTAACTTCTCAGACTCAGTTTCCTGCTCTGCAAAATGAAGGGGGTGAATTCTGACCTTTTAGAACCCTTATATCTCTAAAGCTTTGATCACAGAGTCACCAGGATGGTTGGAGAGAGAGAGAGAGAGAGAGAGAGAGAGAGAGAGAGAGAGAGAGAGAGAGAGAAGGGGGGGTGGCATGGAGAGACATTTCTAAGGCCTCTGCTCTAAGGCCCTCTGTTCCTGACTGGTGATTCCTTCCCTGGGCCTGCCACTTTAGGAGGACCCCAGATATGCTTCACCTCACTCTTGCCTCAACTCTCTCTGGTTTTCTTGTCTTCTACCCATCCTCTCCCCAACTTTCTAGCTCTATTTTATGGACTTTCCTCTTCCATTAGCATTGTAAGCTTCCTGGAGACTGCATTTCTAGCAGATAGCAAAGTCCTTGGCTTGTGTGATTAACTGCCCATTAATCCTATAGTCTATGTATCTATGTATCTATCCATCCATTCACCTCTGTAATCACATTTCCCTGTTAATCCATTCTTCTCCTCCTATCTCTATGTATCTATGTATGTATCCATCATTGGCCCACCTATTCTCCCGTCTCCCTGTCTCTGTCTGTCTCTATGTCTCTCTGTCTTTGTATCCGTCTGTCTGTCTCCTCCACTAGGTTAAAGAGTGGCTGAAAGGGGAATCCATACTGATGAAATCAAGGGTTCTTGAAATATAATTTCCCCTGGTATTAAGTTCTGAGGGAGGTCTCTGACCTAAAATCATTAAAGAGCTGGCCTCAGGAGCAAGAAGACATGAGCCCAAGTTCTCTCTCTGACACACAGTGGTTGTGTGATCCTGCTGAAGTCTCTTAACTTCTCAGTGATCTCAGGCAGCTCTCTATAAAAGGTTAGAGTGACTGCATACTAACATTGGCAGATAAGAGTTTCCTTCATGAGGAAAACCCACAGTTCATGCTGGAAGAAGAAAACAAAAAAACAGAAAACCAAAATTTGTTTGTTCTGGATCTGTATCTCACTGATGTTGCCATTGTCACTATTCACACTGATTGCAGCCCATTCTGTGTGACCTTGGTCACGGTTGGATGAGACAGTCTAGCTAATGCATTGGCCGTCCATCCTCTAATTATCTTGACTTTTTGTGCATCCCATGGTGGGAAGAGGGCAGGGAGAAACAGACTACTTAATGGACATCCTTCACTTTCTTGAGGGATTGGCTCATTTTTCCCCCAGTCACATACACACATAGCTTTGATTACATCTATTAGGATAGAATACCACAGAATTGACTATTAAGACCTGATAGAAACTTAAATTCCAGGTTAAACAGCTAAAATTTCAGGAAAATGACCTCTTATTTTTTCCTAGCATTAACCAATCAATCAACAGGTATTCATTAAGCACCTATTAAATGTTGGGCACTATGGTAAGTGGTGTTCCAAAATAAGCAAGTAGCCAGTGGGCAGAGGATGCCTTCTTTTGGCTCTTCCTCCCTAGCCCCATGTCCAACTTAGAGACTGAGTATTCTCACAGAACCAAGCAGCTGGGGCTATGGTGGGACCCCTGGGAGGGCTGGAGGGAGACTATTGGTGCAGAGGTTGGACTGGGTTTTCTCTGTGAGCTATGAAGAGGGTCTCCAGGGGGGGTAATTTGCTCTGCAACATAAGGTCATAGGATCAAAGATTTAGACATGAAAAGGGATGCCTAGCCCCGACAGCTAGTGGCTGGTCCCAAATCACACAGTGAATAAGTAGCAAGGTTGGTATCTGAACAGACTCTCTCTGGGGCAGCCCACTGTTCTAAGGTCATGGTCCATTTAAGGAGGAGCCATGGGGCAGCAAAGAGTGAGGGTGGGGGGAAGGGATGAAATCTATTCTATACTTTTCTTAGGGTAGGAAAAAGGATTGGATCTATGATTTCACTGGTGTAAGGAACTCCCAGACGAGAAAACTCCTTCCACCAATGCAGGTCTACACCTTCTCCATAACATAGACCCTTAAAGAGTCACCTAAGGCACTAAGAGATTGTGACTTGTCCAGGGTCAGTGGGTGGACATATGTCAGGTCGAGAAGGGGACTTGAGCCCAGGACTACCTGGCTCAGAGTCCTGGTCTCTATCCCCTATGTCCTGCTTCCTCTTCATACACTAAAATGACAACCAGTTCCCTTGCCCCCTTTTCCTTAATTATTAACTTCAATCTATAACCAAAAAAGGGATAAAGCTTTTTAATGGGTAAGAATTGTAACTGTTTTATTTTTCAAGACAACATCTTTGTTTAGAAAGGAATGAAGGGCTCAGTGGACAGCAGGTTGCCAGGAACAAAGCCAGAGGTTGTTAAGTAAGTGCAGTCCAGAGGACCCAGGATTCCGAGCCAGGAATCACCATCACGGAGCAGTCCATCCCTGCCTTGTTGGGGGTGGCCTCTCCATGAGATGGTCCAGACGACCATCTCAGCTTCTCTTGTGGGCTCTGTTTAGGCAGGCTGGGGAGCACCCAGAAGTCAGCCACACTCGGAAGCTTTCAAACAGCTTGGATTTTCCTTCCTTACCCAAAAAGGAATAAAATCTGTTTAAGAATTTATGATGCTGGGAATCATTCCAAATCTAAAAATAAGACTCCAACGACCAAGCTTTTTTTTTTTTTTTTTTGAATCATGCAACTGCAAGTTGGATACTTACTGGGCTGTTGAGGATCATGAGGCATTGGTCAAAATGATGGTGCTCCATTATGGAGTGGCAGTAAAGCTGAGCAAGGGGGTGTTCACTTCTGTGCCATGTGCCAGTGGATAAAGGAAAAGACAGGTCAGTTAGTCAAGCAGCATTTCCCTAGTACTTACTTTATGGCAGGCACTGTGCTAGGAACTGGGGATACGACAGTCATGAAATATTGATAAAAACATTTAGTCACCCAAGAGACCCTTGTGTTCTCCCAAAGAGAGATGACTTGCTTATTTTATTGTCTCTCATTTTCCCTGGGGAGGAAAGGAGAGAGAGCCTGCCTGCCTGAATATATCAAATGATTACATTTGATGAGGGGAAGGGTCTAAGGCTGACCCAACTACTTTGCTAGAAGATGGAGCATTTGATTGGTTTCTGCCGTGATTAAAAATAGCACTTACATGAAGAATTCCCCATGGTGTGACAAGCAGGGAGCAAAGAACAGTGAAAATCTCTATGAATCAAAGATAAAGAAAAAGTCCCCCTGAACAAATCATGAAAACACAGACAGGAGGAGCTGTAAAGAGCCTCAGAAGCCAGTTATTTCAGTCTGTACTTGGACAATGATCCCCTCTCCAATAGCTTCCCAAACTGGTCTCCTAACTCTCTGTCTTAAAAACCTCTACCTCTCAAAGGAGACTCTTCTACTTTGGGACAGCTCCCATTCTCAGGTACCATACTTTGAACTTGCATGGCCCTTAGACTCTAACTCTCTCATTTTACAGATGAGGAAACTGAGACATAGATTGGAAAAGTGACTTACCGAGGGTCCCATAGCTAGTAAGTGTCTGAGGCTGGATTTGAACTTCAAGTTAGTTCAAAACCTCTATTTTACAGATAAGGAAACTGAGTCCCAGAGCAGCTAAATAATATGGTCAAGAATATAGAGGTAATTGACACAGGTAGAATTTGAATTCAAGTCCTTTGTCTCTAAAGTCGATGTTCTTTCCACCATCCTCTGCTGACATGTTTTGCTCATGAAGAGAAGGCATGATTGCATTGGGATATGTGTCACTGAAGGCAGTTCACACATTGATGGGGATACAACCAAGCACTCAAGGATGAATAAGAAATTCAGTTTATATAAAGCTGCAGGAAATGAGACACCATTTAAATAATTTTTAAGACACAAGTTCCTAGGAATTTGGAAAGGTGAACCAACTAAATGACACTCTTTCAATTGCTGATGAGTTACAATTTTATTCTAACAGATGGAATGTTTGACTTGGAGTCAGGAAGACCTGGTTTCAAATTCACCTCAGACATTTACTAGCTCTGTGACCTTTGATAAGTCAAATGCTCTGTGCCTCAGTTTCCACATCTGTAAAATGAAGGGATTGAACCCAATGGCCCCCAAGGCCCCTTCAGTTCTACATCAATATCTTATGTGATTAATTTGCCCCATCAATTAGCCTTTTTCTTCTTAGTTCTAGATAGACAAATTAAGAGACAGTAGAAGTTGCAGAAGGGTAGTGTTGATTGATCTTTAATACCAACTAAGCAACATCCTAATAATTGGTGTTATCTCAAAGTGAAATACCTCACTCAGCAGGCAGTGAGGTCCCCATCACCAGGGTTATTCAAGTCCTGGACGAGTGTCCAGGAAGCCGACTTGAGGACGTCCAGGGAGAGAAGAAGACCCTGTCTCTCAGGGAAGGCCATCCTACTTAGGTCAGTTCTTCTAGATAGGCTTCTCCCTTGTGTTCTGCCCTCTGCAGCCAAGGAGAAGCCATCTCATTTCTCCTCTCAATGACCTCCATTCAAATACGCAAAATCAGCTGTCTCCAGGTTCATCAGCCTCTGTTCCTTCACCTGTTCTTCATTTGGCATAAACTAGAGGACACCGCCCCCCCCACCCACATCCTAGACACTGGGCCCCAGCCACTCTCAACTTTATAACTGTCCTCCCTACATCATGTCACCCAGCTGAACTCAATACTCCTCCAGGCTCCAGACATATAGCTGGTATTCTGGGTTTTAGTATTCATGTCAAGAGGCACATTTCCATTTTTAATTCAACAAATTTAATCCAAAGAACATTCAGAGAATATTCGTGATGTCTGGAACCTTTGGTTAAGAGCTGGGGTCACAAAGATGACGCACTGAGTCTCAGGGAGAGAGAAGGCATCCAAATCTATCCTAGAGCTCTGGGCCTAGAATCAGGAAGACCTAAGTTCAAATCCAGTCTCTGACACATCAGTTTTGTGACCCTGGGCAAGTCATTTAACCTCTGCCTGCCTCAGCTTCCTCAACTGTAACATGGGGATTACAGTAGCACTTGTTGTGAAGATAAAATGAGATATTTGTAAAATGTTTAATATAGTGCCTGAGACATAGTAGGGGTTTAGTAAATGTGTGACTTTCTTCCTTATTTCCTTTTCCCTCAAAACAGGTGAGTCAGACCCTTCCAAGGAATGGAGAGATAAAAAAAAAGGCAAAGGGGTGAATGAGGAACAGGAAATCACTGAAAGTAGACTGGGTTTCAGCACCCCAAGCTAGCACCCAAGGATGACTTTTTACAAGTCACACTCAGGGCTGTTTCTCATTAAGGAAAAGTCAGTCTGTGTGACACAGAAAATGAATGCAAATTATGCCCTGAACCTCTTCTTACCTTCTAAAAATACTGATTTATGAGGCAAATCAGAGGCTGAGAAATACTGCAAATTTCCTCTTTACAAAAATACTTAGTACAAGCATGTGCCCTTTCAGCCTGGGACTTTTCTTCCTCTTGGAATCTGCAGTAAATTGGATCTCTAGGAATGAGATTTACCTCCCCTCCACCCTCTGCCCTGGGTAGGCGTCACCTTGGGCAGTAGGGAACGATGTTTGTTGGGCTGAGAATGCTGGCCTGCCTGGACACGGAGAAGGGGAGGGGCTCCTCCCACTGCCTCGAAAGTGAGACAGAATGGGGACCTGTTTCTTCATCTCAAGTGCAGCATTTGCATGAACAGTCTACGTTGGCAGATTCATTTAGAAACATTATGAAAGACATTGGTGCCAGATGAAATTCTGATTAATCTACGATTAATTTTAGAGAACTAAGGATTAAAATGATTTCTCCCTCTCTGAGCAAAGAAGACCAGAGATTTAGGGCTGGAAGGACCCATAGGTCCTTGAGTTCTACTATCTAATTTTTGAAGATGGATAAAAGGGGCACAGAGAAGTTAAGTGACTCGCCCAGCTTAGGTCCTTTGACTCTTTGACTGTTGCACATGGTCTCTTTTGTGGATTATAGATATCTAATGGTCAGGCAAGGCCAATGGGTTGATTTATTTTGCTTAACTATACTTAGTTATGAAGACCAGGATGTGGATGGGAAATCATTGAAAGTGATGGTGGTATTAAAGAGCATCAATACAGCATCAATATTAGGGAAAAAAAGAAATTAGGGATGAAATAAAAAGTCTCATCTAAAGCCATATCATAAAAAAAAAAGGAGAAGAGAACTGACCAGTCCTGGTACAGGAAGAGGTCTTAACCAAACAGATAAAACCTATAAGACTGATTCTATGAAACTGAAGAGCTTTGGCATTGACAAAATCAATGCACCTACGATAACAAGAGAAGCTGTTGACAAGGAAATCTTTGCATGAAATATCATTTATAAAGAGAGGTCATGTCCAGAACATACAGGGAATTAACAAATATAGTGTACACAAATATATAAAGTCAAGAGCCTTTCCCCATTGGATAGATGGTCAAACGTTATGAATACGTAGTTTTCGAAAGAACTGGAAACTATCAAAAGACAACTGTGAGGTTTCATCTTTCACCAAGAAAACTGATAAAGATGATGATCGATGGAAAGAGTCAATATTGGAGAGGCTAAAAGTAGATAGGTGCACTAATACATTACTAGTGGGCAGCTAGGTGACTCCAGCTAGGCCTGGAGTCAGGAAGATCTGACTGCAAATGCAACCTCAGACACTTGCTGGCTGTGTCACCCTGGACAAGTCACTCAACTCTGTTTGCCTGTTTTCTTATCTATAAAATGAGTTGGAGAAAAAATGCCTAATCATGCTAGTATCTTTGGCAAGAAAGCTCCAAATGGGGTCATCAGATATGACTGAAACAAAAACAACAGTGGAACTGTGAATTGTTTCAGTCATTCTGGAAGGTAATTTTGAATCATACTAAAAGTAACAACTAGAATACCCACACCCTTTGACACAGAGACACCATTGTTAGGCACATATGTCTGAGGCTAAAGACATCCATCAAAATATTTATAATTGTACTTTTTGTGTTTGCAAAGAACTGCAACCAAGTAGATGACCACACAATGGGAAATGACTACAAAGAATTTCACCTGGATATTCTAAGAAAGGAGGATGTATGGACAATATGGAGAAACATGAAAGTGCTCATGTGAACGGATGCATTAACTGTGATAATAACCATGACAAGATAAATGAGGACAGTAATGAAAAGATGGAGACAGTCTAATTATACTGACCAAGGCTGAGTCCAGAGAAAAACAAATCAAAGATGCCTTCTTCTCCCTTCTTTGCAGGGGTGGAGGACCGTGAGTACGGAACATTAAATAAACAATTAGACTCAGTTGATTTCGCTGAACTACCTTTTATCCCTTTCTTTTGAACATTCTTTGTTATACATACTGGCTTATTGAATAGATGAGGATATAATATATATATTTAGAAGGTTAAAATAAGATCCTAAAAAGTTTAAGGAAATTATAAGCAAGAACATTTCTTTTTCAAAGCAAAATCAACTGTACAAATCCAATTATAAAATGTTCCTTGTAGAAAAACAGACCTAAATAATTGGAGAAATTTTAATTGCTCATGGGTAAGCTGAGCCAATCTAATGAAAATGATTTTAATTAATTAACTAAATTTAATTAATATAATAATGATATATTATATATAATAAAATATAATAATTAATAATTTAAATTTAATTAGTTAAATAAAAAATACTATCTAAATTAACTTACTTATTCAGTGCTGTACCAATCAAAGAACTGTTATTTTGCAGAGCTAGAAAACTAATAGTAAATTCATATTGAGGTATAAAAGGTCAAGATTCTTAAGGAAAATAATGAAAAAAGTGGGAAGGAAGGAAGCCTATCAGAACCAGCCTTCATACTATACTACCAAATGGTAATCATTAAAATGCCAAAAATTAAAAAAAATCATTAAAAAAAAATCATTAAAATCATTAAAATCATAAAAAAAAATAATTTGGAACTGGTTTAAAAAAAACCCAGAGAATTCAAGAACAAATTAAATGGAGGGCATATAGAAGTCAGCAAACACAGAAACATAATTTTCAATAAACACAAAGATTCCACTTAGTAAAGATTCGCCACTTGACAAAAACTGCCAGGAAAACTGGAGAGTATTTTAGCAAAAACTAGGTATAGACCAATAGATCATACCATATACCAAAATAAATGCCAAATGGATGCATGACAGACATAAAATGTGACATTGTGAGCAAATTAAAAGGAGCAAGGAATAAATAACATTTCACATCTGTGGATGGGGAAGAGTTCATGGCCAAACAAATGATAGAAAGGCTCATAGAGATACAATGGATAATTTTATTATATATAATTAAATTATTTTTGCATAAATGAATCTTATTCAGTTAGAAGTACAAAGAAAACAGGTAATGGGGAAAAATCTTTGCAGTCATTTTCTCTAGTAAAGATCTCATATTAAAAATGAGGAACGGATTCAAATTCATAAGACTAAGAGCCATTCTCCAATAGATAAATGATCAAAAGATATAAATAAGCAGTTTTCAAAAGAAGTCCAAGTTCTCAGCAACCATAAGAAAAAAATGCTTCAAGTCACTAATAAAAGGAGAAATACAAAATAAAACAATTTTGAGGTTCCATCTCACACTTGTCAGATTGACAAAGATGATAAAGGAGGGAAATGAAAATATGCTGAGCAGTTTCTGGTACATAGCGGGTATTTCGTAAATGTTAACTGATTGACTGACTGAGAGAGGGGATGTAATAAAACAGTCATTTTATAAACCCTTTAGGAACCATGCCTAAAAAGTTACTAAACCCTGCATTATATTTGACCTAACCAAAGCACTGCTACCCCTATACCTCAGATAGATGAAAGAGAAAAAGATCCATGTGTACAAAAACACTTACAGTATTCCTTTTTGTAGTAACCAAAAAGTAGAATACAAACTGAGGTGGGGTGGGAAGCATCAATTGAGGAAGGGCTAATTAAGAATGGTTTCTGAATGCAAGGGTTGGGTACCATGAGATATGAAGTGGCCAAGTTCAGAGGACATTGAGAAGAACTCTATGAACTGATGCAGAGTGAAATGAGCAGAAACAGAAAAACTTACACAATGACAACAACATTGTAAAGAAAGTCATCATTCACAGAGTGTAGACCTCTGATCAATGCATTGATAAACCATGAGTCCAGAGGACTAAAAATGAAACGTCTCACCCCTCTCCTTCTGTCACTGAGGGGATGGACTTGAAATGCAGAATGAGACGTATTTTCAGACATGAGCAATGGGAACTTTGTGTTGCTGGACTATGCATATTTATTACAGGGATTTTTCTTTCTATCTTTTTCAAACATTGTTCCAGGAGACGGACATATAATAAATGTTTGCAAAAATAAATAAGCTGTTATTTAAAGCAGCAGAGTCCGATGTACATCTTGCTGTCTGTTCTCGTGCCAAATCGTCACAATGCAGCTCTGTTCTTCTTTGCATCCCTATATGTCTTTATTTGTGTTCTCTAAGAACACTGGTCTGACTACAAGCCTTTCTCCTCCTTCTTCCGTGTAAATCTTCATAGCTGCACTTTGGACCCTCAATCCCTCCAGGCTTGCTCTTTCCTAGCCTCCTCTCCCTCTTCACTCTCTTCTACCGTGTCCCATGGGATGCCTTTTCTACTGTGGCAGACACTCCTTTATCCTCCTCACTTCCAAAGAGGGATCTCATTTCTATGGGGCTTAAGGAGTCCTGGGAGGCAACGGGTAGAATTAATAATCCCATTTTATAGTTGGAGAAACTGAGGGTTCAGAGAGGTTAAATGAGTTGTCCAGGGTTAGTCACACTGTTACATGTCAGAAGTAGGATAATGGGGAAGATATGTGTCTTTGTTAAGAAGGAAATTCCCCCCCCACACACACACAAACCAAACTCTTTGTTATGATGGATACTATTACGCCTTCTCCCTCAAGTCTGATGCTAATTGCATCAGGAGGCTTAGTAGTTATTGAATGACTTATATAATAACAGCAGCATCATAAAGCAATCACCTTTGAAAGACCTAAGAACTCTGACCAATACATTGACCAGGTATGACTCCAAGGGAATGGAAATGAAGCATGCTAACCATCTCCCTACAGAGGGGTGATGGAACCCAGAGTGAGGAATTGCAGCAGACATTATTGGACATGGTCAATAATGTCTTTGCCTGACTTCTTTTTTAATGGGGGAGAGGAACAGGTGAGACAAAGAGATTTTTGTTAACTAAAGAAAGTTAAATTAAAAATATTTATTGAGTATATCTGAAACTGAACTCTTTAGTATTGTAAGCAGATCAGGACAGAGACGGAAAATGGCAGTTCAAATGAAAGTCATCTGTCCTTCTAAGGGTACCTTTCCTCCACAGTTCCCCAGTTCTGTTGAGACCAACTGCCGTCCTTCCATTCCCTTGGGTCCATAATGGTAACCTCCCCTCACCGTCAATCCTTTATCTCCTCACAGTAGCAAGCCCCGGTTCCAGGCATTTTCTCTCTAGACCACAGCAACTGCCTTCTAATGGACATTCCCCCTTTCTTGTTCCTCATTTGAAACTGTTGCCAAAATAATCCTCCTAAGGTACAGCTCTAGCCACGTCATTCCCTGTTTAAGAATCTTCAGTGGATTCCCACTGCTCTTGGATCAAATAAACCTTTTTATCTTAGATACAGAGCCAGAATTTTCCACATTTATTTCCCATCCCCGAATTCCTCCAGCTTCTCATTCAATTGTAGAGCTTCAAGATTTTGCCCAGGCTGTCCAGAGTACCTGGAACATCCTTTTCCTCCTCACCTCCATCTCTGCCTTTTTAGAATACTCATCTTCTTTTAAGGACATGCTCTGGTGCCACTTCTATGGGCAGTATTTCTAGAACCCTTAGTAGCATGTAAGATCCTTGAGGGCAGGGCCATTTTCATTCTTGTCTTTGTATCTACAGTGCCTTGCACAAAGTAAGTGCTAAAAAAAGTGAACTGAAGCAAATTTCTGGAGTCTGAATGCTATTTTCTGCCCCCCTCATTCCAACGTCAGCCCTTTTTGTAAGTTTCCAAAAGTTCTATTTTTTTGAAAAAAGGTAGATGGTGCATCGTTTTACGACTCATTGTTCTTCCTTTGTTTTCAAAGATGACCAAGGACATGATGGGGTGATGTTTTGACTTGTGTGTGAACTGAATGTGACGCAGAGTTGCACAAAGTCACCAGCTTCACTCCCTCTTCCAGATTCATCGAAGTCCAGTGACATTGAAAGTCAGGATGACCAGTGAAGGGATGCAGTGGATGGTCTTGGCATCTTCAATGTCTGACCAAACTTTAAGTGCTCCATGGAGCCTGCTTCAACCACCTTCATAGCCACTGGAACAAACTGTTCTCACCCACCAATTCCACAGGGGGAAGGCTTCACATACTTGGGGCAGACATCCCCTAACTCACTGATGGGTGTGAGGCCTGTTGGTTACCCTTGACCCAGTTTAGTTCATCTGCCAAAACTGGTTTACCAGGGTGCACTTGCTGCTCGTGCTACAGCTTCTCAGTTACAAGTGAGAGCTTTTCCCTAAAAGCCAATTGATACAGAAAATCCTGCCCTCAGAAAGATTCCTTTATCCTTAAATTAAGTACATAAGCATTTTTAAAGTACCTACTACATGCCAGTCACTGGTTAAGCACAACAGAAACAAAGAGGCCCACGGTCCCTGCTCTAAAGGAGCTCTTGGTCCATCAAGAGGAGACAATATGCAAACAGCTAAGTACAAACCAGATACAAACAGAATAAGTCGAAAATGACACTAGATGGAAAGAACATGCATTAGGAGGATGAGGAAAGGCTCCTGGTAGAAGAGGAAATTGGAAAGAAACCTGGAAAGCCAAGGAGGGGTGGAGGGAGAGAGGGAAGAAGGGAGGGAAGAAGAGAGAGAGACTGAGGCAGGGAGAGACAGAGACAGAGAGAGAAAGAGGGAGGGAGACAGAGACAGAGAGAGACAGACACACAGAAAGGGATAGATGAGAGAGAGACAGACAGAGAGAAAGAGGGAGACAGAGACAGAGACAGAGGGAGCATCAGCTAATTCCAGGCATGGAGAACAGCCAGTAAAAATACCCCAGGCTGGGAGATGGAAGGAAGGAAAGAAGCACCTACTATGTGCCAGGAACTATGCTAATGCTTTATAAATATTATCTCATTGGATTCTCACAACAACCCGGGGATGTAATAGCTATTTTCATCCCATTTTTAAACTGGAGGAAACTGAGGTAGTCAGCAGTTAAGTGACTTGCCCAGAGTCACACAGCTACTTAGGTAACAGAGTTTGAATTCAGGTCTTCCTGACTCCAGCTCAAGTGCTCTACCCACTGTATCACCCAGCTGCTCTCATCTGTTAGAACACCAAAATGAGAACTCTTCCTTACTTTTGAGTCTCTCCCCCTCCTCCCATGAGTTGTCTAACCACAGGGATTTAGAAAGATGAAGAAAATCCCTGGAAATGCTCAAAGATTAAAAAAAAAAGGAAAGAAAAAGGTCACGACAGAGCTAAAACTGCCTGCTTTCCAGTGGATGTGGATCCAGGATTCTGCATTACTGTCTTTTTTCCCAGGACATTTTCTGAAGTGGAAATGACGTCTCTCCAGATGTTTTCTGAGATGCATTTTTAAATAGACAGAGCAAAAAAATATAACTGAATGCTTCTAGTCTATGGCCAACAGAATGACCTTTGATGGTGGGGGTTGGGAGGGGTTATATTGATAATCCCCCTCTAAATGCCATTGGATCTCTTTGGGTGGGGTGCCCCTCATTTTGTTAGATCTTAGCATCTGGCAGGGTCACAAAGATTTGTCAGGTTCATCAAAGCAATGGTGGCCAGTGACCCCAAAGCATATGCTTTTATTCTATAGATCTCTCATCCCCACTCCCTTTTCAGGGTTTCTTTCTTACTGAATGTTATGCCACAGACCCTCAATGAACCTGAGCAAGTGCCTGGGGTCAGGGAGGCATCAGAAGGCCTTCTAAGCAGCAAAATCTCAGTCTCTGCCATTTAGCTAATAGCGTAATGCTTTTTCTCATGACTAGGTCAGTCCAGGACATTGTTTATAATTTGTTTAGCTGTTGGAACATTTATTTATTTATTTACTCATGTATACTTAGATACATATATTCATTTATACATATATATTTATTTATTTATACATATATTTATTTATTTACTCATGTATACTTAGATAACAAGCCTGGACATACAGAAATAGCTGTCCTTAAGATATCAATCTTATAGATATAATCCTATCTGTCTAAATAAAACTGCTCTAAAATATAAAATTCAATCGCTAAAATTTAGATCTTTCCCAATCAGAGCTGTAACAAAATCAACATGGTATTGCCCTCAGGCCAAGAAATACAAACAAGTATTAGTGACAGAGGATAAGGAGGACCGATTCCTCCTTGGCCATGAAGGCATCCCTTTGGTGGGCACTAGTGGGCTGTAGCCAGGTGTCCCAGGTGAAAATCCTCTTTTCTCCTGATTTGTCTTAAAACTATGGAGAAGTAACAACATCTGGTGATTATAAAGCAGTCTGAAGTTTACTGGGCACTGTTCATTAAACATCACATTTGAGCCTCCCTACAAGCCCAAGCAGTAGACATTATTTCCACTTTAGGCCACAGGAGAGCTTGGAGGAGATTGGGGAAGGATTCAAATCTAGTTCTTCCTGAAACCTCCAGCCTAACATTCCAGCTGTTCCATACACAGCCTCTTAGACAGCTTGGTAGTTATATCTATAGGCGAAAAACAGATCTAAATTACCGCTGCACTCACTTGGACGGGTAAAGCAGCTTGGCATGGATAGAGAAAGGGAGCATTTATTAAATGTTTACTATAGGCCAGGCAGAATGCTAAACATGGACACACACTCAAAAAAAATCAAGAAGCCAGTTCCTGTCTTCAAGGAGCTTATTTACATTCTAAGAGGGAAGAGAATACATGCCTTATAATGCTACACTTGAATTCAAATCCTGCCCCTGCAACTGCCTAGCTGTGTGACTCTGGACAAATCACTGAACTTCTAAGACTCAGTTTCCTCATCTGTAAAAACTGAACAGGGCTGTTGGGAGGACCAGAGGAGCTAACATATGGAGAAAATTTTGCAAACATTATATTAACGTGACATCAGATGCTAGGTAATATTAATACTATTGCCTTTAGTATTCATATTATTTTTCCTAGCAGTGGGACTAAACAATCAATGACCAGGCATTTATTAAATATCTATTCTGTGATACAAATGCCTCAAAATAAAACAATCCCTAGGAAAGTCAGCTAACTTTGTTCAGCCTTAGTCTTCTCCTCTGTACAATGGAAATACCACCATGTATGATCCGACTCGACAGGGTTGTTCTTGGGCTCAAATTAAATAAAGTGAGCTTTAGGGTGCCACATGAATGGCAGTTAAGATGATCTCATTCTTCTCTATTTGATGGGGTTTTTATTGTTTTCACCAGCATTATCACCATAATAGTCAACATTTAGATAGCACAGTGAGATTTCCAAGGGTCTTTACACATAAAGTGAGTGCTATTGCTATTTTCATTTTACTGATAAGGGAACTGAGACTCAGAGAGGGTAACTTGTGCATTAGTATATCAATAGTAAATGTCAGCGGCAGAATTTGAACCCAAGCCTTTCTGACTCCAAGGCCAGCACTCGCTCTACTACAACATGCTGCCTCATCAGAACAGACTTAGACTCAGATCACACGTGTGCCCCAAGTCACTCTCTGGGCCTCAGTTTCTTCATCTGTAAAATAAAGGATTTAAGACTCCAAAGTCTTCAAATGACTCTAAGGCTGGGAAAAAGACCTGTCTTGACTTTTCAGGCTTGGATTATAAGCTCCTTGAAGGCAGGGACTCTCTTTTTTTATTCATTATATTCCAAAGTACAGTGCCTGACACATAATAGGGGCTGGATATGTGTTTATTGGATGGATGGAAAACAAATATCAAATATTTTGTTTGCCTTTAAAGAAGGCCCCTCTATCATTTAGTCCCAAAGCATCCGGTGTGCCCTCTGCCCTCGGGAGACGTGCTTACCTCTGTATGTAAGAGTTGTTCACCCCTCTGTGATCCAGGTCATGACTCAGGGCTGCGATGAGCAGGGCTAGGATCTCCAGGTCCGTCAGTAGGTTCTTTGCATACAAGGAAATAGAGAGGAAGAGGCATCGGTGTTGCATACATCAGTCAGAGAATCTGATGGGCTCTCCCTAGTTTTGTGTGTGGGTGTGGATACATCTTTAATGACATGAGCCCAATATCTAGGCTACATGCCCCTCACTTTGGCCCTAGAGCACCTCAGTATGGCTGGAGAACCATAAAACATACTTCAGACTGAAATGAACTGGACACAATTCAGCTTCATGGTGGGTGGGGGTGGGGGTTACAAATGGCCTTTATTGAAAGATGGAACTAGGATCCCTAGGAACATCTGTCCAGCTTCTTCAGAACACCACCACGACACTGGTATTCTAGGCAATCAACCTGACCTCCACCAGGCAGCTGTGGGTTAGACAGACCTAAAACATTTGAAATCACTGGACTTTGCCTCACTACTCAGATGCCCAACCCTCACTGAATAAGGCTGAGCTAGACTGTTAGGATCATAGACTCATTTGAACATTAAACTGTACAAGTCATAAAAAGGAAACGAAATCTGCCTGCCCAAAGGTACAAAATGAAGGAAAATGGTTTTGTGAAATTTTTTTTAGATTTTCCACTATTAGGAAAGACGAGGGAGAGTTGACATCTTCAATGGCTAGCACTAAAAAGGCTTTCCACAGGAAAAATAACATCATAAACTCTTGAATGTAAAGCTAGAGGAGATCTCATCCACTCTCTATTTCCAGGGGCTGGGAATCCAAGTCTGATCCTTGGAAATTTTAGCCCATAATAAGCTTTAATAGCATTCTTCCCTTTAATAACTTTGAGTAGTTTAAAAATGAACCAAGATGTTTGGAACATTCTGTATAACTTTGGCTAGAAGCTAGAAAACGAAAACTATTGCCGAGACATTTCATTTCAGTGTTTTGAAAACAATCCCTCTGGTAAAAACTAGCCAGTGAAAACAAGCAGCCTATGAAACCAGAGATGGGGGTAACTTTTCAGACTTTTAACAATGCACATACGTATACACATAATTATGCATATGCAGAATACACACATCTAAACATGCATACATGTGTATATGCGCATACATGTATAGATATGCACATGTATGTATGTGTATATGTGTATACACAAATGAAAAATGGAAGGATCTCCATATTTCTATTCCTTTTCCCATGTAGAATCTATTTAAATGGTACAGCTTAAAAAAAAAACCCAACTCTTCTGCCACATTTTGGCATCAGATCCTGCTTAGCCAGGCTGCTCCATTCCTCCAAAGTTAGCAAGAAGAGATCCGCAGACCATTTAGATTTATATGTAAGAAGTAACTAGTCTGGAAACATCTTGGCTGTGGCTATGTGCTCTTGTGAAGTCCTCTGATCAGGTCCTTTGGCCAATCAGTGTGACCCTTAACTTCCTTCTATTCAACAGTATTTGTAATGCTCATTTTTTTTTAATCCAACAGTTTTCCTACAGGAAATCCAGAAGGCATCATCTTTGGGAGTCAGAGAGCATAGCATTTAGAGCTTAAAGGGACTGCGTGAGCAAAGATTATGAGGTCCCCTGTATATGACATGTTGCTCACTATGAGAACGCCATGCTTGGATGTCAGTGGATGAGTGGCACTGTCAGTGCAGTATGATCTTGCCACTTGCATGCAAGTATGAACACCTGCTGTTCTCTGGGTTGGCTCACTCACTCCCTTGTGCCCTTGTTCTGGTTGGTCTAGATTCCCAGAGATAGAACCTTACCATATGGTCACACGCAAACTCCCCCAGATGGTTACAACCATACTCTCATAGATCCCAAGGATAATCCCATTGAGAATCCCATTGGGAAATCCCTGCCCCTATTCATTCTTTAGCTCTTGAATCCCACTGATGGATTTCCCATTAATACAACCAGCCACTTAAAATATAATGTGTCCACCTTGTATGAGATGCTTATATAACCAGCCACACACAATACTGACATTTTATTTTAATTTTACTTTACTTGGCATTCCTGTCGTGGACTGAGAATCTCTTACTTGCTCTGTTTCTGACCTGGGCCAGTCTGACAGTCCTTCAGCAGATTGGAGGCGCTCTCCATCAAAATATTCATCTCTGACAGCAGCAATAGTTTAAATCCTTCAACAATTGACTCAAATCTCCTTTACATAGAGATATTTTTAGCCTTAAAGGGATAGTGTCCCTTATGTAGAGTTGGAAGACACCTTGGAAACCATCTAGCCCAACCCTCTTGCTTTACAGATGAGGAAACTGAGGCACACATTTGATTCTTTATACATTTTTAAAAAGAGCCTCAACACAGTGAAAACTGCCATTTTCTTAAGATAACTATGTTCTGTAACAATATCTACCTATATAAAACAATATCTACCTGTACATGTCTCCACGTACAAAATGTGACTTTCAAGCCTAAGCTTTTTAATCAGAGCTGTGATAAAATCACTGTGTGGTTGGTTTTCAATTCAGGGGACCTAACTCAGCCAGGATCACATAGTTATTAAGTCAATCATCTCCCAAGGCCCTCATCTGATTGATGAGAAGTGTTGAGGCTCAGAAGGTAAGGGTCTTGTCCAAAGTCACCCACCTTGGTGCTGATGTCCTGGTCTCCCATTTCCAGGCTTGAGTCACTGACCCATTGCAGGTTGAGAATAAAGGCAGGGAGAATTGCATCATTAATGTCGTTCTCTACTGCCAACTGGGACAGCTAGGTGGCACAGTGGATAGAACTGGATTCAGGCCAACCTAAATTTAAATTTGACCTCAGATACTGACTAGCTGTGTGACCCTGGGCAAGTCACTTCACCCTGTTTCCTCAGTTTCCTCATCTGTAAAATGAACTGGAAAATAAAATAGCAATTTAGTATCTCTGCCAAGAAAATCCCAAATGGGGTCACCAAGAGTTGGTCATGACTGAAAACAACTAAACAGCAACAAACAGTCAATTATTGTCCCACAGGGTATATATAATGGGGTTACATGACACCAGGCCCTTTTCTGAAAGATCATTTTAATGAATGGCCTGTGATCTGCACTGGGAGAGAATCCATCCAAATGGGTGAAATCCGAGAGCTCGGGAATAAAGATACTCTGTATACAGAGGACAGCTACAGTGAGGGTACATGTTGCCATTTAGTTCTTTCTTCTACAACAGTGAAAACTGAAGAATTTAAGAGAATCACAGTGCCTCCAGTTTAAAAGGGATCTCCAGAGGATGAAAAACTATCACCTTTACAACATACTCAATGGGGAGAATGACTAGCCTCTGCTTAAAGATGTCCATGGAACAGAAACCTATCACCTCCAATTCTAGTTTTGGACACCTCTAATTGTCAGGACAGTTACATGGCCTAGTGGATGTATGCTTGGCCATGAGTCAGGAAGACCTGAGTTCAACCATTACTATTGCGTGACCCTGGGCAAGTCACGTAACCCTATCTGCCTCAGTTTCCTCATCTGTAAAATGAGATGGAATAGGAAATGGCAAACCACTACAATATCTCTGCCATGAAAACCCCAAATAGAGTCTTGAAGAGTCAGACATGATTGAAACAAATGAACACAATTGAAACAAATGAATTGTTAGGAAGGTTTCTGAACATCAAGCCTATATTTGCCTCTCAAAACATCCTTGCCCTTGGTGCTGGCCTCTGAAACCAAACAGAACAAGTCTGAACTCTCCTTCCAATGTCAGCCTTTCAAACCTTTGAAGGAGGAGATCACATTCCCCCAAGTCTTTTCCAGCCAGAGCAGTTCCTTCAACTGATCTTCCTAAGGAATAAACATGGGTTTCTCCATCTTGGAATACAAGCAGAATGGACTAAATGGCCTCTTCAGCGTTGTCATTAAAAACAAAACAAGGCAGAGGTGTGATCTGGAACCACGTGAGAAGAGAGTGGCCACCTACCTGAATCCCGCCCGACTTCAGGGCAGCAAACATGCACTGGGCCGTGTTAAAAGCGTGCCGCCAGTTGTGGTAGGCTACGTTCTTCCGATAATTCTTTCTGATGCTTAGAATCCACCTGCAAAGAACCTGGAAAGGAAACAGTGTAATTTGGTTGCATGGGAAACTCAAATCCATAGTTATACGTTCTTTGGGACGTTCTCTTTGGGTCTCTCGGGGTCTGTCTCTCTTCTCTCTTCCCTTTCAAAGTCCTTACCTAGAGGTTATGTGCCCATGTCATATTGTACAAGAGAGCCAGTATAAGTGCACATCCAGAAGCCCCCAGCGGTACCCAAGAACAGGATAAGGCCTCAAAGTTCTGCCCGTCCACCTTATCCACTTGACACCACTGGGAAGGTATTTATACAGAGTTCGGTAAAGAGGTTGTCGTGGGGAAAATGGTAGAATACTACCACCAGCATGGGATCCAAAATTGTCCAATCAATAATAAAAGAAACTAAGGCAGAGTTCTGATCCAATAGTACATTATTAAACGGTCCATGGCCCCCTCCAGTAAAGTAGATCCCAGATCTTACACACTATTGGAGATTTCTTCTCTCTCCAGGGCCTTAGTTTTATAGTGCTAGATACCCAGAGATGCAGAAAAGGCAAAATAAAATACAGAATCTCAATGGTTGGTAAATCTAGCTCCTTTTAAATTTTATTTTACTTTTATTGAATTTATTTATTTTTACTTTTCAACATTCACTTTTCTAAGGTTTTGAATTCTAAATATTTCCCCCTCCCTCCTTTCCCCTCCTTCCCAAGATGGCATGTAATTTGATGTGGGTTATATATGTACAACCATATTAAATATATTTGCACTTCAGTTGTGTTGTAAAGAAGACTCAGAAATAAAGGGAAAAAAACATGAAAAAGAAAAAAAATTAAAAAAAAAGACAGAATAGCATGTTTTGATCTGCATTCAGACTCCATAATTCTTTCTCTGGATGTGGACAGATGTGGACAACATTTTCCATTATGAGTCTTTTACAACTGGATAGACTTAGCTCTTGACCCTCCAGGAGGGCCAGAAATGATACATCATCATGGATAATCACAGATGGGCCACTTCTGCTAAGTGGTCATAAGACACACACCTCCTCATGTTAGACAAGAGAGGGTGGTCTAGGGGTAAAAAAAATAGGTTAGGGTACTTTCCATATGATTTCAAGACATCCCACCCATGCTGGCTTTGGTGGGATGTCTTGAACAAAATGAGCTCTTGGCCACCTTGTCCTTGGCCCTATGGGCCAAGAGGTTGGAGGTTCTCTGCTCAGCATTCTGGGGGTTAGGAAGTAAACTTGAAGTAAGCTTAGTGAACTTATAGCTTGTAGTTTAAAGATTGGGGCTTATTATAAGAATCTATACTGTCTAATTACCCCTAGATATAATATATGTAAAATATGTAATTCTTATCGTAGTATTAGTTGACTAGACTGATTGAATATATATGAATAGGTACGTAGAGCACTAGTAATCACTACTTCTATCACATCCCATCAAACCAAAGAATACTGATCAGGATAAAACAGGAGTACATAAACCATTCCTCTCACCACCACCATGGGTTCGAGGTCTCTCTCTCTGCTCTCAAGCTACCCTTAATCTGATTCAACAATGTGGTGTAGTGGGCAGAGCAGCCTAGCTCTCCCTTACTCACTGAGTCACCTTGAACAGGGACCTCTCTGGACTTCCTTGGTTTCACAGGGATCTATCTAGATTTAGAGCAAGAGATAGAATAAGTGACTTGCCCAAGGTCACATAGGCACTGAGTGGCACAGCTGGGATCTGACATTCCAGTCCAACCTCATTTATTTCTCAAAAAGATAAACCAAGATGTTCAAAGATGTGCTTTGCCCAGGGTCACATGGGTAAACAGAGACAGGACCAAGACTTGAACTCAAGCCCTCTAAGTCCTAATCCATTTCTCTTTCCCTTGAACCCCATTTCCTCCATAAGGTAAGGAGGTTGGAGTTAATGATATCTAGCCAAAGCTGAAACCTTGTATTTTTTATGACATATTGTACTGCACACACCCACCAGAGTTATTGCCAGTTTACAATGAAAGGATTTTATTCCTGTGCAAAATAAACCCTCAAAGACTGTATTTAAAAAGCATTTTTAAAGACAGAAAATAAAACCTGTTCAAAGTCTTGTAGCTTGGGTCTGTTTCAACTCTTACATGGCATTCTCCATAAAATTTTCAGAGTTGTTGGGCACAAGCCTAGTTATTCTGCTGGTAGTGTCTTCAAAGCTTTGCTTTGAATGGGTAGGATCAGTCATGTCCTCTATGAAGTAGGGACATAAAGAAGCCTCCTTTATGTGTGCCAGGTGCTCCAAATACCCAGAACACACACTACTCTGGAGGATGTGAAAAGACAAATCATTTAGAGCTTTTGGGCAAAAGCTATCTCTTGGACAATGCTCAACCCTGTGAGAATGATGGCAAGCAGAGGCCCATGGGACAGCTTCCCTCTATCAGTGGCATGGGAAATCAGATACTCCTTATGCTCCAAGATTCCTGGTTCCCATTAGTTCCCATTGGCATCCTTCTACTACAGAGATTCCACTATCTCTGATGATGAGAGGATGAGTAATGAGAGCCCAGTGGTCCTTGGTCCTTTAGAGACTACCAAGTTGATGTTGCAGGCTTAGGGAATACCTCCCAAACTTACCCTGCAAAGGTAGTTTGTGAAGTGGATTAGGTCCTAGATCGGAGATTCTTAACGTGTGTGTGTGTGTGTGTGTGTATGTCCTGGACATCTTGGACAGTCTGGTGAAGCTCATGGACCTCTTCTCAGAACAATGTTTTTAGATGCATAAAATAAAATATATAGCATTACAAAGAAAAGCAATTCCATTGAAATGCATGTATCAAAATATATGTAAAAAAATAAGTTCATACATCCCAAGGTAAGGATTCCTGTCTCTTGGGTGTCATTTTGTGAGCTGGGTTACCAATTCCATCTTGGATTATTTAATCATGGTCATAGTAGTCCAGAAGAAAGCATCCCTAGGAGAAAAGGGACCAACCTCCTTGGGAGGACTTTAGGTTAGGGCCTTTGTTTGAAGGGTTTGGATGAGAAAAAATAGCCTAGGGTAGCACACTGCGTGGTGTTCTAGAAACTTCTTGTACCAGAGGAAAGAAGCATGGGAAATAAACATGATGACCTGGAGACTGATTTATGGACTCAAACATTTATAGCAATCTGCAAACACCTTGAAGTACATGTGAGATTGGAGAAAGTCCAGAATAACTTTCAAAAGCCAAAGGTCTCTTAGACGTCTTTCTTTTCCTTCCATGATAAAATTTTTGGCCATGGCAACCAAAAAAACAAAGAGAAATGCAAAATGAGCCTCAGTTCTGGTTGCCCCCTTTCCACCTCTACAATGATGGTGGCAGAGCAGGGAGTACAGTAGGTGGCAAGAAGAGGAGTTTTTCTACCACAGTAAAAAGGCAGCATGATTTGATAGCTAAAGTACTGGGCTTGAAGACAGAAGACCTGGGTTCAAATTCTGACTCAGATTCGTTAGCTGGGGCCCTGAGCAAGTCCCATAGCCTCTCTGGGCCTCAGGTTAAAAGGCATGAGGTTCTACAAGTGTATGAAAAATGAGGGGATTAAGGTTTAAGCTTGTGTTTCAAGAGATGATGTGGTGGATCCACAGGTGCTATTAGGTAGTGATGGTCAGTCAGGAAAGCTAGGCAGTGATGATAGATAGAAAATAGATGATGGCCCATGCAGAGGGGGCATTCAGCTCTGCCGATCTGACGCCAGTCTGGTAAATAGAGAGGGCTATTTCTTCCAATGCTATCTATCTTGGGATGGATGGACTGCCTAGGAGACATGTCAGACTTGACAACCATTCCCCAGAGATAGCACCAGAAGCAAACTGGGACTAGAAAGTAGAACTATGGGGAAATTTCAGGCAAACATCATGGGGGGAAAAGACTTGGGGTTTAGAAGATTATTTTTCTTTGCTACTAATGGAAAAGAGGCAGATTTGGGAAATATAAATGAAGCTAAAAAGGTGGAATCTGAAGAAAAGATTTTGATTTCTGGAGCACAGTCAGAAATCTAAGAATGATGGGCTCTTGGATAGAGATGGAGCTCTACTTAACAAAGACCAGTCAACTGGTTTGGTTGTAGATCCACCAATCTAGGCAGGAATTGGAGAAGGGGTGGTGAGAAGAGTCTGCGTGCATCCACAAAGTCAGATATGGAGAATGTAACCCTGTTGAAGGCATCCCCAACCTTACAATCACTAAGTTCACCATCTCATTGTATTTCCAACTCCCTTCCTCCCCCCAGATCCCATCAGTTTCCCAGATCTTATTGTTTCAACTCCATAACGCTTCTCCTGAACTTCCCCTCTTCTCTACTTATACAGCCCCAACGACTGCGCAGGCCCTCCTCACCTCCCATCTGGACAATTAACTCCTAATTACTCTTCCTGATTTGTCCATTTCCCCCTTCATGCCATCCTTCACCCAGCTGCCCCCTGCTCAAGTTTAGACATATCAGGCATGCCATGATCTCTGGGATCCAATAGAAATCGGCATTTAAAGCCCTTCACACAGAGTTCACGATAAAGGAGATCAAAGCCAACCACCACTGGCTGTGTACCCTTTTAAAAGGGTTCAGAGAAAAATGAGGCAGGATTTCAGGGCTTAATATTTTTCAAGGGAAGCTGGTTCAAGAGGAATTGGAAGCTCCGATAGGTACGGTGATGGTTTGGATGAGGAGAAAAAAAAGGGGAAGGAGAATTTTAAAAAGAGACTGATATGGCTTCCCATTGGCCAGCTCCGGTTTTTAAAGAGATACATGTACAGAAGAGGGAAGGAGGTCAGGCAGTGGGAGATGAATAAAGCAGTGGGGATGAGCCTGGAAGAAGAATGCCAGGAGACGGAAGCTGGGAGTGAACTGAGGCTGACAAGGAGAAGCTGGAAACAGCAGTAGCAGCAGCAACAGCTGGTGAAGGAAAGAGGCTGTGGTTCAGGATGAGGAAGGATGACAAAGGAACAGAAGTCAACCAGAAGATGCTCTCCCGGATGACAGGAGGTGCTGGCTTATTATACAGAATGAAAGACTAGCATTGATCAAGCACCTACTACAAAAGCTAGTCATCTTTCTACTCTGTCCTGGTCAAACAACATTTGCGATGCTGTGGGAGGGAATGTGGAGGGGAGGGGCAGCATGGTACCAGTCTTCAAGGGTCTGAAGGGGCCCCACATGGAACGCGGTTGGCCTGGTTCTTGCTGGTGTGAGAGGGCTCAGACAGGTACTGAGGGCAGGAGTTGCTGACAGGTAGAAGGTAACAATAATGCCTAGCATTTATACAGGCAGTGCAGTGGGTAGAGCCCTGGGCTTGGAATCAGGGACACTCATCTTTCTGAGTTCAAATCCAGCCTCTGACACTTACTAGTTATGCGACCCTGGGCAAGTTCCTTAACTCTGTTTGCCTTTCTGTTTCCTTATCTGTCAAATGAGCTGGAGAAGGAAGTGGCAAATCACTCCGGTATTTCTGCCACTGCCCCAGCGGGGGCACGGAGAATCAGACATGAGTGAAAAGACACCAGTGACAACAGTTAGAGGGTGCTTGTGAGAGGCTGCTCGATGCAGTGATTACAGCAGTAAGCTTGGCGTCAGGAGGGCTTGGATTCAAATCCCGTCTCAGACACCTGGTGGGCTCGCTTCCTCCCTGGGACTTGGCTGCCTCACCCATGAGTGAGGAGATTGGATGTGATGATCTCTCAGGTCCTTTCCAACCCTAAATCTATAATTTTTGATTTTGGTGAGAAAATACCAGATACTATATTGTGGTTATGGGGGAAAGACAGGAGACAGGGCATGTAGCAGTAGATATGAAACGGTTTGGAGGGTGTGGCTCAAGATACTTGTACTTTGATAAATGTACAGTTCCTACAGGCACTCCCCCTCTGATCATGTCCCACCCACATCTTCCTTATCTTCATGAGTTGCTACGTCCCAAATGAATCAACAGAAGGCAAGTCCTGGTGATGGGTCTCTCCAAATGCTGCCGAAGTGGACATAAGAAGACATATAATGAGACCTTTGCACATGCTCGCCTTTACAGGTCCCATTGTTTACCAGACTTGGGCTCAGAGGCAGAGGGGGAGTCTGGAGTTAGGACCATGCCATGATGGGGCCAGGGACCTTCTTTTCCAGCTTTTTCTTTAGTTACTATCTCCCATGAATGACGGCTCCTTTACTCTAGCATTCTTTTTCCTTGGTCATGCCTGCTACTCTTAATCAATCAGCATCCATTTATTAAGGACTTACTCCATAATATATACACAGGGGAGAAACCACCTGTAAAATGATGAGCTCAAGGATTCACACTATGGAGTATTAATGGCTCACTCAAGAGGTGAGTCCAAGAGGTCTCCCTTCAAAAGGTGAGTGCGGGATGACCTTTCGAAGACATGGTGACCAGAGGAACAAGACAAGACACTAAAGAGCCAAGACCCTACACGTGAACAGAGAAAATGAGATAGAGTGAATTCTGTTTGTATTGACTCAGTTGTAGTAGAGGCAGCAGATAAGGAGGGAAGCTGTTGAGAAAGGAAGGTAAGAGAGGGAAGTTTTGAAAGAATCTAAGGACCAAGTAGAAGAATGAGGCCTTGAAAAAATAGCCAAAAGCACAGTAAACTAAAATGTTAGAATCGAATGAATAAGGGAAATTATTATTCTATTTTATTAATAATGAGTTAAGTTGGGATCCAGGTTTTTCTCCTCAGTTTCCTCATTAAGACCCAGCTCTTGTTAAAGTCAGTCTCTGAAGGAAGGACTTATGCCTCAAGGAATATGCTTTTCCTTCTTGGGTAGGACCTCACCCATCTAGGAGACCTAACATCTGTTTAGAGTATAAACAGAATCCAGTCGGGGCAGGTCGTTATTCTGAGAAAGGAGCCCTTGTCCCGGTACCCTCCAGTAGAGTTTAGGAAGACTCCACTCATGGAGGAGAAAACCAACCAGAGGGGTTGGGTGGAGATGGATTTGACTGTTCAGATTGCTGGAGGTGGCTGAGTCTTATGATCAAGCCAGGATCTCAACAGGAGGAACTGAAGACTTTGAGCCCACCACCTCATTAAATGTCCACCTCCTCATTAAATGTCCACCTCCTCATTAAATGGCTGATTTTCATTTGTCAAAGGAATTCCCTTCCAGAAGGGCTATTTAAAGCTTTCAGGGTCTCCATTGCGCATCTTTGGTTACCAAGAGAAATCACTGAAAATCACTTTGTTGATTTCTGGCTAGCCTAATTGATAAGCTGATCAATTACCCAGAAACTTTGTCAAGGGTTTTCCCATTCATTTTATTGTATTGATATTGGTCACAGTGTGAGGAAAAGTGTAGAAAGAAGAGGGATCAAAGGAAAACCAGGTGGGATAGAAAAGCATCAACTTAGGACAGTTCTGAGAGTTCAGCCTGGAAATGGCAAGGGCAAAGGCCAGCTTGGGGTACATACAAGCAGAAAAGAAGGGTCAATGAATTTGATTTTATGGAGGAAAACTTGACTAAAACAGAAATCAGAATGATGTTGATTTCAAAACATGTTGAAAATTGCCCAGACACAAAAGTGTGAAATGGTTTTTATAGGAATTAGGAAAACAGGGTTCTGGGGATCACATAGGCTGAGCCAGGAAGGATCTCAACACTGATCTTATCCAAATGCTTCATTGTGCACATAAGAAAACTGAGACCTGGAAGGGTGACATGATTTGTCTATGTTCATATAGGTAGTCAATAACAGAGCCAACATTTGAACCCAGAGCTCAAGAGATCTGCCTCCCCTAGAGCAGTGACTACAGATGTGTGCCACCATGTCAAGTGTCCTCTAACTTTATGGCCAATGCACTTTCCATTAGATTGCTCACAGAAAAGAAACTGAGGATAACTCCAAGAAGGATTACCTGGAGTAGACTATTAATTTTGATCCTGTAGGGAGGTTTTAAAGCCTCTTCACTGTGCAATTTGTAGCAGAGTAGAAGTAGTCTGTTCAAAGGACAAATTGCTCCATCCTGGAAGGTCCCTACTGTTGGTAGCCATCTATGGACCTATACCTGGCCTGAGATCACACATCTCACTGCGTTCCACACACAAGTGTCGGGTGGTACTTGTTTATCATCTGACTACATTCTGGGGAGGTACCAAAGCTGAGCATGGGGTCTGATGAAGCCAGGACACCATGCTATCCAAATGCAGGACAAAAACAGTCTCTGAATTGTTCACATTGAGTAATTCCTCTATCCCAACCCCTCCTCTTTCCTCTTACCTCATGTTTCATCTGGAAATTCTGCACGAGGTTGAGGTCAGTGAACATCCGAATTGTGCAGAGGGCCGTGTCCAGATCAGAGAGCTCAAAGTCACTGAAGGAGAAGTCCATTATCTTGAGGGTTTGGGCGGATGGTATCATAGCGGCCTTAATGGAAGAGGGTGGGAGGAGGCGGGCAAAAAAAACACACAAACAACAAAACATAGCAGTCAAGAGTCACAGCTGCCTCCTTTCCTGCTCGTTGGCAAAACCAGTACTCCTTTCACCCTTCTAGAATATTGTAAGGGGTTTTAAGTGACTTAGTAATAATCCTCTTCCTCCATGTGTGCCCCCAAACATCTCCTCTCTTCTCACTCTTGGGTGTATGGGACCGCTTCAAAGATGAGGGATGATGGATGCTTGGTGGCATGTTACTGAATAAAACAAATTTCAGCAGAGTGGTACAGGGGCTGGAGTCAGGAGGTCCTGAATTCAAATTTGGTCTCAGACACCTACTAGCTGTGTGATCCTGGGCAAGTAACTTAACCCTGCTTGTCTCAGTTTCCTCATTTGTAAAATGAGCTGAAGAATGAAAGTATCCAGCATCTTATTTTATGGTAGTATCCCACCGGATGCTAGACATGGAGTCAAGAAGAACTTGTGTTTAAACCTTGCTTCATTTAACAACTAGCTATGTGATCCCCTAGTCTTTCTGGGTCAGTTATCTCATCTGTAAAATGGGAATTTGGGACCTGAATGTCCCATTCCAGTTCTAAATCCTCCCCCTCTTCTTGCCAGATAGTCGCTCTCACACTCATCCACATTTCCATAGAGCTTTGAGAGGCACCATGTGGATTAAAGGCTGGTCTTGGAGCCTGAAAGCCCTGGATTCAAATTCTGCCTGTGACCTATGGCTTGGTGATTTAACCTCCACCGCCCAGGATAGTTCTCTAAGATAGGAAGTTTCTAGTAAGTTACCAATCTGGAGGAAATCACCATGTGAGAATTTTCCTGTACTGACGAAATCACAAGCCCAGTTAAAAAAAAACAAAAACAAATTTCCAACGCATTTTCCTTAAAACAACCCTGGGAGGTGGGTAGCACAATCATCATCATTCTCATACTGCAGACGAAGGCACCGAGACTCAGAGTTCATGATTTTTCAATCCTCTTTTACTCTCTGTGACTCTATTTGGGGTTTTCTTGGCAAAGATACTAGAGTAGTCTACCATTTCCTTCTTCAGCTCATTTCACAGATGAGGAAACTGAGGTAAACAGGGTCAAGTGACTTGTCCAAGGTCACTCAGCTAGTGAGTGTCTGAGATTAGATATGAACTCAGGAAGATGAGTCTTCCTCATTCCAGGCTTGGCGCTCTATCTGCTTTCCCCCTCCATCTCCCATGACTACATAGCTTATATGAACTGACTGGACTCTCATCAGGGCCTCCTGATCCCAGGTCCAGCATTCTACTTGCTGGGTTACTCTGTTGCTTGGGTGAGCGTGTGTAAGGAGGCAAAGATGAAAATGTTTAGAACTGGGAGGGACCTGGAGCAATTCTCTAGTCCAAACCTGAGGCCCAAGCAAGGGAAATGATTTGCTTAAGGTTACAAAGACTATAAAGAAGCTAGGATTCAAACCTAGGCTCTTTAATACTAGATGGATCCCCTTCTACTGAACCACACTGCCTCAGCTCTCTGGCACTGCTGCTTGGAGTGAACATAGAGCCCCTGAAGGGGAAATGGTCCCTTCCCAGCTTCAGACCACCTACTGCTGACTCACCAGGGTCAGTTAAACTCAGTTGGGGGCAGTACATGCCTCCTGGGTGGATGGAGCTGATTGGTCACTCGTACTGAGGCCAGTGGCCTTCATCTGGTCAAGCCTCTATGAAATCTTGGATGGGACTGAGGGATGGAGATGGTGGAGGGAGGGTAAGACTAGCAAGGAAATAGGGGAAAACGAAGGGAGGAAAGGGGGGTAGGTCGTGCTCACGCTCTCCTCCCACCCTCCTTCAGTCATCCTCCACTTGGGTCTCTCCAGTCAGTTCACTATTACTGTTGTCCTCTCCTCCTCTTCCTCCCCCTTCTGTTGATGTCCTCGTGCCCCACTCCCACCCTAGAAGTCATCTCAGTCAAGACCAAGGGCTTGCCACATTCTCCTGCTCATCTATCACTTTTGCCTTCACTAAGACAGGTCAGGCTTCTGTGGTTACTCAAGCATTTTCCCCAGGCACAAACAAAGGTTTAATGGAAAAGAGTGCTAGCCTGGGAATCAGGAGGGGCCCAAGGGTTCAAATCTATGTTGGTCACTTCGTTGCTGTGTGACCCTGGGAGAATCACTGTATATCTCTGGCCCTTAGGTTTTTTCATTTGTAAAATGAGGGGAAAGGAATTAATGACCTCTAAGGTTCCTCCCAGCTCTAATATTTATGACTCCAGAAAGAATCCACTCTGGTCTCAAGGCCAGAATTCACAAGAAAATAAGCTCATTATAAATACACGTTGTAACTGAAATACATGTTGTAACTTTTCATGGAATGATCTAAGGGCTGAGAAGCAGGGGAGCAGAGGAGGATTTAAACTCTTCGGACAAACATCTTGGTTGTTTATCTGAGCTGGAAATACCAGACAAAGCATGAAGAAAGAGAGGAAGTCAGGAGGTGAGAGAGGAGAGTGGGACCACCTTTGTAACCCCCCTAGAAGTGGATGACAGCCATGGTCCATAATGCATCCCCCTGGGGGACCCCGGCTCCATGAAGGAAGGGCCTTTTTGTCCTCCCTTCAAAGAAGAGTTGTGGGAAAGGCAGAGCCAACTTAGCATGTTTCCCTTCCTCAGTCTTCACTCCATCCCTACAGTCCAACATGGCTTCTCTTACATTCACCACAAGCAGGAAGATTTCCCCTTACTTATAGAGTCAGTGTCCAAGCTTTCCAAGTGGATCCCAAGGCAAAGTGAACATCTCCCCTCAATTCAAGATTAGAGCTTATTTAGAGCCTTGTAGAAGGGGATGTGACTATTCAAGATGCCGAAGTTATAGACAAATGTTATATATATATATGTTATGTACGTATGTATAGTTATTATTGGTAATTCATGTGATGGAAGTAATTTCAAACATCTTTGTCTGTTTATTCCTATGGGCACCGAGCTTTCAGCTGGCTTCCCAGCTCCTCTGCAATCCAGCCAGTACTTATTGTGTACTGTGTGCCAGGCCCTGAGCTCTCTAAGAATGTGACTGATGGAAAGTACTTGGAAAGCTTCAGATATGCCTGAGTATTTAAGTGGGAAACGTTGCCTCTCCTTTCTATAAAACCAGCAGCTGCGTGGTAGAGTTGGACAGAAGTGCCAGAGTTGAAGTCAGGAAGACTGAGTTCAAATTCTGCCTGAGAAACTTACTATGGGGGAGCCTTCACCATTCTCAGCCTCCATTTCCTCATCTGTAAAATGGGATTATCACAACATCTACCTCACAAGGTTGTTTTGAGATTCTACACACCCACATACAGAAAGTAGCTCTTTCTTCTCCCCCTTTCTTCCTCCTTCTGTGTGTGTCTCTCTCATATATGATGTGTGTATATATATATATATATATATATATATATATATATATATATATATACACACACATATATATAGTTTCCAGTTTTATATATATATGTATATATACATATATGGGTGTGATACCTCACATTTTATAGAACTTAGTTTGCAAAATTATGTGTTGATATAGGCATCTAAATTTATACATGTGTGTATACTTATACATGTCTTTTACATGTTTGTGTATATCTACATATATACACACATATGTACACATATCTACCTGTCTCTATTAAATATATGCATTTAGGTACATATATGTACATATACATATATATGTAAATCTTTAAACTACACAGAAATGTGAGTATTATGACCGCTGTAGGACCCCAGAACCTTACAGCTGGATCTGATAAATGTGATGGTTTCACTCCAGTGCTCAAAATTCTTCAATAGGTCCCACTGGCCTCAAGGATAAAGGACACATGGCACGTGGGGTCCTCCACAGTCTGGCTCATCTATTTCTTGTCAGCAACAAGCTGCCACTTGCATGCTTCCTGAAGTCTGTGCTTCAAATTGCTTTCAGCCATGCTTTATCTCCTCATCTTTGCGCAGCTGGTTCCTCATGACCAGAAAATCCAATAGAAAGTGACCTCCTTGAGGGCAGGGCCCATTATTTCATTGTTGTCCTTGTATCCCCAGCAGAGCACAAGAATTCAAATGCAACAGGTGCTTAACCAGCATTTTCTGCGTTTAAATGGGCTATATTCTCCGTCACACTGAACTCTCAGCCTCCTGCCAACAGCTCAGGTGCCAGCTGCTACATGAGGTTGTTCCTCCTGAAAGGACTTGGCCCTGCATACCTCCCTCTTGAAACTGCTTGGTATAATCAGTCACAGACTTATCCATGCCTGTACACACTCTACCCTCAGGGCAACATAAGTAAGGTCTCTGAAGGGAGGAGTGAACTCTTTTTTGTTTCTGTATCAGTCGCCCCGCACATCACGGATGGTTAAGAAATGTTTGCTAAACTGAATTGGAATGGGCCTCCAGCAGTCATTGACCAAGCGTCTATAAAGCACCTACTATGTGACGGGCACTGTGCTAAAAGCTAGAGGAACAAATATAGGAAACAGGTCAATTTCTCTCTTCAAGGAACTTACTCTATTGGAAGGAAACTTGTTCGCAGAGATGTGTACACGCACACACATACAGATACACACACTCACACACAGACACATACACAGTTGCCCACAAAGAATAAATATCAGGTAACTAAAAGGAGGGCAGTTAGTGAGTGAGGGCCCCAGAACTTGGGAGAAAGGCTTCATGTGGAAGTAGGAACCATAAAGGCAGGGACCCTGAGGCAGAGGTAAGGGGAGAGACTCAAGGACATCTAAGGTTTAACTGTCTGAACTTGTAACCAAGGAGTCGTTACAATTCTTGAAGACAAATCACATCCTGCCTCCCCCTAAGCTAAACATCCCTGGTGTCACACGGAAGGGCTGCTTACATTTTCCAGGTAGAGAGAGTGATATGTTTGGAAAGAACCTTGGACTTGGCTCCAGGAGACCCAGATTCAGAGCCTGGGCCTGTCATTTACTTCTTGTTTCATGAATCACTCTGAGAAGGCCTATGATAAATAGCCAGGCTGGGAGGGTGTGCCTCAGAGACCAGTACTTTAGTTGTCTGACAAGATCAGCATTCATGACACTGTCTTCCCCAGGACCCACCTAAGCTATCCTCGGCAGCAGCTCATCTCAGAGTGATATCCTCTTATTTGGTGCAGTCCCCAGAGAAATGCTTCAGATCACACAATGACATTTAGAACATTCTCATCTTACACCAAATATTCCAGCCACTCAAAGGTAACTAGGGATGAGTTTGAATTTCTCTAATGCCTGTGATAGGTGAGGGGATCATAGATTTAGAATGTGACAGGTCTTCGAAAGACAGGTGGTGGCAAAATGGACAGAAGACCAGGCTTGGGGTTAGGAAGGTCTGAGTTCAAATCCAACCCCAGAAACTTACTAGATGTGTGACCCTGGGAAAGTCACTTAATCTCTGTTTGCCTCTGTCTCCTTACCTGTAAAATGCAGACAATAGCACTGACCTCCCAGGATTGTTGTGAATATTGAAGGGGCTAATATTTGTAAAGCATCTGGCTTAGTGCCTGACATATAGTATAGGAGCTGTATAAATGTTAGACTCCACCACCACCACTACCACCATCATGGTCATCTAATCCTCATTTTACAGACGAGGAAACTAAGGTCCAAGGAAGTTAAGTGACTTCCTCAAAGTCACATAGGTAATGAATGGGAGAGGCAAGATTTGAACTCAGCTCATCTGACTTCAGAGCTAGTGGGCTTACAGAGAGAGTTTAGAAATACAGGCAAAGCACACTGGAGTCAGAAAGTCACCCTAATACTTGCAAACTCAAGACTCATTCATTTGATTCAACAAGTATTTAATAAGTGCTTACAGTCTGCACCAGGTGCTGTGCTTAGCACTGGGACCATAAGAACTAAAAGAAAAGACTGACTCAGCCGTTCAAGAGTTTCCATTCTTTTGGGAAGATGGAATATTCAACATGGGAATCCTGGAGCCCAAGGGATCTCAGAAGCCCTCTAGCCCAAGCCCCTCCCTTAATTGATGAGGCTCAGGGAAGGGACCCAGGGAGTAAGAGATAGAAGTAGGATTCGAACCCACATCCTCTGAATTCAGGGCATGTGTTCTTTTCGCCGTACTGTGCCATGCCACATTTTCTTTTCATTTTCATTTGATTTTTTTCATCATCCTCTATATTTCTCCAGGGAATAAAACTAGCTTTCTACAATCAATTTGACAAACATTAAGTGCCTACTACGTGTAAGGCACTATGCCAGGTTCTGAGGATACAAAGTTATGGACAAAACACCCCATTTCCTAAAGAAGTTTATATCCTGAAGAAACTTCCCATCTCTAAACTTGGAGTACTGACCTGACTGTCAGGTGACTTTCTACACTGTGGCCTTCACTCCAGCCCTCCCTCAACCCATTGCTTACATTCTCTCCCCCATCCTTTTTTTTTAAATCTGCAGATATCTTTGGGAGTGAAATCTGCAGCCCAAAGCTCTCAATGAGTTCTTGTCCTTCCTGAGGACATAGGTTAGATTTCTAGAAACATTTTCCATACCTTCCCAGGGAGTTGGCTGACCATCCAGACCTGACTTGCAGCTGGGTGAGAAGAAAATGGCCAAGACTTGGGTCATGCCCATATTTGGGTCTTATTTTGGGAGGTGGGCATGAGCAGGAACATTTGTAAGGGAAAAGAGGCAGGGTGACAGTGGCAGTCATGGAGTCATAGATTCTAATAATAACAATTCCTAGCGCTCATATAGCAAACTTTGAAGTTTGCATTTGCATAATGCTTTACATATATTATCTCATTTGACCCTGGGAAGGAGGTGCTATAGTTTACAGATGAGGAAAACTTTATAGTTTACAGGTCTTTAGTTTACAGATGAGGAAACTGAGGCAGATAGAGGTTAAGTGTCTCAAACAGGGTCATACAGTGACCTGTATTAGAAAGTGCCTAAATCAGGATTGAAACTCAGGTCTTCCTTATTGCAAGTCAAGTACTCTATAGCCAGGAAGGGAACTTGGAGGTTATCTAGTCATTGAACAGATGAAGAAACAGAGAGGGAATATGTCAGATGCAATACAGGTAGTAACCGTTAGAGCAAAGATTTACACCCAGAACTTCAGATCCATGATGAGAAACCTGCATTCAAATCATTGACCAGGTCTCTATCTGTGACCTCAGGCAAGTGATTAACTTCCACACACTTCTTTTACATATGGGGAAAAGCTCAGCTGAGCTATAAAGCTTTTTCTAGTCCCACAGGTGGCATATGCTACCTATATCTTCCTCCCTTCTCTGCTTTGTTACCCATGGAAAACCTCCCCATACCCTGAAAGGATCAGGGCAGGTGCTAGGGGAGATGCTGAAAGCAGTCTTAGTCAGTCTTTAGATCTTTACTGAGCTCCATCAATTCCTCTCCTTATCACAACAGATACTGTCAGATTGCCTTTCAATGACTTCTTGTTGGAATGGCCATTTGCTCTTAGGAACAGGAATGTGAATTTAGAGCTGAAAGAGACCTCCAAAGTCATCAAGAACAACTTCCTCATTTTAACATGAAAGAAATCAAGGCCTAGAGAGCTGAAGGGAATTGCCCCAAGTCTTACAGACCAGGATCTGAATCCAGATCCTCTGATTCAGGCCCAAGAGTCTTTCCACGGAACCACAATGGCTCTCTCAGAAGGCTCTCTCCATTTCACATAAGTATGAGGGGACGTTTGCTAATGATGCAGAATCATCTTACAGAAAATAGTGCCCCTCCCATGCTCGAGGCCTCCAAGAACTGCAAGCAGCCTTAGAAGGCCTGACATTAATGGAAAATAATACAACACTGTGGTTAGGTAAATAAAAGAAAGAGACTCATTCCATTTGGTCATTTAAAATTCCCGAGTCTTTTATTTTGCGTGTGTGGTTCACATAAAGTCTATATTTAGTAGCTGATCTCTGGTAATCTCAGGAGGAAATAGAGAAATGTGACTACAGGGTCATTCCACTGCTCGCACCCTCCAATCTTTATACAAGCAAAATCCATCTTGTTAACAGTTGGGGCTTACTTTGCCTTCAGTCTGGTGGCTTGAGTCCCAGCAACCATAACAAAGGCTATGGAAACCTGGAAGCAGCTCCCAAAGGGCCCCAATAAATGTGATTAGGAGAAGGCCCCTGACTCACAAAGTTATCCAGGCAAGTAAATTGAATTAATAAAGAAGGGCAGCTCCTGAACTTTGTCCTGTGAGAAATGTCAAATTCTTCCACTTGCCCATTGGCATTTTATAAGGGAGCACATTATACCAATGCTTGGTGCTCCGTTGATGCAGATATGAAAAGGAAAACTATATTTCAAAAGACTCATCATCTTAATGAATCTTTTCTCTATTTCTTTAGTCATCAAGTTGCTTTACAGATTTTTTTGAGTAGTCGAATTATCAAAGTCATTAAAACAATAATGTCAGTGCCCAGGAGCAGGGGAAAGGAAGTCTTTCAAAAAGTGCATGGCAGCCCCACCCCATCTTGGGTTCAGGTGATCATAGAGTCAGATTTGATTTAATTTTCTCAGTTTACAGATAAGGAAACTGAGGCCCATAGAACTTAAGTGATTTGACCAAGGTCATATGGGGAGTAAACGCTAGAAGCAAGATTTGAACCCAGCTCTTATGTCTAGAGCCAGTGTTCTTTCTCTGACATTGAATGATGGAAATTTCCCTTATTACAATGAGAACTCCTTGAGAGAAGGGACTTTTTTCTTTTGCCTTTCTCTGTATTCCTAGCATTTAGTGTGTCATCTGATGTAGTAAGTGCTTAATAAATGCATATTTATTGAATGAATGACTGACAATAGTTTGAACTTATGAGAAGATGTGGCTATCCATGAGATGCTCCATCCTTTGATGTGCTGAAATACAATTCAAAGGTCTTTTATGGCATGTGATGTTATGGAGGTGAAATGACTTGCCCATGGTCATCCAACTCTTGCCTATGGTTAGAGGTGGGATGTGAACCCTTTCAGTCCCAGTGTTCTATTCACTATGTCTGCTAGCCTTCTCAATAGTAGCAGAAACAAGAGTTTCCCTTTATACAGGATGTTGCAAAGGTCTTAGCTGTAATAGCTTTTAAGTAAACTTAAGAAGCCTTTTGGGACAACCTGTGTATAGAAAAGTCCATTTCCCAAAGCCCTTTATTTCCCTAAACTCTGAGGTAAGTAGTAATAAAGTTACCCCTCCCATTTTACAGTGGGGAAATTGAGTCTCAGAAGGGCATACTGCTAGTAACTTTTTCCTCCTTCCTGTTAAAAATTACAAGGAGGAATGAAAGGATAATGTTCAGATTTTTTTAAAAAAGGACTTTCTTACTTCCAAAGGAATATGACCTAATGGTTAAGTGAGCTCTTGGAAGTAAAACTTTTTCTACTTATTAGTTTCAATTGCCTTAAAAGAACATGAAACAGTCTTCAACCTTACTCTCACTCTGGAAGAAAGCTAAAAAGCACATAGCACTCCTGAATATTTCAGATGCATCTGTCCATGGGGTACATATGTGTTCCAAATGTGGATTTCAATCCCTTACTCACTATAAATACAGAGTGGTGGGATTAAAGCCAACAAATCCTATGATCCAATCCTACCTCTGATAAATACAAACTCAATTTCCTTCTCTGTAAAAATGAGGCAGTTGGACTTGACTTCTGAAGTATCTTACAGCTTTAAACCTATGGGTCTATGAACTATTGTCCTACAATGCATCTTCCTGTCATTAGGCACAAAGGTAAGCCTTGCACCAGAGTGAGTGAAGGAATGAAAAAGCATTTATTAAATTCTTACTAGTGCCAAGAAGTGAGCTAAGATCTGGAGACAGAAACACAAAAGCAAGAGAGGTCCTTTTGTGATTCAAGAAGCCCCCATTCTAATGAGGGGAGACCACACACAGAAGAGGTTTTAGTTGCAAGTCAGCTAGAAAAGTCCAATAGTCCTGAAGGGGCACTGGTAAAATAGATGATAATTTCTGTTGGTGCCATTTCCATGAATTAAACCATTATGTTGTGGATGTTGGGCTATTTGACAGTGCTGACGACTTTGTGGTGAGAACTGCAGAGGCTGAGTAGGCAGAAGTCAAAGCACCTGTGGACATAGTTGTTACTGGGGTCTTTGCAAGGACTGCTTTCTTGGAGAATGGTTGCAAGGGCCAGGATGATAGGAGGGTAAGTGATCTCAGGAATGTTATAATTCCTGGGCTTCCTTGGCCATTGGTGGCAGTCAAGTTGAGTCAATAAGCATTGGTAGTGCTGATGGCAGTGTGGACTTTTGTCCATAAGGGTCACTTTCCTTAATGATATCTGGAGGAGGGAAGTATGCTCTAACAGGGCAGGTGGTCTGTCTCCATCAGGATGTGAGTGGAGGGAGCTCAGGGGCTATGTAATCCAAGCCATATCTGAATGGGAATGCCCACTGCAGAATCATGGACAAGTTGTCATTCAGCTTTCTCTTGAAACACGAGTGAATAACAAACCTCACTTTTTTTTTGCCTCACTTGGACCTAGCTCAGCATTTTGCACAAACAGAGAACTGGGATACGACCAGGGAGGTCAAGGTTTTGCCACAGCAGATCTCAATGTCACCATGTTTAAGAGACCATCATGAGTTATAGGGGGAAAATGATCCATCACCAGGTGGCCATTGCTCTAAGAATGAGCCCCTTCAAGCACAGTAAGCTGGTCTGTGGGTCGCAGACTCAAAGAACATCATCAGATCCATAGCTGTAACCTTTCCAGAATGGGAAGATTTACCCAAACTCAACATCTTTGGGAACACCTTTGAGAACACCTCCAAACCACCAGAGGGCACTTGAAGGCATGACATTTTTCTTTAAAATTGTTTTTTCAAAGAATGAAGTAGAAAACATTAATTCAAACCTCAAAAACCACAGAAACTACACTAATTTTATTTATTGCCATTTCAAATATAGCCAAATCAGTTAAGGAACTCTGAGATGTGATTCTGTATGTAATGGGGACAGTAAAACTTTCAAGGTAAATGACTCTCCCAGGTCCACTCTGATATTCAGGGAAGCAAACCCAGATAACTGAACTAACTCCACCATGTTAGCTCAAGGAAGATACACTGGCCCAATGAAAAACTGGGAGATGGAAATTAGGGGGATACAGATAAGCCTCTAAAATTGTGCAAGGTGCTAACCTAGAAACACAGGAAGAGCATCACCTAGGTACTGGGGGGAGAAGGCATGAAAAACATGTGTATATCCTACTAACAGTAAACAGGACTTCTCCTTTTTCTACTTTTAGTTCTATGAAATTTTCAAAGTCTGGAGCCAGACAGGAATGGCATTTTGCGAATTCACACTCCACTGTTTTCAAGACCTTCTTTTACTTGTTCTTAGTCTATGAAACTCATCCTTAAGGTAATCTACTTTCTCTCTTCCCTCGAAGTCATATTTCATTGTTTCTCCTAGGAAACTCTGAGGCATATATTGTGCAATTTAGAGTCATTTTTCCACTTTGATTCTGAAAATATTCGACACCAAAGGAACAACTGTCTCTGTGTCTGTAACAAACTATAGACTCGAAACATTCATTTTTAACCCAAGCTTTAGACTATAGATATATTGTTACTGAAGTTTTAAGAGGAAACAGAATCTTGAGAAAGAAACAATTCAATTGTCCTCTTGAATGGTAACTGATCTGGCTGGAGAAAGACTGTGACATACGAAGATAAAAGATGAACAAAACTTTCTTGAGAGTGAGAAAGTTAATTTATCTTTGAGAAAGATTAAAGAAATGTTTTTCTGACAGCACTGAATTAAACTCTTATGATGTGGAGCTCTAAAGACAGTTGTGAGATTCCAACTCACATATAGAGGCAGCAGAAAAGCAGCCCTATTGTTCCCAGAGTTGAGAAGAAGTCAACAATTGTAACTGATGGTTACAGGTGACTGGCTGTTTCTCATTGCAACGCATCGTGGAAATATTGAAATATGTTTCTGTATCATTTGTTGCAATATTACCAAAATGGATGTTGAAACCTATTAAACAAAGGAGTTTGAGAAAGAGAAAAAGCTTACGGGAAAAGAACTTTTCCCATTTTATTTTTCAAACTGGGGTGGGAAAGATTGTACCTTTTTACAGTTTATGAAGAAATATCAGAACATACTTCTTGATTGTCTTAAAAATCTTAGAGTAAGAATGAATAAGGCAGTGAATCAAGCAGAAGACTGAGGGGTGGGGGCTTAGTTATTACCATAATACACACACAGCTATAACTTGGGGGTCGTGATCACTAAAGCTGCCTATGCAGTCATTGTTTTAAAGTTACTTTTCCACGTGTTAAGTTTTGTTTTGTGTTTGACTTGCCTGCCATAGAACAGCGCCAGTCTTTTCTCCTGGGGAAATTCCTGGAATTCTTCAGTTAAATACAATGATTTCTCCCAGGAAAATATGCTTAGTTTTGCTGGATGGGGAATTTTGAAATTGTTTTCCTAGATTCCTTGATACATAACATTATAGATTTTTCTTGTGGAATTTTTGGTTGTTGAAGTTTTTTTTTTTTTTTAATATCACATCTTTCTTCCTGACTGCTTGCAATATCATCTCTCTGTTGCTAATATTTTGAAGTTGAACAGGAGCACAACTGTGTGAGTTAAACTTGGGATTCATCTCTGTTGGCAGCCTGTGAATTGCATGCATTTGTAGCATACAACATGTTCTAGATGCTTTGGAGGAATCTTCACGTATGGTTTTGGCAAATAAGTAAAGCACAGCATTTTTCCTTCAGAATTTTCTAGGGCAAAATCATCTTCAGGTTTTCTATCTATCTCTATTTTCTTTATTTGTACATTTGTTGAACCTTACAGTTGTGTTGATTTTAAAATGTGAAGCTACTGTGTTGCTATCTATCTTTTTGGCTTCCACGAACACAATTCTGTGCCTCAGAGACTTAACTATTTTATTAGGATCTGCTAACAAAGCACCGCAGCTGCAGTGTCCTCATTGTCCTTTAGTGTTTTTCCCTTACAGATTTCATGTCCACAGATTCCAGGGCTCCTTTAATTCTTTCAATGGGCGCATTTCGGCTACGGCCACTGAAGTCCTTTGTTTTTGTCTGCCTATTTTTAAAGTCAATCTTTTTCTTTTACTGAGAGGTGATTGTTGTTTTCCATAAGGTTTCCTGGTTTGTCATTTTCCTCTGTCCTATTTGTTGCTGTTTCTGAGGGGATCAGAGAGAACTGGCTTCTCTTTTGATCTCTCCCTCTTACTTAGTAGCAGAAGCTGCAACTCAGTGCGTTGAAGTGATTTACACAGGTAGGAAACAGGAAAACCTGGACTCAAATTCAGGCCCTCTGATTTCTAACTGGTCTAACTGTGCCTCAAGTCAGTCTATCTCTGCGTCTTTATCTCTGTCTCTGCCCTCACTTCAACTCATATTCATAATCTAAAGCCAGTTTTCTAAAGCATAGGTCTAACCAGGCCACACTCTTACTCAATAAGTTCCAATGGCTCCCTATTGTCTCAAAGATCAAATGTGTACCTCTGCTTGGCATTTAAGGTTCAACGATGCCATCTGCTTTCTACCTTTCCAATTCTCATATGCTTTACTCCCCTCCATACGTTTTACAATCCAACTACACTGGCTCATTTGCTGCTTATCTCACACACAACACCCCATCTCCAGTTTCCATGCATTTGCATGGACTCTCCCCAAAACATGGAATGCTCTTTCCCTTCCTCTCTATTTTCTGTGGCTTCCTTCAAGACCCAATTCCAACCACATCTCTTGTAAGAAGCCTTTCCCATGGCTGCTAAATGCCTTCATCTTTACCACCCATTTTCTCTGAGGGTGGCTAGGTGGCACAGTGGATAGGCCTGGAGTCAGGAATACTCATCTTCTTGAGTTCAAATCTGGGCTAAGGTATGAACTGACTGTGGTAACCCTAGGCACTTAACCTGTTTGTCTCAGTTTCCTCATATGTAAAATGAACTGAAGAAGGAAACAGCAAAGCACTCCAGCATCTTTGCCAGAAAAACTCAAAGAAACCCAAATGGAGTCATGAAGATTTGGACACAACTGGAATGACTGAACCACAACTCATTTACACTGCATGTCTCATGTGTGTACCTGGTTATTTGCATCTCGTCTTCCTCATCAGAGTAAAAGCTAGGTAATATAGAGGTTAAAATGCTGGACTTGGGGTTACGAAGCCTTGAGTTCCAATCCAGCCTCAGATATTTATTAGCTGTGTGACACTGGGTAATTCACTTAAACTCTCTCAACGTCAGTTTTATCATCTGTAAAATGGAAATAATTATAGCATCTATCTCTGGGTTCTGGGTTTTGAGAATCAGATGATGTTTTATTATGTAGAATAATACATAATAATAATGTATATTATGTATAATAATATATTATATATAATAATACATCTACCCATCCACATACACACACAAAATGCTTTACAAAACAAAAGTGTGATGTAAATCTTAGCTATTATTAAGTCCTTCCAGGGTAGGGATGGTTTTTGCCTCTTTGTATCCCCAGTGCTTAGCACAGGGACTGACATGTGGTGAGTATTGAAAAGATGCTTGTGGGCAGAATGAATGACTGATTCTGACTTCAGTCCTCTTTCCACTTAATTCCAAAGCCAATAGAAATAATCATGGATACTATTGTTCCTTGGATTAACTTTTCTTACTAAACCTCCTATATTTTTATGTGGAGGGGTACTCATTGCCTTGAAGTCTGCTTATTTAGAACAGTATTGTTAACTTATAAATTAGTGTACAATTTTCAGTATTTTGTAAAGTTAACTTACTGTTAATGACTGAAGCTCTCTGGTTTCCTCTTCTGCTGCACAAGCATGATATGATAGAACCTATACAGTGGGGAAAAAAGTACATACTTTGTAAGTGAGATGCTTATGTATTTGCCAAATGTAAATTCCAACCCCAACTTGTACCCCTTCAAATATCACTGGACAGTTAACTATGCGGTCCCAGGAATTTTTCAATGTGTGCATAACTTTAGCTGACTTCTTCAGGTAAGAAAAAAAGAATCCCAGGCATTCAATCCCATTTCTCCCAGAAATGGAAAAGTTTATTCCTTTCATGTTTAAAGAAAACTCTCCCTGAAACTTCCAATTTTGATATTGTTGACATAAGAGCTACAGTGTTTAGACATGAGACAAGAAGAAAGCACCCACTGGCTGAAATTTGGCCAGTTTTTTTGTTCATTTTTCCAATACAAAGCACAAAATCTAAACATGCACGTATCTATTCCTTAGTCATTTTTAGCTGGCAATTGTAAGAAAAACAGAAAAGGGGGAAGGAAATTATTGGTTTTATTTTTTTATTGGACAAGAGCTATTTTTGTGCACATCTGGTCCCTTCATTTTATTCTGTCTTTTCATCTCCCTAGGCTTTGTTTCTTCATTTGTAAAATGAAAGGGTGAGGACAGCATGAAATCTATGATCTTATGAACCTTTGAACTGCTAAAAGATCTTCTGTGGAAACTCAGAACTTTCTGGGATATGAATTCAGAGACTCTTGAAGTTATGGCTCATACTGGTGTTCATCAGATTAAATGAGAGAGGACTCAAGATTCTTTTATCTTGAGGGTATAGGAGGTACAGTGGAGAGAGTGCTGCACTTGGAATGAGGAAGACTCGAAGTCACGTCCTGCCTCAGATATACTGCGTGACTCTGGGTAAGCTACTTAGGCTGTCTGTCTCAATTTCTTCATCTATACAATAGAGAGAATAATAGTGTCTACTTCCCAAAGTTGTCAAGAAGAGAAAATGAGATGATATTTGTCAAGAGCTTTGTAGACCTCATGGGTATGTGATAATAGTTAACATTTATATAGCACTTCATATATGACAAGCATTGTGCTAAGCACTTGATCCTCACAACAACCCTGGGAGGTAGGCGCTTATCATTATCTCCATTTTACAGATGTAGAAACTGAGGCCAACAGAGGGTCGCACATCTAGTAGGTTTCTGAGGCCAGATTTGAACTCGGGTCCTCCTGACTCCAGGCCTAGCACTCTATCTACTGCACCATCTTGCTGCTCCCAATATATAATAGACATAAATTCTAGGTAAGTTTTTCACCAGACCTTTGGAGTTGTCAGGGATTTTAGCCCTCCGTTAGTCAAAGTGGAGGTATCTCATTGTGGAGTGGGGTGGCACAGGGCTCTCAAAAACTGGCTAGACTTGTGATTTCATTGATAGAGGGAACTCTTGGATGAGAAAACTTCCTCTGTCAGGTTAAGGCAACACCAGTTCTGCTACTTTAAATCTTAGAGAACTGTCCAGAAAGGATGTGACTTGTCTGAGGGCACATGGCTGGTCTGAGGGAAGACTTGAACTCAGGTCTTCTTGGCTCCAGAGTCAGCTCTCATCCACTATGTGGATCCACTAAGTGCCAACTGTCTCTCATTCCAAACAGGGATATAAAGAACACTCACAATGTAATCATCCTCCTCCTCCTCATCATCATCCTAATAGCACTAATCATGAATATGTGCTTTGTTATTTTTGAGTGATTTCCGTCATGAAATGCGACCTCCTTTGTGGTTTTCCTGGCAAAGATATAGGAGTGGTCTGCCATTTCTTTCTTGGTCATTTTACAGATGGGGACAATGAGACAGCAAACAGTTAAGTGATTTGCCCAGGGTCACACAGCTAGTAAGTGTCTGATTGGATTTGAATTCATGAAGATGAGTCTTCCTGATTCCTAGGGTTCTAGCCACTGCTCTACCTAGCTTCCCATTCAGTGATTTAGTGTTTTCTAATTACATGTGTTTGTATTCACATTCCTATCAAAGTATTAAGAGGGCAGGGATCACAGCTCCCTTAATTCTCTGCTCACCCTCTAGCACAATGAATGCACAGAGTAAATACTCCATGAATGTTTGCTGAGTGAGTCAGACCTTTAAGCCCTAGGGATAACAGCAGAGAATCTTACTGCAGTATCTCCTTTGAGTCTACAACACTGCAGTGAGTTACCTTAATATTAAGCATTTTCATTTTTCAGATGAGGAAACTGAGGTCCAGTGAGGTGAAGTGACTTGCCCCAAGTTACATGGCTAGGATAGTCAGAGGTAAAATATGAACCCAGGTCTTCAATTCTAGCTCGGTATATACTTAACCACATGACTTCTGAAGTGACACCTTTGAAAGACTTAAAACCTTGGATCAATCACAACAGTCCCAAAGGATTAATAATGAACCTGTGCCCACCTCCACTGGAGAGACCCAAGGTGCAGAGGGAGGCATACATTTTTAGGTACGGCCAATGTGGAAATCTGTTTTGTTTGACTGTGCTTTTTGTGACTAGAGTTTTGTTTTGTTTTTTTGGGGGGAGAAAGTTGGAGGGAGAAAAAATAAATTTTTGTTCACTATTCAGACAGTAAAATATCTACCTGGGGAGTATAGAGTCTCTAAATTAAGCATATTTGGATTATTCAGTACTTTTGGAAATAAGAACAGTGGAGTTTTAGAGGTCCTTTTCCAAGTTTGACCAAAAGAGAAGGAGAGATATGGGATGATAGCTCATGGGGATGGCTGGATCAGTGGAGGATTTGCTGCGGATGGTGGAGACACAGACATGTTTGTAAGAAGTAAGGAAGTATCTGGTAGACAGAGACTCGGACAGCAAGTTGTCATGATTTGGACCAGTTTTGTTTGACACATGAATGGGAGCAAGGACATATGGTGGGAGTCTAGCTTCCAATCTTATCATTCTACCTGAAGTACTCTCTCCAAAGTTACCCATGATCTCTTAACTGTGCAATCAAATGGCCTTTTCTCAAGACCTCTCTTCCTTGACCTTTCTGCAGCTGGCAGTCACCCTATTCCTCATATTCTTCTCTTTTGGGTTTCTTGGTGTGTTCTCTCCTACCTGTCTGACTGTTCCTTATGTGCCCCTTCTGGATCTTCAACTTGATCATATCCAGTAACCATGGATATTCTCCAAGGACCTCTTGGGTGGCATTCTCTTTTCCCTCTACACTCCTTCACTTGGAGATCACATCAGCTCCCATGGATTTAATGATCACATCTATGCAGGGGATTCTCAGATCTACTTATCCATGGCTAGCCTTTCTCCCAACCTCCACTGTCAAATCTCTATCAGGTGCCTCTTGGACCTCTAGGTTGGACCATATCACAGGAATCTCTTGGAAATGTCTAAAACAGAACCCATCTTTTACCATAAAACCTCCCTTCTTCCAATCTTCTCTACTAGCATCATGGGTACCACCATCCTCCATTCATTTATCTGGTAACCCAAGTGTCATCCTCATCTTACCATTTGTTTTCATCCCCAATATGCAATCAGTTGTCAAGTCCTCCTGCCTGCCCTCCCTTCTCTCCTGTGACACAGCAGACACCCCATTTGGGGACTTATTACCACTTGCCTGAACTATTGCAATAGCCTTCAGGTCGTTCTCTATTCCTCAAGTCTTTCCTCTCTAGCTCACCCTCAACTGAGCTATGAAAGTGATCTTTGTAAAGCTCAGGTCTGACCATATCACAATACCTCCCTTCCATTCAATAAACTCCAGTGGCTTTCTTTTACCATGGGTCACTCTCTATTTGTTTGGATTTAAAATCCCTTCACAACCTAGCCCTCTCCTGCTTTCCAGGCTTCTTGTACCTTGCTCCCCTCCACACACTTGTGATCTGTTCATCACACTATCACACAAGACATTCTGTCTCCTAACCTCAAGCATTTTCAGTGACTGTCCCCATTCCTAGAAGTTCTCTCATCTCCCCTCTCCCCCTTAGTTTTCCTGGGTTCCTTTAAGTCTCAGCCAAATCCTACTTTCTGCAAGATTCTTTTCCTGGCCCCCTTTAAGGCTAGTGTCTTCTGTTTCAGATTACTTCCAGCTTTCCCTGTGTGTATGTATATATATATATATATATATATATATATATATATATATATATGTATATCTTGTTTGTAAATAACTGTTTCTATGTCATCTCTCCCTTTGGAATGTGAACTTCTTGAGGATATGGACTGTTTGCCTTTCCCTATTCCTAGCCCTTGGCACAGTGCCTGGCACAGAGGAGAAGATTAATAAATGTGGCACCCAGTACAGAGTCTAGGAATGTTCCGACCAAGGAAGAAGAGAGCAGGGTGCTCACTCTTTGGTGTTCTAGACACCACACCCCTCATAATGCAATTTAACTGTGTGAATGTTTCCTTCTAGCTCTAAAAAGCTGAAGGTCCAAAGGGACAGCTATTGAGCAAATAATCAAAACATGAATAAAATCGAAAAGCAATGAGGGTGAGTGGGCAGAGAGCTGGCCTTGCAGTCAGGAAGGAGGCCTATGACTCTAATTGGCTGTTGTGAGCCTCTGCAAGTCACTTGATTCTCAGGTTTTAGGCAACTCTCAAGACTAGCCCTTGAACAGAAAGCGTGACCTGCCTGGGGAAATGGATGTTCCTCCTCTGCGAGTCCCCTATACTAAAGAAATCAAAGATCTTGTCTTAATCCCTAAAATAAAACTGAAATCATATTTATATGATTAAAGTTCTCAATGCCAAATAGAGAAACTTTGTTTTAACTCTTTTCCAATGATATATTGAGGGAGGACCAAAGCTTTTCAAAGTCAACTTCATCCTGTTGTCAAAACAGCTGCCCTCGATGATCCATCTCCTCAACAAAACATTTATTTTTCTTTGGTCTGGGCTTGATATTCTGTTAGAACATCAGTCCCTCTGTGAAAATTTTCGCTTCAAGGACTAGTAAAATTGACAACACAACTAAGCAATATTCACTGCATCTTTTCATTTTGGGATGCTCATCCAACTTCTCATCCAGGTAAGGTGGCAGCTAAGGACTTGGGACTTCACATCCACCCCATTCTGTAGGCCCTTTAAAAATTGCATACCTATAGGTATGATAACTGTCATTTGAAAAAAAAACTGGGAATTTTTAGTTATCAAAAAATTTACATCAATCTAAATATATTCACTGAATTTGATTCTTAATTAAGACTCATTTTTAAAAGAGAGGAACCACTTTCAGGTAACATATTTAGGATGTTTCCTTACCAGATGAGGGGCAACTGAAGACCAAACTGGGTTAGCTAGATGGCACAGTGGACAGAGTATTGGGAAGGCTCCTCTTCATGGGTTCAAATCCAGCCTCAGGAACTAACTAGCTGTGTGACTCTAAGCAAGTCACTTAACTCTGTTGGCCTGAGAAGGAAATGGCAAACCCCTCCAGAATCCTGCCCACCTCATGAGGTTGGCTTGGGACTCAAATGAAAGGGTGGCTATGACCAAGCTCCAGTGTCCCACAGAGACAGTGTCCCAGAAGGGCAGTATTGAATCTGTCTGTGCCCCCTGGTGAGGCAGTGTGCCACAGCAGAAAGCAGACTAGAGTTGGAACCAGAGGCTCTGCAACTTACTCTTCCCCTGGCTTTAGCAAATCACTTCATTTATGGGGCCTCCATTTCCTCCTCTGTAAATAAGGTGTCAGAACCTAAAGATCCCTAAAGCTCCTTCCAGCTCTAAGTCTTTTGATCTCAAGGATGCACTGGGGCTGACTTTTCTGGCCTACCTATCATGAGGACAGACTGACATCGCACAAAATATCCATTATTACTGTATAAGTAGTATTAGTACTGAAGCTGCAATGACTAAAGGCTAGACCTTGGCCAAGTCATTTATCCTCTGCATGTCTCAGTGGGCAGTGAACTCCCTAGGTCTTATCTCCTCAGTCATAGATGGTCTACTATTTGCATCAACAGAAGGGGCTCTCATAGAGGGAGTACCCCTTGCTGACAAAATCATCAGCTCTTCAAATATTCCAAGTCCTACCCCTGGAACCCTGAAAAACTCAGCCAGACCACCCAAAGATGAGATAAGCAAGCCCCGCCACTTGCAGGCTCACCTCTAGAGTTACCATCTGCTTAGCCATGGCTCTCTCCACTGCTTCATACATCTGGGTGTTCTGGATTCCCAATCCACAAAAGATGACAAAAGCTTCCAGAAACTGCTCATCATTTCTGTTGAAAGGTTTTAATTTTCTGGAATTCTCTTCCATCTTATTAACAAGCTGGCAAACACCTACAAAAGTTAGAGAAATCAGATGAATGTTACTGCTACTGTCAAGTCAGTTAATAAAAGGCAGCATTGAATCATGGAGGGAGTGTCCGATTTGGCTTCAGGAAGATGGACGTTCAAACCTTGCCCTGAAAACTTCTTAGCTGCATGACCTTGGGCAAGTCACCTAACATTTCTGAGCTTCATGCAGCCCTAGAAGGTGAGGAGTTACAGATGGGCTGCAATCTGAGCAGGTGCAGATAGGTTTTTGTAAATTCTGTTTGATTTTCTATTCTGAATTATCTGAATTATCTTCCTCCCACTTTCCTTTCACTTGCCATTGAGAAGGCAAGAAAAACAAAATCAATTACATGTGTGTATATATATATATATGTACACACACATACACACATACATGTGTACATACATACACACATATATAGTCAAGTAAAACAAAATACTGCAAGAGAGACAAAGTGATGGAGACAGAGAGACAGAGAAGAAGGGAAGGAAGAAGGGTGGGAGGGAAGGGGAGAGAGAGAGAGAGGAAGAGAGGGAAAGGGAGAGGGAGAGGGAGAGAGGGAAGGGAGAGGGAGAGGGAGAGAGGGAAGGGAGAGGGAGAGGGAGAGAGGGAGAGAGAGAGAGGGAGAGGGAGAGAGGGAGAGAGGGACGGGGAGAGAGAGAGAGAGAGAGAGAGAGAGAGAGAGAGAGAGAGAGAGGGAGGGAGGGAGGGAAGGAGGGAGGGAGGGAGAAGGAGAGGGAGAGGGAGAGGGAGAGGGAGAGGGAAGAGGGAGAGGGAGAGGGAGAGGGAGAGAGGGAGAGGGAAGGAAAACGGGATGAGATAAGAGAAAAGATGCCTCATTCTGCGGTCTGAGTCTTTCACCTCTTCATCTAACAGTGAATAGCATATTTCATCATGAAGCCTTTGAAATTGTGCTTGGTTATTGTGTCAAAAAGAATTCATAAGTCTTTTAAAATTGTCTGTCTTTCCAATATTGCTGTTACTGTACTGTTCACTGGCCCTATTCACTTCTCTTGCATCGGCTCATACAAATCTTCCCAGGTTTCTTTGAAGACACTTCCTTCATAATTTCTTACAGTACAACAGTATTCCATTCCATGCATATACCATTCCCCAGTGCAGTCATTGCACAACTGATGGGTACCCTTCAGTTTCCAATTCTTTGCCATCACAAAAGGAACTGCTATAAACATTTTTGTATACATGGGTCTGTTTCCTCTTTCTTTGATAAATGGAGGTAGTTTTCACCTGAGAAGTTCAAACATAGCCCATGTCAGCCCCTTGATGCTCTAAAACAGGCTGTTAACTATAGTCATTATCAAGAAGTCCTACATTTTTCCCTTATAAAGACTTGAAATCTCTTAACAAGCAAATAAAGAAGCTAGGGATTTGCTGTATAAAAATAAACAAAATCACAGAATAGTATTTAGAACAGAACTGCTTTCACCTAGCCCTAAATTACTGTCTGATTCTTAGGAACATCCTGGAATACACTTTTCCCCTTGATGTAGAAATCACTTCTAGACCACTAGTCCCCAAAGATAATTTGTCCTTTCAAGGCTAATTAAATTTTTGTCTATTTTCCAAGAGAACAATTCTAAAGCGTGTCAGAAGAGAGGACAAGAAGTTTGCCTTTCCCTACTTAGAGCTTATGTTAAACAGAAAATCACATGCACAACAGACTAGTATGACATTTTTCATGTAGCCAACATCACCATTCAAAGCTAGACTTCAGGGTTCTACAGAAACATGCCAAGTACACACAACTGTCACAACAATGTGTAGCAGCAAAGATAGGGCAGCTAGGTGGTGCAAGGGATAGAATGCTAAGCCTGGGGTCAGGAAGACTTATGTTCTTGAGTTCAAATCTGGCCCCAAACACTTATTAGCTGTTGTGACCCTGGGCAAGTCACTTAGCCCCGTTTGCCTCAGTTTCCTCATGTGTAAAATGGGCTGAAGAAAGAAGTGATGAACCACTCCAGTATCTCTGCCAAGAAAATCCCACAAGGGTCATGAAGAGTTGGAAATGACTCAACAGTAGCAGCAAACACTGAAGATAGTTTAAGTGGCAGCTTTAGTCTAGAAAGAAGGACACAGGGCAAATAGCCCACTACAAAGAGAGAAGAATGCTTATCCCTTCCTGGTTAAAATTTCCCAGGAATTAGAGGCTGTACAATAACTCAGGATCATGGAGAGGATCTTGTGAGAGAATACTCTAAATTTCCTTATCTATGAAGAAAGAATACAAGACTCCAAGGGTCTCAAATTCAGGGCCATCAAAGGCCTCTGGGCCTGTGTTGGCATCTTTAAGATAACTATTATATACTCCCATCTTTTCTCCATGAGTCCAGAAGATCAGAGCTGGAGGGGACTGAAGAAGTCATCAAGGCCAGCTGGTACCTGAACACATCTCTCTTCTGTTTCAGTCCCAATAAAGGGTCATCCAGTTTTTACTTGACTCTCTTTCTCTGCTCCCCCAACATAATCTATTCCACTTTCTAGACAATTTTCATCTTTCTGTGTGTGTGTGTGTGTGTGTGTGTGTGTGTGTGTGTGTGTGTGTGTGTCAGTGAAGCCTATGGACCCCCTCTCAGCATATGCAAATACATAGATAGAATAAAAAAAACCCGATTGTATTGGAATACATTGACACAGAACCCAATGCTGCAGTGTTCTGTGAATACCCCTTTTTTTCAAAAACTGTCTTGAAACTTTAAGATGCCAAACCTGAAAACAACTGATCAGATTCAGTGAAAATCTTTCAGTATTTGATCAGTCAAAAAATTGAGTACTTGCTCATTTCTACCTTTTATTCCTTTTTTAAGTTGCTAGTGGGAGAGAAGGGAGGTTAAAAAGGGAGAGAGGGAAAAAATAAGAATTTATATAGTGCCTAATATATGCCAGGCTCTATGCTAAGTGCTCTTTAAACAACAACAACAAATATTGTCTTATGTGACCTTTATAGCCATCCTGGGAGATAGATCTAGTTATATTCCCCATTTAAGGGGAAACTGTGGCAAATAGAGGTTAAGTGACTTGCCCAGGGTCACATAGTTACTACATGTCTGAGGTCCTAAATCTAGGCTAAGCTGGTTCACTGCACATTCACTGTTTATACAATGCCTAAATTGTAAGACAGTGGTTAGAAACTTTGTCCTTGTGCCTATATGTCTTGTGTGTGGCACACTGCTATCCTCACCAAAAAAATAAGAAAGGTGATTTAGATGCTCTGCGTAAGTCACATACCCTCAGCTGGCTGTCCTAAGACTTAGAGCTGAAAGACAACCCAAAGCACATGTAGCAAGACCTTATCATCCAGGTGATGAAAGGGAGATCAAGAAAAGTTAAGTCACATAAATCTGAATATGTAGAGCTTGGATTTGAACTCAGGACTTAGAGATCCATATTCAATGATACTTTTAGTACAGTACACTGAATCCCCCAAGAAATGTACTAGATTTTATTTTCCTGCTAAATTTGGCCCATTGAGATATTGAGAGAGTAGCTGCAGAGAAGGAGACAGCAAAGTCAACCAATGTCTGAAATCAGCTCTTTTTACCTGTTTCTTTTCCTCATTCTTTAGGTAATGGAAAATCCTCCAAGCACAATTCCTGTATTTTTTTGGTAATAAAGCATGATTAAAGAAAGAATATTCCTTATATAAATTCTTCTCCAAAAGGTGCAGAATTGTATATCAGTAACAAAATACAGGAAGCAATAATAGAAAGGTGTCTCACTCAAAAGAACTACAAAATGTGTTAAAATTAGGGAATTATTTGGACCAAGCACACACCAAAGCACAGGAGTGAGACTCCAGAAGACCCAACACATAGAATCACTGGTTTAGATGAAAGGGTCATGTTGTCCTACTCACTTTACGGAAGAGGAAACAGAGGCACAGAGAGGCTTAGACACTTTCCAGTGTTACACAGCTCATATTAGACTTGGTTTCTCTACTTGGTAAATAGGGCTTGGCTATGCTCATCACTGAAATGAGTTCTAGGCAGAACTTCTCCATTTGGTCCCAGAGGGTAAGGACGCAGAGGAATTGGTAGATGCTACAGAGGAGGCACTTACAAAATTACTATGGAAGAGAGAAAAAGAGTGTTCCCAGGACAGTCAGGAAATCTCTTTCTCGGTCTCTTTCTCTCTCTCTGATGTTCAATCTGGACACTAGAACTAACCTCCAAGCCATCTATACCTTTAGTAGGTGTCTTTTCAATTTCTCATACGTTTTAAAGTATATTTTCTTTTTATATAACCTTCACTTTGGCATTTATTCTTATCCAACAAGCCATCACCCATAACCCAAAATAAGGAAAGAAAAAAAATAATTCAGCAATACTGGGAAGGAAGTGGAGCCCAGTGGCAGAGTCTGGGTTCTAGGGGCGATGGGGCAGGAAAGGAAGGCCAGATCGCAGGCAGCACTGTCTAGAAACCTCTCAGACTCCAGGCTTTGCCCCAAAGAAGAGACAAGAAAATCCATCTCCCTCCCTTCTTAGTGGAGGTTGGTATCCTGGGGGTCCACTGACAGACTCAGTGACTGGGCCAGTTACTTTTGCTGAATTCTTTATTTTCCCTTTTCTTTTTTTGGGATTGTATGTGATGACTCACCGGGTAGGGAAAAACGCAGAGATGAAGGTTGTATGAAAAGAACTGTTACTGCATGACTTTCCAGCATGCATTTACGGTTTAGACCTTTCTCTGTGTTCCTCCCTCCTCTGTCTCCCCTTCCTCCCTCACTACCCACACCCTGCTCTCTCTCTGTTTCTCCTCTCTCTCTTTTTTCCCCCACTCCTCCTCCTCATCTCTCTCTCTTCCCCCACCCCAACTCTAGGTCTCCTTTCTTTTTCTATTAGAATATAAGCCCTTTGACGGCAAAAGCTGTCTTATTTTTTTACACAGTAAGCACTTATGCTTATGTATTTGTGAGAGTAGGGATTTGAACCCAGACTTTTGGACTGTATGTCCATGTTCTATCGACTAAGCAGTACTATTTGCAACATCCTAGACTTTAAACACAGGCATTCAGCACTAGCTCATGGTGGGAAACATGACAATGCAGGCAAACAGCTTTGCCTCACTGGTCCAAGTAGCCAGGAGAGTTCCCCAAACCAATGGAACAAGCCTTTGAAAGATAGTGTGACATCCTTCCAATGCTGAAAGCACAGGAGTGAGACTCCAGAAGACCCAACACATAGAATCATTGGTTTAGATGAAAGGGTCATGTTGTCCTACTCACTTTATGGAAGAGGAAACAGAGGCACAGAGAGGCCTCTGGGAGATGGGACAGCTCTTCCCTCCCACGGGCCAACCCTGAGTGGATGTGGCTGAAAAATCTCCTGCTGGGAGACCAGCATGGTGAGGGATGGACCTCCTTGGGCTGGTTCTCAGAGGGGGAGTCCTGGGCCTGGCTCAGCAGGGCTCAGGGGCCTTGAGAAGTCAGGGTCACCCACACGGCATGGAGGAGGGGAGGCAGTGCAGACTGGTGTGGACCAGAACCACCAAGGGAAAGACCAAAGGTGAGAACAAAAGGAATTACCTATAACCTTGTTCTTCTTTCCATTTTTTATAGGTGTGCAAAGCAAACTTCTAATGGGCTGCTGAAAGTTGTCTGGGTTTTCATTCTATTGAAAAAATACACACATACACACACACATACACAGAGAAGATGGCAACAGACCAGAGAAATCAAGTCAATAATTAGTCTGTAAACGTGATTATGTCCCCCAGCATTTTCCTCTTTTGTCACTTCAGACATAGAGAATGTGCCAATGAATGAATAGCCCATTGATGAATGTGTACTGAGAAGTCCTATCAGGCTGAGCTTTGACAGCACAATGAACATTTCCTGGTCTATTTCACTGAGTAGCTGACTGTTAACAGTACCTACCCATGTGCACTATTTACCACTGGCTTAGCCCCGGGAGTGGTGCTTGGAGACATATACTGGGACCAAACCTGCCAGAGAGAGAAGGAAGCCCAAGGAGGCCTGCATTCCATTATCTAGCCATACCATAGGGGTGGTTTAAGTTTTCTTTAACATTCACGTGGTTTACAGATAATAGAGCTGACCTAGACCACTGTGCTTGCTAAGCAGCAGCCAGCCCATTTCTGTTCTCAATGGAACAAATACTTGTGGCTTCCATGTGGTGGATAATGGGAGTCCCCATGCTCTACTGGGGTGTGTTCTAGCTATGGGTTCTAATGTAATGAACTTAATCTTTAAAGTTTGTCAAGATATGCACAGATTTATCAAAAGCAGGATGGCTGGCATGGGCTAAGGCAAGAAAAATATCAAAAAAATGATTTTATGAATCACATTTTGAGGCCTGGTGTAGAAATCTGGATAGGGGCAGCTAGCAAATAGAGCACTGGGCCTAGAGCCAGGAAGACTTGAGTTCAAATCCAGCTTCAGACAATTACTAGCTGTGTGACCTTGGGCAAGTCACTTCAACTCTGTCTGACTCCACTTCCTCAAGTGTAAAACAGGCATAATAATAAGCACCTACCTCACAGGGGTGTTGTAATAGTCAATTGTAAACTGCTTAGCACGGAATCTGGCACATGAAAGGTGCTTAATAAATGCTTATTTTCTTCCTCCTTCTGAATGTTTTCCTCAGGTTTCCCCTTATTTCTATTTCCTTGAGATTTCATTGGCCACCCTTTTAAAAAGTACAAATCCTAGGACTGGAGGACATTATAAAATCAACTGACATGTTCTAGACAGGGAAGCATTACCCTCCTTGCTTGGGGCAGGAAATGCACTATGTACCGCACCCTAGAATCTTTCTGTGGCAGCCAGTTTGATACAGAAATATGGGCTATGTAGGAAACATTCTCATCTTACTTCAAGACCAAATTCATTTACTTACTGTCCAGGGAAATCTCTTGTCCTTATACACATCAGGGATATTAAGAGGTTCCATGGTGTCTCTGACATAGCGAGCATACATGTAATTGATTTTATTCATGTCTCCATCCCTACTGAGAGACAAAAATTTTTCTTTACCATGATGAAATGTTGGAAAGATACAATTAAACCACTGCCAGTGAAAGGCTAACAATATGAAAGAATACTCCAAGGCACTAATAATAGTAGAAATCCACATTAAACACTCCTGAGCTTTCCCTCTCACCTAGCAAATGAATCAAGATGCTAAACAATGGAAATAATCACTGCTGGAGGGGCTATGGAAAGATAGGCACTCTGAGACACTGTTGGGGAAGCTGTAAGTTGGTTCAACCATTCTAGAGAACCAAATGACTAAAATATCTAGATCCTTTGACTCAGTGAGGCTTCTTCAAGGAATATACCACAAGAAGGTCTGGGATCTAAAGAAAAGCTCCATTCTTTGACATCTCTGCTGTACTGAACACTGTTCACCACCCTCTTCTCTGGGTTTTCCTGAAGCTAATCACTCCTGATTCACCTACTACCCGCCGGACACCGTCTTGTAAGTCAGCCTTCTTTGCTTTGTGAGTATACCCTAAGATTTCCTAGGATTCTTCTCCCTCTACACTCTATCTTGGTAACTTGATCAGCTCATGTGAGTTTATTCATCATCTCTAAGTAAGTGATTCAGATTTAAATGACCCAGCCCCCCAGCTTTCCCTTGAACTTTAGTCCTAGATCACCAATTGCCTATTTGACATTTCAAACTGGATGTCCCCAAGGTATTTAAGCTCAATACACCTAAGGCAGAACGCACTATCTTTCCCAAAAACTCTCTCGTCTTCTGATCTCTCTTATTTCTGCCAAAAGTACCACTATCCTCCCCAAATCCTCAAGTTCCTGAATTCATTAATACCCCAAACATCCCACTCTCCTTCACCACCCAGATCCTACCAGTTGCCAAATCCAGCTGTTTCTATCTTCATGATAAATACTTCTCTGACATCCACCCCCTCCTCTCCATTCTCATAACTATCATCGTGGTTTGGGCCCTCATTGCTTTTTGCCTGGGTAATTATAATGGTCTTCTAATAGGTCTCCCTGCCTTCAGTCTATCACCACTCCATCTTGACTTCCACATAGCAATTTTTCTTTAGTGAAGATCTCACCACGTGACTCCCCCACTCATCAAGTCTTCTATTACCCGAGGATAAAATATAAACTCTTCTGGGGAACTTTCAAAGCCCTTTGTAACTTAGACCCAATCTCGATGGACATCATCCTCCATTCTATGCTCTGTGACCAGGCCAGATTGGCCTTCTCTCTATTCTTCATATATCATACTCACCCCCATTACCCTGCCTTTGCCCATGTACCTAGAATGCATTGCCCCTTGGCCTCTGCCTCGAAGAGTCCTTCTCTTTCTTGAAAAGGCAGCCAAGGGATCAGCTCCTGGAGGAATCCTTTCAGGATCCTTACCCTTCCAAACTATCGCACATTTAACATATATATATATATATTTATAATTTTTTATATATTTTGTATAATTTTAATATATTATATCATGATTTGCTTTATACTTATACATCTATGTATCTATGTATGTATGTGTATATCTATCTGTCCGTCGATTTAATTCTTTTTCTGCCATCAGAATGTAAGTTCCTTGAGGAGATGATTTCATCCTTTGTATTCTTTGCATCCCTGGGGTCTCTTGGCACATAGTAGGCACTTAATCACTACTTGTTGATTGATTGGTACATACCAATCTACCTCAAGCAGCACTTCTGTGGTAGCAAAGAATTGGAAACCATATTGATATGGATTGGGGAATGGCTAAAGAAATTGCATTACATGAATGTAGCAGATTACAACTGGGCTATAAGAAATGAAGAGGAAGCCTGGGGAGCCTTATATAAACTGGCACAAAGTGCCGTAAGCAAACCCAGGAAAACAACATACATAATGACAACAATGGAAAAGGAAACATTAAAAAACAACAACTAAACAACCCAAACCAAATGCTCTGAAATTATAATGAATAAACTTGGCCCCAAAGAAGAGCTGTGAGAAGCAGACCCACACTCCCCAGACATTTTGCAGAGGGTGTGGAAAACTGTCTCTAATGTCACATTTGTTCAGTTAGGTGGTTTTTGTTCAACTGTATTTTTTCTTCTATTTTGTGTTCTTTGTTGTGGAGGATGGTTCACTAGGATGAGGCAGAGAAAGTGGTATAGTGGGAAGATAAAAATTACTAACCAAAATGTATTTTAAGACATTAAACCATTGCCTTGACCCTGGAAAAGTCATATATCAGTGACTTGGTGTACCATGTACATACTCAGAATAACTATAGTTTTAAAGATGTCTTATAAATTTGGCAAAATCCTGGTAAAGTAAAAAAGAAAATATCATGAATAATTTCACAATCAAGTTATCTGGTAGTTCAGGTCATAGACAGAGCAGAAAGGAATCTTACAAGTCACATAATGTAGCTCCTGCCCTTTACAGATGAGAAAAATGAAGCCTAGGGGTAACGGATTGCCCAAGGGCACTCTGACAGTGAGTGGCAGAGCCAGGATGTGAATCCAGGTCTTCTGGGTTCAGGCTGCTGTTGTGTTCATCCTTTGTCTTCCAAGAGGACCATGACGTCAGAGAAATAATGACATGACTTGCACTTGACTTTGTTTTGAGTGAGGGAGGGCTGTGCAGGTCACCAGCCTCACTTTCTCCTCCTGAGCCATCTGGATCCAGTGACCAAGATATTCATCAGGATGACTGGAGATGGCTCAGCATGTAATGGGAGACCTTGGCCTCTTTGGTTTGGGCCTGATCATGTACTCACTCAGGGTGAGGTATGGTCCATACAGTGAATAGGCCTGTTTAAGAAGTAGTCAGGGAGTGGCCCCTTTAATGAGCAAAAGGAAAATAATGAAATCAAGCTGGAAGGGAAGGGAAACAGTTACATTGAACAATCTCTTTATATTAATGATATAGGAAGCACAAAAGATGGTGACATCCCAGGACGGTTTCTGTCTGATTTCCATCAAGAAGAACCAGATAACAGCAATAAAGCATTAATGTCTTCGTCACTTTAGGATCTCACAATGCTTTCTCAATGGTACTCTTAGCTGGAGAGAATCCAGTGTTCTTTTGAAGGGCACCAAGTTATCTCCCATTCCTTTTCACACACAATCTTTATGGATGGGTTTTCTTTTTTGTGTGTGCTGATGGATGTGGTAGAAGAAGCACAAGCTTTGGAGTCAGAGGACTTGGGCTCATAGGATCACAAGTCCTAGATTAAAAGTTGATAGGACCCTTAGATCAGCAATATGTGAACCAGGAATTATCGGAAGAACCTTTAGAGGTCATGATTCTAAGTCCTTTCTTTTATAGTTGAAGAAAATAGGGCCTAGAAGCTGAGAAGGGATGGCAACTCATTCTTGACCCCAAGTCTGGTGCCTTATGTACTATTCCACTTTTGACTTTCCATTTCTGAGACTCATTAATTATGTGATCTTGGACCACCTAGCTCCCCTGGGTCTCAGTTTTCTCAACTGTAAAAAATAGGGCTGAATTAGATGACCCCTGAGGTCTCTTTTAGTTCAAGACTTAATATTTCATGACTGTTTTTTAACCAGATACAAGATGGACCAAGGCCATCCTTCAGATTACATGCCCAAATTACATTACTTGATTCTCTGAATTCCAAAAAGTGATATCAGCTTTCCTACTTGAAGACTGGGGAAAAGTCAGAGAGGAAAGCTAGAAGCATTTTAACCAGCACTGAAGATCTTCCCTTCTCCAGTAAGGTCTTTATTCCTTAGCTATCTTTTTCTCTCCCCAACTTCTGATTTTTGTCTCTACTTTTGGGGCAGCTAGGTGGCTCAGTGAGCAGAGCATCAGGCCTGGATTTAAAAGACCTGAGTTCAAAATCTGGCCCTTGACACTCACTAGCTGTGTGACTCTGGGCAAGTCAATTAACCTGGTTTGCCTCAGTTACCTCATTTGTAAAATGAACTGAAGGAAATGACAAACCACTTTAGGGTCTCTACCAAGAAAACCCCAAGTGGGGTCATGAAAAGTCAGACACAACTAAACAACAACTGATCTATATTGCTTTGAAATAAAAAAAAATAATAATTTAGCTTTCTTCTTAAGCTTAGATTAAACAGTCTTTAATGTCTCAGTCTTTTCAATTTCTATACACATAATCTGCTGTCAGCAAACTGTTTATCCCATAATCTGATGTCAGCCAGCCTTTAAGCTTTAGCCTAATGGGGAACAGAATGGTGTGCAGGACTTCTGGTGATGGCCAGGATTGAAGTGAGAACAGTGATTGGCCTAGATCTGGATCTACTCGTGGAAAGTTACTCAGACTTTAAGAACATGACTGGGAAAGGGAAAGAACAGCTGTGATAGTTAAACCTTGGGAAATACTGACTCTTGAGGCATGAGAACAAGTGGTAGGGAAATTTTAAAAATAAATAAAGATATGTCTACATGCACATAGTTGGCCAGAAACTTGCAATACTCAATCTGCTTCTACCTCTGTTTCCAAACTGCGGTCAGGGCCCATTTAGGTCTTCCCCTCCTCTGTTCTCCCTGAATTTTTTCAATGAACGCATTTTGGCCCAAGTGTGCTTGAGTTCATCAAGAACTGATTATATGCCTGGTATGATGAGACAGTGAATATGACGAACCACAAAAGAAAAAAAGATCTTATTAATCAGAGATAGTGAAGTAATGTGATGTCATGGTAGGAATACTAGATTAGAAGTCAAGGAACCTGAGATCTAGTCATTCTTCAGACAATTTGCAGCCAAGTAAGTCTGGGCTGCAAACTTATCCACAGTCTGAACCACAATTAATTCAGCTGTAAAATGGGGGTAAGATCTTATTGCACACTTTCCCCTGGTTGTGGTGAGGATGAATTAGAGAGCAGGAACAGACCCCAGACATCAACTGGTACAACCCTTGAGTTGAAATCCTTCCACAGGGCCATGGACAAGAAATCAACTAGCATTCTCTTGAAGATCCCAAACAATAGTGAGCTCACTATCTGAACAAAGACAGCCCATTACATTGAAGGAGAATCTCTAACTTATTTTTGCTGTTAAATTATTTCTGTTAAATGTCTACCTTCCCTCATGGAGCATTCCTTCTAACACAAAACACTAACAAAGTCAGTTGAAATAACAACCATGTCTGACAGCGAATACAACATTTCATACCCATAGTCATCCACATCTCTAACCAAAACAGGGAACATACATTTGTAGCGGATCCAGCTAGCAGAGTTGAGTGACATCCTTTAGCCCTGTTTAGCAGCTCATGAGTAGGAATGGAGTAAGTGGGTCATAGAAGTTGGGCTTTGGCAAAGCATGAACTGGCCTCAGGACACAGAAGAAAACGTTTGAGAGTAAGTGTCAATGTAGAGCTGAAATGGGATATTAAGAGAAGGGAGGAGAGCAGAGCCAGGGCAGCAGTGATGACCTGGGAAAGGACTGACAGACAGACAGACTGCAGGCCATAGTGGAGAAACATAGGTTCAGGAAGAGTAACTTGAATGCAGGAGAAAGACAGAAGTGGAGGTTACGGTCAGACAAAGACATGGCCAAGTTCTCGATCATGGAAGTGGGACATCTCTGAGTGCTGAGGTCAAGGGTATGGATGTCTCTGTCTGCAGCTGAGAGGTGAGGTGAAGAGGTAGATAACAGCAGAGGAATAAATCAAAGAAGATTAGGGTCTTTGAGGAAACATCAGATATTGAAATTTTTGAGGGCAGAAATTGGGCTGGAGAGGACGCCAGGATCACAAGTCATTGAGACAGGAGGGCGACTGTCTTATGGACCAGCAGATAATGATCTTCAGGGTCCAGGTAGGGTGATTTGCGCAAAGGAAGTTTCCAAAGAGAAGAGGCAGCTGGGTGGTATAGTGTATAGAACGCTGGACTTAGAGTCAAAAGATCTGAGTTCAAATTCTGCCTCAGAATCTACCAGTTGCATGATCTGGTCAAGTCAATCAAACTCCTTCGGTCTAGTTTCCTGTAAAATGGGAATATTAGAACCAACCCCACAGGATTGTTTTGAAGACCAAATATTAAGCACTTGTCAATCCTTGACTATAGGTATGTGTCTATATTTTATATATATATATATGTTATCATAATTAGGTATTATTGATGGGTGATAAAGATGGCAATAATAGCTAACATTTATATAGAGCTTACTCTATACCAGGCAGCTGTGCTGCACCTTATTTGATCCTTAGGACAACCCTGTGAAGAAAAGTGCCATTGTTGTCCTAATTTTACAGATGAGGAAACTAAGGCAAAGAGAGACAAAATGACTTGCCCAGGGTCTCATAGCTAGTAAGTGTCTGAGGTCATATGTGAATTCAAGTCTTCCTGTCTCTAGTCTAGCACTCTAACCACTGAGCCACCTGGCGATGATGGTGGTAGAGCAGTAGCAATCATGGTAGTGTCCAGGAGATGCAAGAAGAATTTCGACTCCCCACTGAGACCAGGAAGGTGAGAAATATGAGAGAAAGTAAACTGGCCTTGGAAAAATGAGCTGGGACAGGTGTCCTGCAAGGATGCAGCGAGAGCCAGAAAATGAAGGAGCAAGAAAGGAAGGGGCCTGAAATGAAGGAAGCTGGCTAATTCCAAACCAAGCGGCAGAGGGCAGAGATCATTTGGTGGAGACGTGGGGTTGAGGTGGATGGGAATGAGAGAATGGAAGGTGGGCTTTGTTCTTCAATGGGGGGCTCTCTGTCACGGTAGTGAGGAGAGCTGGATGGGATGGGAGTATTTGAAGTATTAAGGAAGGAGTTCAGGCAGAGGATCAGTGAACAGAAGGAGGACCAAGGACGAACGGAAATGATTAGAAGGTTTAAGGTCTCCCCTGGGCCCAAGACCTGGAGCTTTCAGTTTCACCTCAAAATTTTCTGGACTTGTAACCGGTGGTATTCCTGCGTCTCAGGATATCCAGAAGTTTGGCCTCACAGAGCAATTTGAGCAAAGCCCGGTAGGATTAAATTCTGGGACCCAGTGAAGGTTTGAGGGAGGGGAGAAGAATGAAAGGAAATGAGCAGAGGTGACGTCTGGCTGATAAGTGCAAGATAACTATGGAATGATAAAAGTTTGAGGGGATGGCAGGGTCTAGTGAGGGATTTTTATGGATGGAGGAAACTTGGCATATTTGATGGCAGTGGATAAGGAACCAGTAGAGATTAGATTAGATTAGATTAGAAAGAAAGAGATGCTTAAAGGAAAAACATACCGGAAATGCCAAGAGATAATGCAATCAAGGGCACAGGCAGAGGGGCCTGACCTTGGTAAGAAGAGCCACCTCACTCTCAGAGACAGAAGGACTAGAGGGGAGAGCAGGTGATGATAACAAGGTGATATGAGCTGGAGAAAGGGTGAAGGAAGCATAAAATATGACCCTACATCCTGAGCTGATAGGGTAGGGGAGGTGGAGATAGGGGAGCTTTGACCAGAGAAGAGGTGAGGAAATGCTCCTGTGGAAAATGGAGTAAAGGATCAAATGGGGAAGCAGAAAAGGATCGTCTTAGTTACAGAAATTATGCAGCCAGGAATTTGAACCCAACTTTTTGGTTTTGATTTTATACAAATGAGTTCTGAATTCCAGTCCTAGGACTAAAAGTAGACACCTATTTCCTTGACCCAGTGAAGGATGGTCAGGTTCTTCATTTATCTAGTCAGTTTCTTTTACACTTATATAAATCTGTTGTGACAGAACCAACCAATGAAATGAAAAGATGCTTTGGGTTTTCCCACAGTGAAGAAGCAATGACTTCATTTCTTTTGCTAATGCCACAACTGCCAACCCAGAGAGATTTGGTAATGGCCAATGGCATTACGGGGAAAAGCATGTGTGACCCATTAAAATATGGGAGAAGTGGGAGCTGCCGAGATTGCCCCCATCATTTTGATGATTTCTTATGAGATTTGACTTTGGGTTCTTTTGACAGTGGCCCCCACACATATCTCATTTCCTATTTTTGCAAGGCCATTTCCCATGCCAGGAATGCACCCCTCTTCACCTGTTCCTTTTGAAATTCCTAGTTTCCTTCAAAACACTACTCAAGTGCCTCTCCCACTTAAAATTACTTCATAATTATTTATCTCTCTACATGTTATCCCTTAATCTCCCCCAACACAAACACACACACACACACACACACACACACACACACACACACACACGAGTATGAGTCCTTTAAGGAAACAGTTTTTTAAAAATTTTCTATCTCCAAGGCTTTGCACACAGTAGGCACTTTATAAGTGTCTGTGATTCTGAACTGAACTTTTTCCAAGATGAATCTTTGCCAGCAGAGGGCACTGTCACACAGAGCCTCGTGGTCTTTCTGTGGTCACTCTAAGACCCAGTGCCTGGTCCTGCATGCCAGTGCCAACACAAGGCACTAACACACAAAACGTGACTGTCAGACATTGGAAGCGCAGCATTTCTTTAAGCATTCTGTGTTCCCAAAAAGCCACATGTATGACTTGTTTTTTTGGTCCAGTGTTAAAGTTAGTCTAACATAACCAACTGCTAAGAACCATATTCAAAGTATGAGCTAGGTACTGCGAGAATACAAAATTTAGACCACATAGTGACCACACACATAGTGCTTGGACCCCCAGCAGGGGCAGGAGACCTACTACCTTACGGCCACATGTGACCTTTAGATCCTCAAGTAGAGCCCTTAACTGAATACAACTTCAGAACAAAAGATTTTACAAAATGTTACAAAAGATTTACCAAAAAATCTAAGCAGTAGGAGGCACCAACCTCTAAACTAGAGAGGAAATATCTTCATGCCCACCTCTCATCCCTAGGACCTGTTATTCTTTACTATTAACTAGTAGACAAATGGTTTAGGCTCCTCCAAGGGATCCTCTGTGAGATTTATTCACAATAACCAGTTCAGAAGCTACCATAAGCCCCCCTGCAGGAAGTGATACCCAAGAACTCACAATACTCATTTCTCTTATCAACTACCACACCTGATATCCAAAGAAGGGGTTGTCTACCCATTTCAGCCTTAGAGAGGATGGATTTCCCTTGGTGGTCTTCTAGCCCTCTCCAAGGATTAGCCCAGACTTCAAAAGACGTACTTCTCCTGATCCATGAGGGGTCTGACCTTATAAGTATAGGGAACTGCTAGTGTTAAAATCTCCCTCCTTCAACTTTCTCTAATTTAGTCAGAGAGTGCCCAGGACACTGACAGGTCAGGTGGCCTGCTCCAGGTCTGCGTTAAAGGTGGAACTTGAACCCAGTTCTTTCTGGCTCCAAGCCCAATGCTCTATCCATGGTGCTGAACCAGATGGTCATAAAATATAAGTGATCTGAAAGAGGAGCTCAGAAGAATCGAGACACATCTGGGGGTAGTTTTGCAACTGTGTGCTTGGACAACAGACCAAAGATCAGGTAAAAAGAAGCTGGTGGGAGGTACAGGACGTAAGGAAGAACCCCCAAATGGGAGGCAGCAGTGGGAGGCTTAGTCGTGTGACTCTAAGCAAACCATTTCTCTCTCTGGTCACTGCTGCCCCATTTATACAATGAGAATAGCAACATTTATAACTGCCTACTTCACAGGATTGTTGCTTGATTCAGAGGTGACGTGGAAAATACCTCGGAAAATTGCATGTTTCTCTATAAACCTCAACTATTACTATTTCCAAAAATACTGACTAATCCAAATATGCTTAATTTAGAGATTCTCTACTCCCCTAGTAGATACTTTACTGTCTGATTTAATAAGAAAACAAAATAACATAGGATTACAAAACACTTTATATGATGATCTCACACAACCAACCCCTTTTTGTGTACAAGGAAAATGAGGCTGAGGAAACTTAAATAATTAGATCAGGGACACTTAAGTGGCTGGTCTGTGGCTAAGGGAGGATCTGAACCCAGGTCTTCATAACTCTCAATTTTGATTTGGATACTGAATAGCTGTCTTCTTAGATGTTTTGAGAGAGGGAAAAGAAATTCACTTTATGAAGTTTACTACGAAAATCACTGTGCAAAATACCTAGTAGGTGCTTTCTAAGAGATCACAGATTAACTTCAAATCTGGAGGCATAAAGTAGCCTGTGACATTTTGGGCTTTGTTTCTCATCTCATCCTGTATTGGTGGTACAGGAACTGATCTTCTATTAGTTTATGAAGGATAGAGAACTCCCATCCGATGAAGATTACCACCTGATTGCATCTTTCTGGGTCTCTAGTGGATGCGAAGTATTTGCACTTGGCCGTAACATATCGGATGGCTTCTATTGCTGCAAAGTATAACCTATAACTTCATCCAATAAGCCAAAGTTCTTTAAAGGTAATCTTTCTGTAACTTCTGAGGGCAATAACCTGATCTTGAATTATCATCATAAACAACTGTTTTTACAAATAGATTTTAATGACTCAACCTTTGTCATAACCTTGTTGCCATACCGTTGGCCAGGTCCTTGCGGGTCATTGATGTAGGAAGCTTTTGATTCCAACCTTGGATCTCAGGCATTTAGCAGGCTCTACTAAGTGATCAAACCACTTTAGGCCACACTGGACATTGTGCCCTTCAACTGTAGTCTGCCTCTACTATTGATTTCTAGGGAGAGGTCTGGTGGCTCCATGAGTATTTATGTAAATGTTCTATCTGGTTTTTGTGCTCTCAGAGGATCCATCAATCCTCTTCCTCCTTCACGAGAAGGAGATGTTTATCTTTCTATAGCTATATTGGAGGGATGAGTCCTTTTCTTACATTCATATTGCACTGGTTTTATTGTTTGATTATCTCATCAACTCCCAAAGGTCCAAACTGTCATCTCCAGGCGCACAATTCCCATGTCTATTTATCCAGCCCCATACATGAACTTCTGAGAACCAGTCATGTATGACCCACTGTCTTTTTGGAAGGCGTCCCACTTGATGCTCCCTGGGTCTTTCAATCCCAACATGTCCATAACGATTTTACCATAATTACGCATTATGCTAATGAACTCACTATTCCTTGTTCGGTCGCTCTTCCTCAACACCATCCTCCTCCAAGTTACTCTGATCCACCACTTGGCCTCTCACCATACCCCACAGCCAACTTGTTAGGAAATCTTTTTTCTACCTTATCCCTTCGCAGAAACTTTTAGGTGGCTGCAACTCCCCGCTCTTATAGCCTCGTTCTGGCCCCATCACCTCTTACCTGAACTACTTCAATACAGCCTTCTAAATGGTCTTCCTAATGCATATCTTGCCATATTCCAACTCATTTTCCACTCCGATGTGAAGGTTATTTTTTTCAATGGTTAATTCTAGACCCATTTACTCAAAGAGCTCCAGGGAGTCTGAGGTCAAATGGAAGCTTCTCTGCATTTAAAATTCTCTGAAACCCAGTCCATTCTTGTCTTTCCAGTCTTTTTTAGATTTCTTCCCTTCAATCAACTCAGTGATCCAGCCAAAATGGCTAGCTTGTTATTCCCCATGACACTCTCTCCCACCTTTGTGTCTTGGTACTGTCTGCCCCTCATGTCTGGCATGCTATGTTCTCCCTTCTGCTTTTTAGTTTCTTTGACTTTCTTCAAGATTTGGCTCAAATCATACTTTCTGCAGAAACCCTTTCCTGGTCTTCCTCATTACTTGTGCCTATCCTGCAGAGATTATCTTTCATCTGTTCTGTATATGTTTCATATGTTCCTAGTTACTTACATGTTATCTCCCCAATTAGAAAGTGTTTTCTTTGACAGCAGGGGCTGGGTTTTTTCTTTTGTTTTTGGTCATTTCTGTATCTTTGATGTTTAGCTCAGTGCCTGTTTGATTGAGTAGACACTGACAGAGTCATTGCTGTCCATTTCATCATGGAAAATATATGTATTAAGACTCATGCTGCATAAAAGGTTAACTGTTCTAAATGTGTTGCTCCCATGAAGCTTTGGCTTTCGGGTGTCAGTCAGCCAATCTCTTATACCCCCTCTTGGATTCCTCCATGATAGTCTCATGATCAGTGATTCTTGAATGGAGAAGACCAAGGTTTCTGTAGGTATCCCTTTCATCCAGCGGTTCAAATTGACCTTCAAAGCCTTTAATTTCTATGTTTCATTGGTCTGCATTTAGAACTTTACAATTAAGGAATCCAAATCACATTGTGATATTAAAATGCAAGCATTGGAGGCTAGATGTGAACTTGAGACCTGACTCCCAAGTCCAGGCCTTTTCCTCTGTGCCCCTGGTTGCCTTACCTCTATGCAGATAATACCAATTTATCAATCCAACCCAGTCTTTGTCCCAAGAGAGAAAACTTCCATCAGATAAAATAACTCTTTCAATATGCTCTTCAGGGGAATCCTATAATTGATATCATTCACATACATAATGAATATGATGTTTTGAAACGAGTCCTCAGACTTGAAAACCATACTCAGTTCTATTCAAGATGGAAAGTAATGGACTTTGTGACAGGCATAATCACAGCAGATTTCATTGTTCCTAAACTCAATGTGCTGGCAGTATATTTTTAAACAGAAAAAGCAGTATAGTCCACATGAGCACCAAATACTCTCATGTCCTCACTGTACTTGGATCTATTGCATACATTTGCAGTATCTGACTGAGGCATGAGTGGGGAACTGAGTCAAAGGTTGTATGATAATAAGGTGGTATACACGTTACAGAACTTTGGAAGGCTTGGCCAGTAATCACTTTTTATACCCCTAGGACTTTGGGGTACACTTTTTTCTCCTCAACCAATAGAATTTTTTGTGTTTATAGATTTTTTTTTGAACAATACAAACTAAGAATGCTTCATAATTAAATACAGAAACACATAACTGGAGCAATACAAGCCTGGACTTGGAAGGGTCCCTGGTGTCCTAATCTTTTGGTAATAAAGATATGGTGCCTTCTGTTAAGAAGGATAAGCTCAGGTTTGCATCAGAAAGAAGCTGGTAAAGCGTAATCACTTCTGTGAAGAGCTAGAACCAGTAATGACAGATGTTCTCCACATTTGCTGCTTTCCAGTTTTCAGAGAAGAGCTTCAGTTCTCCTTACCATCCTGCCAAGTCATTCATTATATTAATGGGGCCCAGGGCTTGCTGTTTTGCATCTGACCTAATTTGTTCTTTGTTGAACTTATTTTAAATTACTTATCTTTTTCAAGAAATGATCCTGGGAAAAGTAGCTTTCCACTCCTTTCTTCCATATTTAATATAAGACTATTGGAGATGCATAAAACAATTTTTGCAGTTGAATAAATGTATTCAGATGTAAGCTCATTCAATTTGGAAATATGTCCAAAGGGTCATAAAACCATACATACACTTTGACCTAGCAATACAAGTACTAGTTCTGTAGTCAAAGAGAGTTAAAAAAATGGAACAGGACCTATATGTACAAAAATATTTATAGCAGCTCTTTTCTGATGGCAAAGAACTGGAAATTGAGGGAATGCTCAGCAGTTGGAGAATGGCTGACCAAATTGTGCTATGTGATTGTGATGCAGTATTATTGTGCTATAAGAAATGATGATCAGGATGCTCTCAGAAAAAGTTGGAAAGATGTTCAGAAGCTGATGAAAAATGACACGTACTGTATACAAAGTAACAGCAGTATTGTAAGATGATCAGCTGCGAATGATTTAGTTATTTCCAGCAATACAGTGATCCAAGACATATCTGAAGGACTTGTGATGAAAAATGCTATCCATCCCCAGAGAAAGAACTGATGGGTCTGCATACAGATAGAAGTAGACTTTTTTTAACTTAATTTTTCTTGAATTTTTCATCTATATTTTCTTCTACAACATGACGATATGTTTTCCATGACTATACACATATAATCTATATCGGATTGCTTGCCTTCTCATTGAGGGGTTTGGGAAGGGAGGGAAAGAATTTGGAACTCAAAGTTTTAAAAATGAATGTTAAAAATGGTGTGTACATATAATTGGGGAAAAATAAAATACTAAAAAAATGTAAGCTCATTTTCTGTGGGCTCATGAAAAGCATCCTGGGTACAATGAGAACAGCAGACAGGGTCTTGGGAATGTCTACATGTTTTGCCTAAAAAACCTAAAGAGTTTTTGATTTCTTCTGCTTGGTCTCATGTAGTTATCTTCTAAAGCCTTTTGATTCATGTTGGTAGGAGGTTATGAGCATTTGGGGTAGTGACATCTAATTAAGACATTCTCAAATTTTCATGAACTAATGTTGTGTCTGTGGTCCTGTTATTCTGTCCAGTCTATGATAATTGAGTTGGCTGACAAGTCTAACATATTGTGTTGTCTGTATTTGAGGGAAGACATCTTCTGTCAACCCATGAACATTATATGACCAGGTCATGAGGTGCTGGTATTTAGTAGCTTCTAAATTTTGATAGTATTTGGGTGGCATGTGTCACCCTGGGCAATTCACTTGACCCTATTTGCCTCAGTTTCCTCATCAAGAAAATGAGTTGGATAAGGAAATGGCAAACCTCTCCAGTATCTCTGCCAAGAAAAGCCCAAATGGGGTCATGAAGAATCAGACTGAAAAACAACTGAACAATGACCACAAATTTTTATAATCAATCAACAAGCATTTATCAAATACCTAGTACATGCCAGACATTGTGCTGAGTGCTGGGGATCTGGGAATGAATTACATTCTGATGGGGAAGCCTGCATTAGGGTGTTGCACAGTTGCTACAACTTCCTCACATAATTAGCATTCAACCATCAAGCTGAAGCTCATTCAGGGTGACCATCCCACAATTTCCAATGACAATGACTTGGTTCCAAATTCCTATTGTAAGCCCCTTCATTTCCATGACTAGTCATCCCTCCTCTTCTTTCTCAATACTCTTTTGTGCCTATGATCTGGTATTTATCAGAATAATGTTTACATACAATATCTCGTTTAAGCCTCATGCTAACCCTATGAGGCAGCATCAATACTATGATTGTCTCCATTTTATACAAGAGGAAACAGAAGTTTAAGAATGGAGAGTGATTTGCCTAGGATCAAACCACTTTTATATGCCTGGGGTGGAATCCAAATCCAGATCTCCTGCTTTCAAGTTCATCGGGAATTCTATATTCCCTTTTGATCTTTTGGTTCCCCAGCCCTACACCACAATGGGTCCTAAAACAGTGATTTGAAAGACAAAAAGAGAAAAGCAGAATACTTTTTGTAGAGATACTTTATGTAGAGATAGTCCTTAAAATCAAATTGTTCACATAATAAACAAATGCCCCTCTTAGCCAGTACTTTTGCACGTGATCAAAAGAAATTCAGATTTTTTTTACCTTGTTACAGCATCTGCTGATTTTTCCAAATCCTCAAACTCCATGTGAAACACCCTAGAAAACGAATCCTGCAAACACAAGGACATCATGGATGGTGTCGTGTATCCTCTACTACAATGAAAACCAAATTGGTGAAGCATGAGTCACTTCTGCCTTAGCCTATCCAAGGCAATTAGTGAACTCTCCTCTCTTTTCAGGCTAATTTCACTGGGCCATCCCTGATTTACTTCCCATTTACCTCTGAAAGCTGAAGGCTGGTATTCATATGGACAACACTGGCCAAAAAGCAGCCTAGAGATTCTGAAACTTTTACCATTATTAACCAATCCCTTTCTCTTTAAAGTCCAATTCCAGCATTCATTAGTCTCCCCTGCTTTGCTATAGTAATTGAAGTTTTTGGTTGTCTCTCAGGGCATCCAATACCTGCTTTTTTTTGATCTCCTTCTTATCTTGTTTTCAAAGCCTCAGCTGTTCATGTTGACTTCCCATTTCTTTGTCACTTCAGAAATGGAAAATTATTCCAACTATAATTTCGTGGTTGATCATGACACTAGGCCTCACTCTTCAAAATCAAGCAAAAATAAAGTGAGACATAAAAACACATGATGGAGAGAACAATCTAATGGTGCCTCCCCAAGAGACCTGAGACAAGAGCATGCTACCATGATAGGGATCAATTGCAGAGGTAGGGAACGTTCCCCATCAGTGAGTCAAGGAATCATTAAGGTAAACTAACATGATACTGAAATATTCTAAAAGTGTGAGCCCAGGCATGCTAAGCATGGGAGAAGGTGACTCATTAAAGATTGGCCACAGGCCATGAGTGGATTCTGATGTTTGCTTTGGAAGCATACAACACTATAATCATCCCTCATTCAGGCACACAAAGAGTTTCAAAACTGATGGAAAATAGAAAATGGTTTCATCAAAGAGTGGCATGGCCAAGTTCTCTTGTATAATCCCATAGGATGAACATGACTTTTATACCACCAATAATAATTCTTTCATCTCCAGTAAAGGGATAGGGGACAAGACTATCCTTAATATTCCAATGACCTTATTTCACTGGTATCAGGGAATTCCTGGATGAGGAAAGTCCCTCAACCAATGCAGATTGACATCTCTGCAAGTTTATGTCCTAGAAAGCTGCCTTGATGACTGAAAGGTTCAAAGACTTTCTCAGTGTCATACAGGCAGCATGGGTCAAGGCGTGTGAGCTTGAAGCTGGGGCTTGCTGACGGCAAGGCCAGCTCTCTATTCACCATGCAACACTGCCTCTCACAAAGTGAGCTCAGATCTGCGAGGACGATTCTGAGGCAGAGTGATACTTTTTTCTTCATTTAATTTCATGGTAATACCTTCTGAATCATCCAAGAAAATTTGAAATTTACACTAAATGCAGTTTAAGAATAACTTTTTATTATACTCTAATCATAGAAATAATCCCTGTATAAATAGTCTTCAATTTACAAAAATTCCCAGTTGACAAATGGCAAGTGAAGGTAATTAGAAATGACCAATCCCTATCTCCCCCCCTTCCCACTTTGCCCTCTACTGTGAAAAACCCCCAGAAGTGTTAGAGAACCTGTTCAGAAACAGGACAAGGGAATAAAATGTGAGGAACTGGAACAATGTGGAGGAACAGACTCCCATGCAGGGATCTGAGATTTGGAGCTAAAAGGGACCTTGGAGGTCATTGAGTCCGATTCCTTAATTTTACATATTAAGAAACAGGGAGGGGAAGTGACAAGTCATTCAGCAAGTAAGTATTTGAGGCTAGATTTGAGTTTAGGTATGCCTGACTCCAGGAAGCTGGTAGTGCGGTGGTAAAAGCACTGGGCTAGAATCAGGAGGATGAATCTTCCTAAGTTCAAATCTGGCCTTAGACACTCACTGTGTGACTTTAGACAGGTCACTTAACCCTGTTCCCTCAGTTTCCTCATCTGTTAGATGAACTGGAGTTCTAGGAAATGGCAAACCACTCCAGTATCTTTGCCAAGAAAACCTTAAATGTGTTCAGTGAAGAGTCAGACATGACTGAACAACAGTGACAACTTCCTGATTCCAGGTTCACTGCCTTCTCCATCCTTCTTCTACAATGTGGACCACTCTGCACCTGTGGTTTAATAGGATGGACCCAAATACCTTGCCTTAAAAAACCTGAAACTTTTTTTCAGCCTGTAACATAACTCTAGGCCATGAGTTATTGTTACATTAGCATTAACAAGTATTCTCCCTTAAAAATGTAGACCTCTTGGAGACAGAGAAGAAGGCATCTTACACACCAATATAAATCAGCTGCCTCCAATCACTTTACAGGGAATGGGAATTTCAATTATTGGGAGGTAATTTTAGAACATGATACACCTGTTACCTATTTTCAACTATAAATTGCTAAATAATTTTAGCAATATTCAAAGGAGAGAGTGAATACATGGTCCCATTTTTCCTTCCTTGAATGTTTTCCTGGTGTTAGACCAGCTCTTAAGTGGTAGATTGGAAAGGACACTAGACTGAGAAGTAGAAGATGGGTCACTAACTGTGAAATCTTAAAGTCTTCCCCTTCTTTCCCTGGATCCCAGTTTCCTTTGCTATAAAATGAAGGGGTCAGACTCTAGTATTTAAGATGGCTTCCAAATATAATATTCCAGACTCTGGGAATCTAGGAGTTAGTGAGGGTTTATGTTAGGAGCTTACTGGAGCAGGAGGGTAGTGGTAGCCCAGGGCAAGGACAGAGCAAAGATGGTGGGAAGATGCCCCAAACCACCTTTCGTCATCTGGAAATTGTGCTTAGTATTCAAGAGAGGGATAGGAAACTCTTATTTCTTCTCCTTTCCTAACTATACCACATACTAGTCAAATAGGCTTTTATCCATTCATCTGGTAATCAAATCACCATTAGCATTGTTTCTATGGAAAAATGTTTATTTAACTCCAAACAATTGACTTACAAGATAACTAAGATCCTTATCCAATGTTTGTTGTTTTATTTTTTGGCACAGAGCCTGCTTATGTGTTTGAAGGTTCTCTCTCTCTCTCTGTCTTTCTGTCTCTCTGTCTCTTTCTCTCTGTCTCTTTCTCTATCTCTCTCTCTCTCTCTCCCCTGATTGTCTCTCTCTTTTCCCTTGTCACTCTCCTTTTCTCTTTCCATCTCTCCTTCTCTCTCCTTCCTCTTTCTCTCTCTCCTCACTCTCTACCTCTCTTTTTTTTCTCTCTCTTCTCCTTCTCCCCCCATCCCAGAGTCTACATTAAAGGCTCTACATTTACTTACCAAGATCTGTGTCAATCCTTGGTTTTTGAAGAAGACCATGACATTAGAGAAATAATGACATGACTTGCACTTGACTTTGTTTTTGAGTGAGGGAGGGTTGTGCAAGGTCACCAACCTCATTTTCTCCTCCTGAGCCATCTGGGTCCAGTGACCAGACATTCATCAGGATGACTTATCAAGATAGTCATGTCCTGAATTCCACTCCAGCTCATTATGCCACTGCCATATGAATTCCACATTAGGGTGTATTACAAGGGGGTGACTTGAGTGGAGAAGGTAGGGAGGAAGAACAAAGAAGTCAGGATTGGAACTCACCGAGCAATCTTCATCCACTATAAAGATGGTGCATTTCTGCACCTGCATGAAGGTGATGATGGTAGCTGCAATCTTCTTTAGAATCACTTCCAAGGACTGTTGCTCTTCAAAGATCAAGCTTGCAAGGTCCAGCAGCACCTGGGGAGAGATCAGGCACAGCACTGGGATCAGAGGTTGACCACAACACCCCACAGGTAGGTATGAGCACTGCACCCTGTGCTGAGGAGGACCATATGGCTCCCTCACAGCCTTCAACAAGAGCTGTGTCAGCAACTGCTATAGAGATATTTGAAAGGGGTGGAGGAAGGCAGAAGACTGTGGAGAAAAAGCATGGTACAGTGGATAAAGAGCTGCTCTAGGGATGGGAAGATCTGAACTCATGTCCTGTCTCTGATACACACTGACTGTATGACCCTAAACAAGTCACTTAAGCTGTTTGTGCTCAGGGCAAATCTTTCAGGTGATAAGTTGCAGAGAAGGTACTGAGCTGCATTGGTAGAACTCTCCTGGAAGCTCCTAATACCAATGAAATCACAGGTTTGGTCTTGATCCCCTATCCCCAAAAGACAATGTCAGTAGTATGTGTGCCAACCAGTAGAGAGCCTGTTGGATATTCAGAAAAGTGGGGAATCATCATCCAACTGCTAGTAAATGTAGTGAAGCAAGAAGTCAGTTAAATAGCATTTATTAAGGGTTTATGTTGGGTCAAGCACGGTACTTCAAACCAGAAAACCTTGCCTGGAATTCCAATTACAAGTGGCATGGCCATGAATAAGATCTTTCCCTTCTCTGGGACTCAGTTTCCCCTGATGGGGGATGAGAAGCTTTTATTAGGTGATGCTAAAGGGCTTTTTAGCTCTATAGTCTATAACTTTACTGGGGATTGCTCATTGGCCAATGACTTTCAAAGGATCCTTTTATGTTTTCTTTCCCAAATCAAGAATCCAGTTAATATAAACCTAATTGTGATAGGTCAAGAGAGTTCAAAGTTGCTAGACGAAAGGATAAGCAAAGCCAAAGAAGTAATTCATTTCTTTCAAGGTAACTCAATAAGGACATGCTCAAGATACTTACTTAGGAATATTAGGAGAGACAAGATAGGAAACAGCAAAATGTTTCTAGAATCCTTATTCCTGCATTAAGTGGACAAATGTTTGATGAGCCCTTCCTCTACACAGGCCAGGACAAAGAAGGATTAGACAAAACCCCTACTTTCATGGAGCACTTCTAGTCTATTAGGGTAGAGAAAATATACATATATACATACATGCATGCATATGTATAGCTGCAAACTAAGACAGAAAGCAAAAGTAGATCAGGGTTAAGTCTAAATGAGAGCTCCCTAGGAATGTGGAGGAAGAAGCACTTATTTCCAGGTGGAAGTCAAAGAAAGGTGTTTAATAATCACCTTTCTCCTAAAACAAAGACATTCATCTGAAATACACCAAGGCAGAGGCAATTATCTTTCAAACATTCCCTTTTTAAAAACATTGTATACAGTAACAGCAACACTGTGCAACAATCAATGGTGACTGATTTAGCTCTCCTCAGCAATATAATGGTACAAGATCCACATCCAGAGAAAGAACTATGGAGTATGAATGCAGATTGAAGCATACTATTTTTACTATTTTTTTTCCTTTCTCGTGGTTTTTCCATTTTGTTCTGACTCTTCTTTCACAACATGACTAATGTGGAAATATGGTTAGCATGATTGTACACATATAACCTATATCAAATTGCTCGCTAACTTGGAGAAAGGATGGGGAAGGCAGGGAGGGAGAAAAATTTGGAATTCAAAATCTTACAAAAATGAATGTTGAAAATTATCTTTACATGTAATCAGAAAAAAATACTACTAAGTATAAAAAAGAAGATTTATAATTCTAGATCAGGGTAGCTCATTTCTGTGACATGGACTCATTGTTGGGGTTTTGTAATGGTAAAGAGCAACACCCATCCCTATCTCCACATGCTGGGTAATGCCTGTCCATCTCATTCCATGGGGCTTGCCAATGGTCTGGAGTCCTGTCTTTAGGTCTTCTTCCATTCTGTGGGTAACTTTGTGACACTCATAGTGTGCATCTTTCACTCCCTTATTCTCACCATTAGCAGTCCATCACCTTTTCCAAATAGGTATTTCATTTATAGCATTTTCTACATGTAGGTCATCACTGGAGAGCTACTATAAGTTGCTTATACCTCTCCTTTGCCCATTAAGTCATTTACAACTTTAAAGACCATGATTTTTCAAACTCTATAATCAGATAACATCACTAGGAAGACACTGGTATTAAAAAATGGGAATTTTGTTTCAGGAATCAGTTTGGGATTACTGAAATCATTGAGATATTTCCTAAATACAATTCAGTCTAATCCCTTTTCCTGTTTGATTCTGGGTGAAAGTACCAATCCTGACTTCATGCACTCATACACTAACCAATGTAGATTGGCTATCTAACTGCCATTGACAATATGCAGCATCCATTTGGTTTTTCTTGTATGGATAGTTAGGCTAATCTCTTGAATAATTCCAGATCTCATCATGGAGGACTTAAAATGTTCTGGAACTACATGAAATTAACAACATGCCATATGCCAACAGAAGCATCTCCAAGACCTCTCCATTTGAGGAAACCCTTTTACCTCTGTATTCTGTGTAAAACATTCTACAGGACAGTGGTCAATCTCTTCCTGAGCATATATCTCGTTTTCTTTTTTCAATTGACTTTAATAATCAAAAAGTAGTTGAATAAAGTTTTCTCTATGGTTGAATTTAAAATAAAAATTTTTATCATCTTACAATATGCATTAGAGACTTCTTGTCAGGGGAAATACTTCGAGAGTACGATTTACTCTACGGAGCTTACCATTTTTTTTTTTTTTGCAATAAAACAGGACTAATTGTAGGCTATTTCTTCTATCAGGCCATAACTTCCTGCCTTTCCTCTCTTTCCCTTTGTCTCATTCTTCTAAGACTTAGTCGCCAGGAGCTCCAGTCATTCCCTTCCTCTTTGTTTTCCTAGGCCATTTCCTCTGCTCTTATCTGATTTTCCTTCCTTCCAAGTCTTGATCCAATAATGAATGAGTTCAGTGTCATATTGTCCTCAACCTTTGAGTCTATTGGCCTATCAGAAGATATTTTTGCTATTAAATCATTTCAGTTGTGTCTGACTTTTCATGACCCCATTTGGGATTTTCTTGGCAAAGATACTGGAGTAGTTGGTCATTTATTTCTCTAGCCCTTAGAGATAAGGAACTGGGGCAAACAGGGTCATGTAGCTAGTGAATGTCTGAAGCCAGATTTGAACTCATGAAGATAAGTCTTCTGATTTTAAGCCCAGTGCTCTATCCACTGTATCACCTACCTTCCCATCATAAGATTACAGGGTCATAGGCTTAAAGCTAGAAGAAATTGGAAAGGCTATGTCCATCAATCAACACCCCTCTTTCCCTCTTGGCTACCATTCCCCTATATGTCTTGTTTTCTCCTATTAGAATATAAGCTCTATGAAAGCAAAAATTATCTTGATTGCTTGTATTTGTATCTGCAGGGCTTAGCGCAGTACTTGGTACATGCTAAGCTTTAAATCCATCCATCTATCCATCCATCCATCTATCTATCCATTCATCCATCCCTCCATTCACCAACCCATTCATCCATCCATCCATTGAACTCTGTGTATTATGTATTACTGACTATCTCCTTTATTCTTAGAGAGCTTCTCCTCCCTTGGTTTTCATGACAGTGTTTTATGATTTTCCTCCTGTCTATTTAGTCATTCTTCTTTGGTCTTCTTTGCAGAATCACCACCATCATCCTTAACATTCAATCATTTCCTCAATATGTTGCCTCTACTCTGCATATTGTCCTCATTACTCTGTCCTTGTATACCCTGGGCTCTGACTGGTGAGAATCAGACCTCATGGGACTTCCTGACCATCTCTTCACCATGCTGTTTATACTTCAGCCAGCCCTTTCATTCCCCAACCCCCAAATGAAGTACTTTGCCATTGTGTTGAAAGGATGGTTAGGTGAATTTTGGTCGAATCTTGCTTATAGCCAGTGCTCCATGGTATTTCCCATCCACACCACAGCACTACATGTGCCTCCCCCTCTTTCCTTGTTCCCTTTATGTATTGTCTTCTCCTTTGAAAGTCTATCTTCCTGGCTTACACTTGTACGTTTAGAGTTTAGCACAGTACCCAGCACATAAGAAATACTTCATGTACCTACCCACAAGGGTGGATATCTTCCCAACGGTCAGTCTGGATCTGTTTCTCTTCTTTCTCTAAAATATCTACAACCTCATCACCTCCCATGGGTCTAATTACCAACTCTGTGTCGAAGGATCCAATGTCTGGATAATCAGCCTTCGTCTCTCTTGAGCTTCAGATTCACATCAGCAACTGTCTTTGGATATTTCTAACTGGATGTCTTATAGATGTTCCATGTAGATGTCCAATATAGAACTCATTATCTTTTCTGCAAAACACCTATCTTCTACACTTCCCTATTTGTGCCCTCTTACTATGCTCCCAGTTATTCAGGTTCAAAATCCAGAAGCCAAGACTTGATACTCCCTCATTCCTCACATCAAATCAGTTGTCATGTGGTCAATAGTTTTGCATCTATCTTCTTTCCAGATGCCAAAAGTATTTCATCATCTCTTCTTGCCAGGAGACAATGCCTCCTAATGGGCCTCCCTGCCTCTACAACACATCTGCTGCCCACTTGGTATTCTCAGTATAACTTTTTAAAAATGGATTTTTAATGCTATCTTATTAGAGCATCTGCATGTTCCTTCTATTCTCCCTCCTTCCAACTGAGTCGTGTATAATAAAGAATAAAAAACAGAAAGGAAAAATAAAAACTTCAAAACTAAAAAACTAAGCAAGTCTGATATTCTGTGCAGTGCTCCTGGAGTCACCCACTTCTGCAAAGGAGTAGAGGGAGTTGTCCCATCTCTCATTTGTGATTGTTTCCATGTGGCTTTCCTTTCTCTTTCCATTGCTGCAGTCACACTTGCTTTCATAGCTTTGCTGACTTTAGTCTGATACTCCTAAAGTACAGATCTGATCAAAGGTTTCTCCTTCTCCAGACTCCCCAAGGGCTTCTTTTCCCTCTTCTACTCATGGTGGGGAAATGGATAAATGTCTCAAATGAATCACCCTGCCTTATAAATGATGGCTGTTCAGAAATACTAGAGGAGGGTATCGTTGTTCTCTGGCTTCCTTCTAGTTCTTTAATTTGGCAAATCATTTCAGATATACTGGCTCACATGATCCTTCCTCACAGCAACAGTAGGAGTTAAGGGCCACAGAAATTCCAATCTCTATTTTACAGATAAAGAAAATGAAACCTAGGGAGATTAAGTGACTGACTCTGGGTCACACAGCTAGCAAGTGCCAGAGGTGGAATTTGAATCCATATCATCCATACTCCAGGTCTGACTCTATTTGCTAGGTCAGGTTGCATTTCTGTGAACACAAAAATCCTTTATTTGTTCCCAACACTAAATGTGTTGTATAGCAACCTATAAAATTTTACAGGTTTATAAACATTTGTAAAATTTACAAATTGATTTTCTTTCAATCCTTCTGCTTACATTAAGGATAAAACATCATTTGGGTGTTAATTGTTATTCTAGCCTAGATACTGATTGCCTATAAATGTTCTCTCCACAGAGAAGGAGAGCTCTTGGATATTCAGGGTATCATGTATTCAATCATACTTTTGATGGACATTTATTGGGCTCCCACTACTGTCAGGGGCTGGGCTAAGCACTGGTGACATGAAAGATAATCCCTGTCCTCAGGGAGCTTACAATCTAATGGGGATCAGATTGGGTAATGGATGAGGGAGGAGTTGTACCCAGAAAACCAAGAACAGTGAGATGTATGATGTACAGTTAAGAGGAGGACGCATTTTGGGTGTACGTGGTACTGACTTCAACAGAAACATCGAAGTTGGAAAGAAACATAAAAGTTCAGAAATATAAAAGTTCAAAGGAGGGATGGGTTTAGGAATGTAGAAATGCACAAAATAGGTTTCATATTTAACATTCTGCATTTGAGACGTGGAAAGGGCATTTGGCAGGACATGACCCTTGGGGAGTAAAGGACTGGAATACAAGAGAGAGGGGATTACTGTATGTGGGAACATTGAAACCAAAGGAATGGATCACAAAGACCAAAGGGAAATGGAAGAGAGAGAGAGAGAGAATTATTGAAACCAAGACAGTCTTGGGGTTCCATATTATTGGGAGGGGCAGTACTTAGGATCCAGGAAAGGAAAATGAGGAGAAATCAAACTGTGAGTTCAAAGCTAGGAAAGTGGTCTGTACTGAGGGAAAAGACACCGTCAGGGAGAAGGGGGTAGGTAAGAGTGTCAAAAAACCAACAAAGAGGTCAAGGAGGATGAAATTTTTAAAAGATCAATGGATTTAGTAATTAAGAATTTATTGGTAAAGGCTTGGGAGGGTTGTGGAAAGATAGGCACACTAATGCATTGTAGGAATTGTGGGTGCGTCAACTCATTCTAGAAAGCAAAGCAACCAAAATATTCAGACCATGTCTTCTCAGTGTCCTTTGTTAAATCATCATTTATCATGCTTCCTAACTGTGGGTGTTCTCCAAGGTTATGTCCTAGGCTTTCTTCTCTTTTCCCTCTTTGTAATTTCATTAGATGCTATTTACTCTCTGTATTTGGATGACTCAGAGATCTCTAATTCTAGATATCTCTCTACTCTATCTACATCTATATCATCTATCTACATCTATCTGTATCATATCATCTATCTATCTATCTATCTATCTACCTCCCCAGTCATTCCCCTGAGCATCATTCTACACATTCAAAGTGGATATCCTAGAGACACCTTAAACTCAACATGTCCTAAAATGAACACATTATCTTCTCCCTCCAAATCCTCCTCTCTCCCAAACTTCCCTATCTCCGTTGAAGGCACAACCCCTCCTTTTAGTTTCCTGGGGTCATAACCTGGGCATCATTCTTAACTCTTTACTCTCCTGCTCCCTGTTGCTGTTTCTAATTCACTACAGCTCTCTCCTCCAATCCCCTCTCTGCCTTCACATAACTATCATCTTATTTCACCCCTAATCAGCCTCCCCATCTTTTCTCTCATTATTCCAGTACTTTCTTTTCAGGCAGCTGCCAAAGTGATTTTCCATAGGCTCAGAAATGACTATGTCACTCTTCCAAACCAACAGCACCTTCTTCTCATTTCATCTAGGATCAAATATAAACTGTTCTGTTTAGTTTTAAAAGTCCTCCCCCACCTGGTTTCAGTCTAATGTTGGAAAGGCTGTGGCAAGATTGGTGCACGTCCAGCTGGGATGGACATTACTGGTTGTAGCGTACGTTTGCAGACAGAAAGGATCTCATTGGCCATCTGGTCCAGACTCCTTATACTACAGTTGAGGAAACTGAGGGGCAGAGAGGTTAAGTGAGTGCTCCAGGAACACACAGCTAGCAAAAATCAGAGGCAGGATTAGAACCCATATCTTCTGGTCCCTGAGTATGGTGATCTATCCATTACACCACACTGATTCTCTAAAGGTAATCTCTAAATTCCTGTTTAATTCTCCGTCCCATGACTAGACTGAGTAGGCCATAATGCTGAATTGGCCAAAATGTCACATTCCACAACCCCAACTAAACTTCACATTCCCACAGTCTTTTAATTATACATGCTGGATTTACCTGGTTCCGTTTGTTCTCCAGGAGTGAAGTCTCATACAATTGAGCATTGTGGAGAACAATCCCACAGAATGCCAGGTAGGCAGCAAAATCCTAGAGAGACAGAAGACAATGACAAAAGGGTACTGAAATAGCCACCAAGTTCTTTCATCATGCTTGAGTAACATAAACTTAGTAGGGATAGAGTTTGGCTTTCAATCACTTCCTGTTAGAAACACATGCAAAATCAAACATTACCCCTAGGGGAATCTAATGGTACCCTTAGGTACTTAAGGTTACATAGGATATTCCCATGCTTGTTTGGGCCTATGGACTTCTTCAACATAGAATCCATAGTAATATACAAAATACTTGTTTGAAGACCTAAGTACTTATTTGACTTTATTAATGTCATTTGGATACCATTTTCATTATTACATTTTATGACTAAGTGAAAAGGGAGGATAGACTCATTACCAGAGCTGGTACAGATACATGGAGAGGTAATCATGATATAATGGAGAGTTAATTGGCCTCAGAAAGACCTGGGTTTGAGTCCCATCTCTGACACAACTTTGTAGTGTGACCCTGGTCAAGTCAGTTTACTTCTGAGGATCCCCAGACAGTGCTCTAAGCTGCAGAGAAGGTGCTGCCCAGCATAGGAAGAAAGAGCTTCCTCCTCCAGGAATTCTCAGTATCAATGAAATCACAAATCCTCTCTCCACCCTGTCCACAGATAAACTATTGGATTCCATTACATTGGATTCCAGGGAAGATTAGCTTATGTTCTGGATCTCTTCAGTCTTCCAAGAGTGACATCATGGATAGTAGCCAACATGTGCTTTGACAAAACACCCTGTGGATCTTTGTTAGTCAAAGTTGAGGGCTAGTTGGGCCATTACTAGGACTCAGAAGGGTTTTTTGTGTGTGTTCTCAGATAGGTAGAAAGGGTGTTCTGAATTGATTCTACATTTGGAGGAAATGAGCCATAAAAAAGAACTTGACTGCTGTTCTTTCCAATACTACATTCCAAGTACTAAGCCTGGATTCACACCTTGGCGCCCCGATGTCTGTGTAAAAAGTTTATAAAACTGTCTCAAAGTTGCTTCACCATTGAGGCAATTCCAAACTTTCTTCCCAGAGTCCTAAATTTGGAGTGGATCTTACAGGGATTTTTATTCAGGGGCCTAATTTCTTTTCACCAGTGATGAAAGCTAAATAACATCGTTAAAAGACCATAAGCAGTCCTTTGTGTAGCCTTAGCACTTCTGGGGGCCGCCATTTTGATAGTCTTGAAAGTGACATGTGACCTCAAATAAGGAACTTTTTGTAATTCTAATAGTGTACCAGGGCCCTAGCAATAACACAGGTACTGTCAATTCAGATTTTCTTATGTCCACAACCCAAAGAAAGGCAAACCATCCATCAACTTTGATCCTCCCCCCCACTCTAGCCCCATCAATTTCAAGTCTAGCAGTGACTCTGGCATTGCCTCCAATGAGAAGAAAACTCATCCACAAATAGCTTGAAAACAAATATACATATACTATCCATGTTGATACCTTCTCATCTTTTTCCGTGAATGTGCCGCCATTTTCGGATTTCTTGTTGATGGCCTGGGCCACACCAACAACCTGATATATGAAAAGGAAAGATATAATTGGCACTTTTCTTAGTCATCTTATTTTATCTTTCAAATTTGAACCAGAGGAATCAGTGATGGGAGATTTACTGACTTTTTGAAAAACAACTTTTGAATTCACTTCTTAGGGCTTTTTTTTTTTTTTGCAACATTTAAGTTCAGAATTTTCCTCTAAATTTTGATCCTGAGCCTTGAGGTCAAGAGAGAATGCATCTCATTTACTGTGATTAAACATCTCTTGATTTCATAACATCAGTGACAACATCTGTGTTGTTACTGGTATTGACACTCTCGTGACCAACATATACAGTAGCCCCGTTACCTGTTACTACTACCAGCCAAACCTTTTGAGAGGACCTCTCTCCACTCCACAAGAAAGCCCCCTGGAGTCAGCCTCCTGGTGCTGAGTCTTTCTGGCCTCAGTTACATGTGTCCTTGGTTGTCTTGGCTAAAATGGCTAATTTGGAAGGATCAGCCTAAGTTTGTGTTGGTTCACACTGCTGGCATGGTCTTCAAGAGCCTCCCTAAGGACCCTCCATAGTGTGACAGGAGACCTAAGGAAGAGATGCCAAGCAATCCAATGCTAACTGAAAGGGCGTTTCTTAACAACAAGTCAAAAGGACAAATGCATGATTTTCTCTAATATTAAAAAATGAAGCTACATAAGATATAAAATAGACATTCCATGTTGGATTTTAAAGACAGCATTTAAAAAAGGGTAAACCGTCCTTAACTGAAAATCAAACAAAAGCTAACAGCTGGTTCTCGGTTACATTGGGGAATTCTGTCTAGACTGTAATACAGGCATTTCTGATTGTCTTTTTTAAACATCATTTTTTTAAATATTTATGTTCAATCCCAAGTTATTTCCCCATTTTCTCTCCCATCGAGAGGGCAAGAAATTTGACAGATACCACTATACCTATGAAGTCAAACAAAACATCCTTAATGTCGACAGAAAGAAGGGAGGGGGACAGCCAGCAGACCGTCAACGCTGCTGTTTCTTCGGCATGTTTGAATTGCTAGGATCGTTACCAGCAGAGCATAGAGCACTGGGTCCGGAGTCAGGAAGTTGCTTTTGTTATTGAGTTGCGTCTGACTCTTTGGGACCACATTTGGGGTTTTCTTGACAAGGGCACTGGAGTGGTTTGCCATTTCTTTCTCCAGCCCATTTTACAAATAAAGATACGGAGGTAAATAGGGTTAAGTTATTTGCTCAGGGTCACACAGCTAAGTGTTTGCAGCCAGATTTGAAATCAAAAGGATGAGGCTTTCTGATTCCAAGTTCAGTGCTCTATCCATTTCACCAGCAAGACCTGCGTTCAAACCATGCCTCAAGCCCTTAGTATTGCGTGAACCTGGGCAAGTCAGTCTCTCTCAGAACCTGTTTCCTCATCTGTAATATGGAGTTAATAATATCCCTTACCTCCAGAGTGAGGATGAAATGAAATAATGTGGATAAAGTGCTTTGGAAACAGCCACGTTTATTTTGCATGACTTTTCCTCTTCATCTTATTCCCAGAAAATTATACATAGAGCATTTTACATACATCATTTCCTTTGGTCCCTATAGCAATTAGATAGTAGCTGTATTTTCATCCCCATTATTGAGAAAGGAGAACTTTCTCGGCATATGTGGAAAGGGAAGGAAGTGAATGAGCATTTACATATCACTTAGTGCCAGTTTTTGTGCTAAGCATTTCAAAATTATTTCATTTGATCTCACAACAACCCTAGGAGGGCAGTGCTGTAATTATTCCCATCTTACACATGAGGAAACTGAGGCAAACAGCTTAGGTGAGCCGCCGAAGCTCCCATAGCTAACTGGTCCTCAGTAATAGGACTAGAATTCTGGTTACTTTCCTTGGCATCAACGTTTTCAGGTGTATGCTGAGGCATCTGATATTTGTTTTGTGGGAAAGGTACTTTTGCAAAAAATGATGTCATAATTATTTCTTTCCCTCACCTTTATTTCAATCTGATTGGGCTTGCATTTGGTTGAGTTTTTGGTTTGTTTTATTTTATTTTGCTTTGAGGTAGGACAGTACAACTAGCTTTTTACCTAAACTTTGATAAATCAAGAGAATCAAATCAGTCTCACCCTCTCCCCACACAACTTCATGCCTAGTGGGCACTTCCAGTTATGGAGCTCTCAACTTCAGATCAAGGCAAGTTGTTGAGAAGAATTTATTAGGTGCCCACTATTGCTGGAACCAGGGATATAAAGAAAGGCAGTCTGCGACCTGATTGGCAAACCTACTGATCTGCTTCCCATGTTGACTCCCACTGCCTGTCTTCTGTGATCTCTGATTCCTATTGCCTCCATCTTTATGTCACTTACAACAGGGGAAAATGAGCTGTGACTTCCTCCTAAATGGACCTGAAATTTGATACTTGGAGATTGTGAAAGAGCCATATGGACACTTCTCTCTAATGCACATAGAAACTCCTCTTGCCTTCTGTTATTGCTATTCAGTCATTCAGTCGTGTCTGAGTCTTTGTGACCCCATGGACCATAGCATACCAGGACCTTTTATCCTTTCCTATCTCCTGAACTTCATCCAAGTTCATATTCATTGTTTCCATGACACCATCTATCCATCTTATCCACTGCATCCCCTTTTCCTTTTGTCTTCAATCTCTCAATGTTAGAGATTTTTCCAATGAGTCCCATCTTCTCATTACATGGTCAAAATATTTAAGCTCCAGCTTCAGTATCCGACCTTCCAGTAAATAGTCTGAATAAATTTCATTAAGTATAGGTTCATTTGATCTCCTTGCTGTCCAATAGACTGTCAAAAGTCTTCATCAGCACCATGATTTAAAAGCACGGATTCAGCAGTGTTCAGCTTTCCTTACAGTCCAGTTCTTACAGCCATACATTGTTACTGTGAAAACCTCAGCTCTGACTATATAGCTCTTTGTCAGCAAGGTGATGTCTTTGCTTTTTAGTCTGCTGTCCAGGTTTGCCATAGCTCTCCTTCTGAGGAGAAAGCATCTTTTAATTTCATGGCTGTAGTCACTGTCTGCAGTGATCTTAGACTCAAAAGCATTCAATCTGACCCCTTCCCTTTTTTTCTCCTATTTAACAGGAAATGATGAGACCAGTTACCAACATCTTTATTTTTTATGTTAATCTTCAATCCAACTTTTACATTCTCCTCTTTCACCCTCATTAAGAAGTTTTTAACTTGTTTTCACTTTCTTGCCATCAGAATGGCGTCATCTGCACAACTGAGATTGTTGATATTTCTACCCTCATCCTTAATTCTGGTTTTGCAGTTGTCTAGAGTGGCATTTTGCATGATCTACTCTGCATGTAAGTTAATAAATAAAGGGCCAACATGCAGCCTTGTCATCTCCTTTTCCAATATTAAACCAATGAGTTGCTCCATGTTCAGTTCTAACTTATGCTTCTTGACCCACATACATTTTTCTCAGAAGACAGGTAAGATGGTTTGGTACTCCCATCTCTTTGAGGACTCCCCAAGTTTTGTTGTGATTCACACAGTCAAAGGCTTTAGTGTAGTAACTGAAGCAGAAGTAGATATTTTTCTGGAACTCCCTTGCTTTCTCCATAATCCAATAAACATTGATAATTTGGTCTCTAGTTCCTCTGTCTCTTCTGATAATTCTTGATTCACATGTTGCTGAAGCCTGGTTTGCAGAATCTTAGGTATAACCTTGCTGGAGTGTGGAATGAGCATGCTTGTTCAGAAGTTTCAACACTCCTTGGCATTGTTCTTCTTTATGGTTGGGATGTAAAATGATCTTTTCCAACCCAGCGACCACTGTTGGGTTTTCCAAATTTATGGGCATACTGAGTGCAGCACTTTAATAGCATCATCTTTTAGGATTTTAAATGGCTCAGCTGGAGTTCCATCACCTCCACTAGACTATTGTTAGCAATGGTTTTGAAGGCCCCTGTGACTGCATTCTCTAGGATGTCAGGCTCTAGATCAGTAACTGACCATCATGGTTATCGGTGATGTTAGGATTTTTCTTGCATTGTTCTACTGTGTGTTCTTTGCATCTCTTCTTAATCTCTCCTACTTCTATTTCTTTCTTTCTAACCCAATGCTATTCTTGTCCACATTTTTCCCTAAGTCCTCTATAAGACGGATGGCTCCCTAATACTAAGGTGTGCTTGGATTGTTATTGGATCATCCATGGGCAAAGTGGAAACACCATACTGGCTGCTGATTCTCTCCAATGGGGCACAAAATAACCCAGAGACTAGGAGAACCAGGTTACTGTGCCATTGTCTGTTCATCATTTCCTATACCCTACCCCTCCTTACACCTATCATTCAAACTGACCATGACTTCCTATCCCTTTGCCCAGATATTTTTGCAGACCATCCCTACTACCACTGGGCTATGCTCTCTAGGTTCAGTCCCTCTCTGTGTGTCCTGCAAGGTTCTGTTCTAAACACTCCTCTCTCTTTTGTCTTCAGTTTTCATAATTTTACCAGTGATTTCCAGACCTATCTATCTCCAGTCTTCGCCTGAGCTTCAGTCCCAAATTGCCAACTGCCTATAGGACAGTTCAAACTGGATGTCCCATAGCCATCTCAAACTCAACACATCCAAAACAGAACTTATTATCCTCTACCCCAAACGTCTTCCACCACTGAAGCCAATCTCTTCAGAACTTACCTGTTACCATCAAGGGTATCACTATCCTCATAGTCACTTAAGTTTGTGACCTTGGTTCCATCCTTGACTCCTCACTTTCACTTACCTGAAATATCTATCTATCTTCTATATTATCCATCATCTGTCTACAAATGCGTATACACACATACACATATTAAATATATTATATTTTATATATATCATCTATATCTATATAGCTAATTACCACATCTTGCCATTTTTGTGTCCACAACATCTCTCTACTCACATTGACTCTTAATAGCAGTTCAAGCCTTTATCATCTCTTGCCTATGTTATTACAATAGTCTCCTATTTAATCTCTTATCTCAATTCTTTCCCCTTCAATCTGTCCTCCACAAGCTGCCAAAGTGATTTTCCTAAAATCCAGGACTGGCCATACCAATACCTACCCTCACCCCATTCAATCAAGTGGCAATTATTAACTTTAGGATCTAATATACACTGCTCTGCTTGGCATTACTACAGAAGAGAAATATAAGCAAAAATAACCTCAAGGTTTTGTATCTTACCAAGCAAATAAATAAAGGTAAGAACAGACAATGTTAGAGGGGTTGGACAAAGACAGACATAATATTGTCATTGGAATAGCTGAGAATTGGTTCCTTCCCATTCTGGAAAATGATTTTGAATTATGTAACTAAAATGTCAATACTCTTTGACCCAGATATTCTTCAGGCACCCATCCCAAGGAGCTCATTGACAAAAAGAAAGGCTCATAGTATATATATAGTCTCATTTTTTATAATAGCTAAGAACTAGAAACAAGGTAGATGTCCAATGATCAGAAAATAGCAAAAGAAATTGTGGTACAGGAACATAACAGAATATTACTGGGTTGTTAGGAAATGATGAATATGATGAACACAGAGAAATGTGGAAAGACTTAACATGAACTGATGCAAAGTGACTTAAGCAGAGCCAAGAAAACAATGTGCACAGTGACTACAACAATGGAAATGCAAAGAACATGACAAAATAATGGAAAATGAATATTGTGAAATAAGAAAAAAAATGCTTGACCTCAGAGAAAGGACAGGAGTAGAACTCTACAAATAGAATCAGATTTTTTCCAATGAATATCTCAGTTTTGCTGAATTGATTTCTCTCTCCTTCTCTTCTTGTCTCTTCATTCCTTTGCTGGCTCCACAGCTCACTGGAGACACAAACTTCTACATACCACTAATTCACTGTCTCAGGTCTTGGGATGTCTGCTCAATCTATTAAATCACATTAATTAGGCACTAAGTGGCTGGAGGAGTCTGCCTTGGGATACTAGAATGTAGGGATTTTGCATAGTGTGTGTTCTAGACAGAAATAAACTATTTATTATCTCATCTGGAAAAGACACCAACTTCTTCCCTGCTCAGGTCTATCATCCTTGCTCTGGTCCACAATAATAGAGGCAACTAGGTGAAGCAGTGGATAAAGCATTGGACCTCCAGTCAGGAAGACCTAAGTTCAAAGGTGACCTCGGACACTAACTAGCTGTGTGACGCTGGGCAAGTCACATCATCTCTGCCTCAATTTCCTCATCTGTAAAATGGGGATTATATTATTACTGCACAATGTTGTTGTGAAGATAAAATGAAATAAAATCTATAAAGTGCTTTGCAAAACTACTGTCAATAATAGTAGCAGTAGAGAGAGAAATAGGAACTTGACTTGTGATTTTTTTGATATAGAGATCTCCCAGAGGAGGAAACTCTGTCTACCAGGGCAGACTGTCCCTTTTTCCGCAAATTTTACAGTTTCAGAGAGCTGTCTAGATACACAAGTTAGCCAGAAAATATCAGAGAACCCATAGCTCCCAGGCTCTGAGATCCATTCTTCATTCTCTTCATCCCCCTGAATCTAAGAGTCTAAAAGGTCTATTTTTCAAAGGTTTACACTTTTAGAAAAAGGGATGGCCCATCCTGGACACTTAGAAGATCAAGTCCTACCAATGTGATGCTCCACCACAACAGTCACACCAAAGCCCATTTCTCTTCTGCCAAGCTGGCTGCTGTCATACGTGGCAGAATGTGCGTCTTCCCCTCCCTGTGGCCAAAAGGCAAACAATTAAATACACACGTGTGTGTGTGTGTGTGTGTGTGTGTGTGTGTGTGTGTGTAGCACAGAGAAGGTGGTTTTTGTCCCCTTCTTCAACCCACATGACTCACTCCCCCATTGGAGTTTTGAAGTTTTGGGCAGGCACATGAGGCACTCTCATGCCAAGTTATTTGGTGATGGGTATAGGATGCTGCAGCTGGTCCTCATCACAGCTGGCTGCAGTGACTCATCCCCACACTATCCCACATCTCCACAGCTGCCCCAGATAGCTAAAGATATCTCCCATCAGCCACTAGATTCTCTACATCCATCAGGTCAGAGATGTGGGCAGAGAAGGACTCGATTGTCTGTACTCTCGGCTCAACAATGTGGCTCACGTGCGTTCCCCTATCTACTCTCACATGGCCACTGTCCAAGGTCAGTCCCTCCTCACCTAGGCCAGAGAGTTATTTGTTTGACAAAGATCCTGGGGTTAGAGTGGACTGAGTCAATGGTGTGAAGTTGTAACTGGGAAAACAAATGAAAGATTCACAGAGGCATGTCAGCAAATGTTCTAGCAATCAGCTGTCTGACAAAAGGGGTAGCTAGGTGGCACAGTGGATAGAGTGGCAGGTCTTGAGTCAGGAAGACTTGTGCTCAAATTCAGCCTCAGAGATTTACTGTGTGACCCTGATCAAGTCACTTAACCTCTATTTACCTCAGTTTCTTCATCTATAACATGAACTGGAGAAGGAAATGGCAAACCACTCTAGTATCTCTGCCAAGAAAACCCCAAATGGGGCCACAGAGAGTTGGATAAGACTGAAACAACTGAATGACAACTATGAAAATACGCAGACATACGCATACACACACACATGTGGTACACTTTTAAATTGAATCTGCATTATTAACCTTTTTTTCTAATGCTTCGTTAAGTCTAGACAGTCAACAAAACAATAAATCAGGTCCAAGTTTGGGGCATTTGCTGATTTCTGAGGTGGGAAGGCTAACTGCAAATTTAACAATCGACTTTCCAACACACCCTTGGATCTCCACCTGGTTCCTCAATGGAAGTCATCATGTCCATCATGAAATCACTCCCTTCTTCCTCTAAACCATAGCACTTTAAGCTCCTTCATCTTTTCCTACTTCTCTTGAGGACGTCACAATGCGTCCTGCTATCCACATCCTTTTGGACTCTTCACTCTCCCCACCAGCCAATTGGTTACTGAGTCTGAGCAATTCTACCTCCAGAACGCCACCCCATCTGGACTCTTCTTTCCACTCAGAAGGTCAAGCCAATCATCCTAGTGTGCTCCTTAATGGCTCTTGGCTGGACTAGTAATGAGCTCCTCATTGGCCCTGCTGCCTTTAGCCTCTCTGTCTTTGTCTCCATCTCCCTGTCTCTGTCTCCTCTCTCCTCCCCTTCCTTCCCCTCCTCTCTCCTATCTTCTCCTTTCTTCTTGTCTCTCTGTCTCTCTCCCCCACCCCATTCTCCAACAGCTGTCAAATTCACCTTCCCACAGTACAGGCCTGACCGTGCCACTCTACCACCCAAATGCCTTCAGCAACTTCCTGTTACCTTCAGGTGACAATACAGATGCCTCCTCTCCATGGCCCAGTGGCCTTCCATTTGGTTCCCACCCAGCTCTCCCTGATGATTTCACATTCCTCTCTTCCATCTGTTTCACCTGTGGCTCTTACCTGCCTCCTTTGCTGTTGCCAAATGCACGAGCTTTTGCACAAGCCCTTCCCTTGCCTGCATGTCACTCTCCCTCACTTCCTCCTCACTGCTGACAGGGATGAGGATAACTATGGGCGCTGACAGAGCCTGGGTCTGTGATGTCGTGAGCATCCTGAATTCCCAGATGGAAAACTGCCTCTGCCAGTGCACACTGGCACCATCTCTGCAACTTCTATCTAGGGATGGGAAACTTGCAGCCTCGAGGCCACAAGGGGCCCCCCAGGTCCTCAAGTGTGGCCTTTTGACCGGATCCCAACTTCATGGAACACATTCTCTTGATAAAAGGATTTCTATTCTTATTCTGTTGTTTGAGAGGTCCTGGACAGTCCAGTGGCTAGCCCGGGGTCCCCCAGGCTGAGCATGTGACAGATGAGGGGCTTAAGCCCTGGTCATCCTGCTTCCAAGGCTGTGTATCTGTCCATTACACCACACTGCCTTTAGCATACATTTATACTGCTTTGAAATTTGCCAAGCACTTTACATACGGGATCCCATTGTGACTTTACAACCTGATGAAGAAGATGCAACAGGTAGTGACATCAATCAGACAGTCAACAAAATTTTATTAGGCACTTACTAACTACATATGCCAGGCACTGGGATACAACAAAAGGCAAACATACAGCCCTTGGTCTCAAGGTGATATGTATGATTAAGGTGTGATCCTTCCCATTTTACAGATGAGAAAATTGAATCAGACAAGGTAAAGGGCTTGTACAGGTCACGTGGCTACCTAGTAAGTGCTGGAAGCAGAATTTGAGGCCTTCTTCCTGGCTTCAAGGTCAACGATCCACCCACTATACGACCCATCCTCTCACAGCTCAGCTCCATTCAAGGACACACGTCCAGGGAAGACTTTTCCTCATCTCCCTACTTGTCAATGGACTCTCTCTTCAGATCACTCCGGAAATACTTACCTGGAAACTCAGGCCTTGGCCACCTGGGGCCAATCACCAAACCCCCTATTGCTTCAGCGTTCTCGGCTGTAGAAGAGGGGTAATAATAACTTCTACTTCCCAGGACTGTCTGTGAGGCTCCAAGGAGATAAACGCTCAGCAGTGCCTCATAAATCCTCCTTCCTCCCCTCCCTCCCTCCTTCTTTCCTTCCTTCCCTCCCTCCTTCCTTCCTTCCTTCCCTCCCTCCCACCTTCCTTCCTTCCCTCCTTCCCTCCTTCCTTCCTTCCTTCCTTCCCTCCCTCCCTTCCTCCCTCCCTCCTTCCTTCCTTCTTTCCCTCCTTCCTTCCTTCCTTCCTTCCCTCCTTCCCTCCCTCCTTCCTTCTTTCCTTCCTTCCCTCCCTCCTTCCTTCCTTCCTTCCTTCCTTCCTTCCTTCCTTCCTTCCCTCTCTCCTCCCTCCCTCCCTTCTTTCTGTCCAATATACTGTTCTTCTCCTGTACAATACAAGTTCTTTGAAAGAAGAGCTATCTTTTCATTTTGTTTTTCTACCCAGGCTCCTTGTACACTATAGGCTTTCAATAATTACTTGTTGGATGGGATTCCCACCCTGCAGGAATGGAACCAGAGTGTTGCCTTGTAATATGCAAATATTACTAAGGAAATCCAGTACTGGTCACATGGCCAACCTAGATCAGAATAGTTCATTTACTCGTAATAGGAACATCCTGATGTGCTTAGGGGCTCAGGGACAACCAGTTCTAGGTCACCACACTTGCAAAGTCCTCTGCACAACCCTGGCAAGACAAACAACTTTGAAAGACTTTAGAATTGGGATGAGTGCAATGACAATCCAGTGTTCCAGAAGAAACCTAATGAAACCTGCTTCCTAGCTCCCAACCAAGAGGTGATGGACTTGAGATGAAGAAAGAGACATACATCTTTGGACATGATCAACACAAAGATTTCTTTTGTTTAACAGTATGGATTTATTATAGGGTTGTTTTTTTCTTTTTTAAATGGGAGAGGCATGGAAAGAGAAAATAAATGCTTATGAATCTAAACTTTAAATGAACAGCAAAAGGAAATAATCTCAAACAGAAGAAAACCTGAAATAACGTATCTGCCTTTGAAATACATTCTACATATTTTGTTAAGGAGTTGTATTTCCTCATTACTTTAGCTTAGGATTTTTCTGATTTCCCTTTCTTACTGCCAACATGGTACAGAGAAGGGGAAATGGCATCAAAAAATATGGATTTATATCCTAGCCTTGCTACATATATTTGTGATGTTGGGCAAGTCGCTTTTGATGTCTAGGTCTCAGTTTCCTCATCTGTAAAAAGAGGTGGCTTGGTTGGATGATTTCTACATTGAGATCCCCAACGTCTGTTGGAGGGAATCCTCTGTGACTGGATCCGCCACATATTCAGGTTCTTTAGTGGTGCCACTGCTCTGGTTCCATGATTCTTTTATTTGCCTCTTTCCCTTTCTCCAGATTCCTTCCCCAGCCTCCATTCTCAGTAGATGACTTTCCTTCCTAATTAGTGGAACAGGCAAAAAACTTCTCCAAAGACACATGGCGAGGCTGTCTGTGTTTTCAGGCCTTGTTCATCCGCCCCTTGCCTTTGGCCTCTTCTCCCTTTCCAGGGATAATGTCTTCACCCATGCTGCTAGTCTTTGAGAGAGAGGAGGATAGCCAGGTTGGAGAAAGACCATGTATAGCTTAGCCTAGCTGGCCTCCAAGATTCCTTCCAATGCTAACATTCTGAGATGTCATGCCACCTCTTTTCTCTAGGCCATTGTTGGTTAATTCTTTCCTGTTCTTTCTTTCCAGTCTTCTTTTATCTTAACACTCTCCTCCTTCCTGCTTCCATGTCTTCTGCAATTCCATGACACAGGCCTCCTTACATTTCCTCACACAAGATGCTCCTACTTCTGGGTGGGTCTTTTCACTGACTGTCCCCTCATACTGGAATATTCTTCTTCCTCATTTCTGCCTCCTGACTTCCTTTAAGTTCCAGTTAAAATGTCACTGTCTACAGGAAGCCTTCCTCAAGGCTTCTTAATTCTAGTGCCTTCCCTCGACTGCTTATTTTCAAATTTTCCTGGATATAGCTTGTCTGTACAGTTGTTTGTAGGCTGTCTCCCCCTGTTAGACTGTTCTTGAGAGTAGGGACTGTCTCTTCCCTTTCTTTTTAACCCCAGTGTGTAGAAGGATGCCTGGAATTAGTAAATGCTCAATCATATGTCATGACTAACTTTTTCTTACATGTTCCTGCCATCTTGGGAGCAGAACCATTAGGTAGGAAGGCTATGAGAATCCTGCAGCATGGGATTTGTCCAGTGGTGGGCCATCATCCAGCAGTCATACCTTGGGGCCCAAAGATGGCACTCTCCAAATGGGGAAGCAGACCGTCCTGAGAGAACATACCATATGTAGGAATGAAGAGAATGTGAGAACAAAGAAGAAATATTAAGAGTAGGGAGAAGGCACCCTCTAATTAGGATGGCACACACTGGGAACTGACTTTTACTTTCCAAGATTTAAAAATAAAAATGCATTTACCTGAAATCACCCACTCCAAGAGATTTACAGCAGACCCTTCAAAACACACGACTGTTTGCTTAAAATAGTTTCATATGAAATGACTGCAAAATGATGACTGTTAAGAGACTAACACAAGAGGATGATAAAAGGTTTACTATGTTCTTTACACCCTGGAGCATTTTTATTGTAATTTGGTCTTTTAAAAAATGCTGTGTGTCATCAGCTCAGTCTGAAATGAGCCGTGTTACAGAAAAATCAGGAGTGGGACTCGATCCAGTCTTTAAATAGAAGCATTACTCCAACCAACTACAATTCCAAAGTAGCGATGGTGGAGCACACGTGTTAACTACTTCTCAATGGAGAGGGGAAGGAAGGAAGATGCATTTTCAGAAACGGTCAGCAAGAGAATTTGTTTGGCTTGACGGTCTGTATTTGTTGCACAGATATTGTTTTTCTTTTTCTTTTTCCCTGCACCCCCAGTGGAGTAGGGTTTTTCTTTTTCTTTTTCCCCTGCACCCCCAGTGGAGTAGGGAGTTGGAAGGTGAGAGAGGATAGGGTAGCAGACAGACAGGGAGACAGAAAGAAGGAAAGAAAGAAAGGAAGGAAGGAAGGAAGGGAGGAAGGCAGGAAGGGAGGAAAGGAGGAAGGCAGGAAGGGAGGAAGAGAGGAAGGGAGAGAGGGAGGGAGGAAGGAAGGAAGAAAGGAAGGAAGAGAAAAAGCACTAAGGCGTTTTTTAAAGGAACTGCAGTGGGTAGATCCCTGGTCCTACAGTCAGGAAGCCCTGAATTCTAATCCAGTCTCAGAAGTTTATGGCTTTATGACTCCGGGCAAGTCACATAACCTCCACCTGCCTCAGTTTTCTCATTTGAAAAACGGAGATAATAGCACAAACCACAGTGAAGATCAAACTAGATATCTGTAAAGTGCTCAGTACAGTGCCTGGCTCACAGTAGCATTAATAAATGCTTATTTCCCTCCTTCCTTTGCCCTTCTTCCTTCACCATAAGAGGAGGCAGAAACCTGAAGAAAACACTTCAGTTGCAAGTCAGATCCCAGACTGAGAGTTGGAGAGGCCCTCCTGGGACATGGAAAGGTCACCTGATAGGTGAGGACTCAAACCCAGCCACTTGGAGCCCTCTGATCTCGTCCCAGGCCACTCAGACCACATGCACGTGACCAACTTCTCAGGGGTACAAAGTCTATTTTCATGTGGGCTGGTCTGTTTTTGTGCTAGGCTTGCTATCAGTTGGGTTACAAGTTACAGCTGTAACACCAAAGGTGGGTGACAGGTCAGGTTCCTCACCCAGGCAGCTGTCAGCTAGACCTGCTCCAGGCTCATGAAGGCTACAGTCTCTTCAAGCCTGGAAAGCAATGGGCTCCAGCTAGACAGGGGTCACATCACGCAGTGAAGTCTCTCAGGACTCGCAATAATGAAAGGAATTAGGGCACCTGAGTATAACTGTTGGACTTGGAGACACTCAAGGGCCATGAGACTCTGGGCAAGTCACTTAACCCAGTTTGCCTCAGTTTCTTCATCTGTAAAAATGATCTGGAGAAGGAAATGGCAAATTGCTCCACTATCTTTGCAAAGAAAACCCCAAATGAGGGCATGAAGAGTTAGACAAGTCTGAAAATGACTCATCATCATCACTACCACCACCACCAGGACTTGTATGATCTTGCAGAAGGTGGGTTCGACAGGGGTTGAGACTGCTGTACTAGTATACTCCAAAAGTGATAGCACCAAGGGAAAAGGAACCTTCAAATATCAAGACATTGTGTAGAGGGGGAAAGGGAGAAAGAGGGAACATGCAATTATTAAGCACCACTTGAGCCTCATAACAGCCCTGAGAATGAGATTCTATTAAAATTCCAACTTTACAATTGAGGAAATTGAGGCAGACAGAGTGGATGTGACTTGCCCAGGGTCACACAGCTAGAAGTGTCAGTGTGGCTAAAGTGGATAGAATGCTTAACCTGGAGTCAGGAAGGCTTGGATTAAAATCTTGTCTTAGACACTTTCCAAACTGAACCAAACTGTCACTCAGCTTCTGTAGACGTCAGTTTCCCCATCTGTAAAATGAGAGCATTTAATTTGACGACTTTAAAGGTCCCTTTCATTCTAAATCTATGGTTCTGTGGCAGAACACGGATAAGAGTTGCACCCCATGGACTGGCATGGGTGGGTTGCAATTTGTCTCACTGGAGGGAGTGCTACTCTAAGGGAGGTCACAGAATCCACAGGAGTGTAAGTGTTAAAGCCTGTTCTCCCTGCTGCCTCCCTCCCAGCCCCCACCCAAAGCTAATGATGAATGTGTGAAAGCATACAATTGCTTTCCTATCTATGCCTTGGTTCAAAGCTGAGCTTCTCGGTAATCACTGTAATTTCCATCTAGCCAACGGAAAACAGGTGTTTTCAGTCATCCTAACCTCCGGCCGGGTGTCCCAGCTCTGTGTGATGGGGGATGTGCACAGAGCATCCATTGTTCCTCTGAACCCACCCCCCCCCCTTCTCCAAAAAGGATTGTACAAGACTGCCTTGCTCTGAGGGACAATGAAGGGCCCTGAACAAGAACCAGTGTCTTTGGGGTCACTGCCCAAGAGTCTCTATGAAGAATAATTATTTAAAAAAAAACACCCAAGAATTCATCTCTGACATTTTCACAAATTGAACTATACTTTAGGGGCAGACAGCATTTCAGAAATAGGCCACCTGAACCCACAGGGAGAGAACTGAAAACCGCAGTATTTCCTTCCCAAAATATGAATCTAATCTGGTAAGAGAAACAGCCCCACTCTGAAAAGAAGAAACTGCCCATCCACCTGAGTTCCAGAAGAAATCAGTCATTGGGTTTAATTCAAAATAGGCAGTTAGGGAATCTCAGAGTGGGGCCATCTGGTCCAATCAGTTCATGAACAGGAATCCCCTTCTATGACTCCTGGAACAAGCAGTCGTTTATTTACCCTGAACTGAAAGATCTCTGGGGTATGAGGGTTTAATGCCTCTTGAGGAAACCCATTTCATGCTGGGAAAGTTTTAATGTTGGGATTATTTTTTAATACTTACCTGGCTAGCCACTCCATCTATCCATTTTCTTAGTTGTGCTCTTTAACAGGGCGCCAAGGAAACCATTGTGTTCTTGCTTTAAATGCTTCCATATGGATATCACACAAAAGCCAGGATGAAGAAAACCCATCCCTGAATCATTTCCCTTTATCCCCTGGGCCTCTTGTACTGTTTATACAGTTCTTTCCTCCTTCAGTTCTGGAACCATGACACAGTCCAACCACCTTTGCCAGTGTTCCCAAATAGGGGTTGGGGCTTGGTCTATGCCCCTAGACCAAGGGACCCTTCCTGGGCACTACTGTCCTCTGGGTGTCAATTTCTTAATTAGAATGTTAGCTCTGTAGGGGGAAGGAACCATGTTCCCACAATTGAGCCTAGGGCTTGGCATATAAAAAGTACTTAATAAATATTCATTCATTTATTCATTCATTTCGCTACCTTCCCACCATACCATTGCTTCCCCCCTGCCCTGCCCCAGGGCCCACACACCTGAGTGCTGACTGCTCACCATACCAAACCTTAATTGTCTGTAGCCCTCCTCCCCACCTTTTGTGAGTTAGTAGACTGGGGAAAGTGGGGAGCTGTGAACCTCTCACACTCTTAGCCCATCAGTTGAGATCTTTGTGAGCATGGAAGCCATAGTGTAGACCTGAGTTAACTTTGTCCCCAAGTAGATTGGTCTGGGACCCTGCTGTGGGTCTTTTAGGCAGGAAAAATATAAAAACAGTATTTCTGACTTTTGTGGGGAGCTCCTAGGATCCCCTTCTTTGAGAGCAGCATTGATCTGTTTTTCCCTTTCTTTTATACTTTTTTTTTTGCCTTGGGAACCATTTTAAGGGGAGTGAGGGGGTATTTGACTATATTTTGAGTGAATGGTCTTTTTGAGTGATCCCTTGAGTTCTGAATGACCCACATCATCAGATGCGCCATGATGCCCATGTCTCCACCATCCTGTTTTCTGGGCATCTTCATGCCAAACCACCAAACCTCCCTCCCTTACCCAACCCTTGCCAATACATTCCCCCTCTTACCCTGAGAGCAATAATCCTATCAGCATTGTTGTACCCAGAAGAGACAACTTAATCACTTGCACAGAAGCTCGAATCCTCTTCCCAGCCTCTTATGAGACCAAACCTCTCCATGACCACTCTTCCCCTACATCTCTTAAATGTAAGCTCTGGGGTGGCAGGGGCTATCTTCCTTGGTGTCTCCAGCCCTTAGTTGTGTACATGTCATTTGGCATATGTGTACCTAGTACACAGTAAGAGCTGTAGTAAATCCTCCCTTCCTTCCTCCCTCCCTCCCTCCCTCCCTTCCTTCCTTCCTTCCTCCCTCCCTCACTCCCTTCCTTCCTCCCTTCCTTCCTTCCTTCCTTCTACTCAATGGATTCCTCCTATGGAGGAATAACAACGGGAAGAATAATTGTCTTTATTCTTAAAGCAAATTTTTTAAAAATCAAAGAGAGTCACAAGGTTGGAGAGAGAAGAAACCCAAAGCAGCTAAGGACTTGTTAACAATGGGCTGTTATTGTTATGTCATTGTTGTTATTTTCAATCAAAGATTAGGCGAAGCTGAAGCCCCTTGGCCCTGGACAATCTCTGCCATCCGTCAGACACTGGGTCACAATATTCATCACAGGACACACCAGGCATTCCTACAACTAGGTAGAAAAGCATCCTCAGAGCAGCGACTCATGGTGCACACCCTGAGTTAGACATTACACCTTGACTTGGCCCATATACAAAGACACCAAAGTACAATGGAAAGGATCCATATGCAGAAAAATGGGAGCTCCTTCTGTAGTGGCAAAGATCTGGAAGCTAAGGGAGTGAATGCCCGTTAGCTAGAGGATGTCAGAACAAGCAATGGTATATTAATGTAACGGACTATTATTGTGCTATAAAAATGATGAAGGGGATGGTTTTTGGAGAAACTTGGGAAGATTTGTATGAACTGATGCAAAGTGAATGAGTAGAATCAGAACAACTTATATAATAAAGACATTAGAAAGACAGGCAACTTTGAAAGACTGAGGTACTCTGATCAACACAGTAAACAATTATTGTTCCAGGGGCCCCATTAATGAAGCATACTACCCAGCTCCAGATGAACAGGTGATGGATTCAGGAGGCACAATGAGACATAGATGTTTTGAGATATGGCCAATGAAAGAATTTCTTGTGCTTTACTATACAAAGAATTCTCTCTCTCCCTCTCCCTCCCTCTCTCCCTCTCTCTCTCTCTCTCTCTCTCTCTCTCTCTCTCTCTCTCTCTCTCTCTCTTTCTCCCTCTCTTCCTCTCTCCCTCCCTCCCCCCGCCTAGGAGGTAGGAGAGAAAATAAATTGTTGTTAATCAAAAAGTTAAATAAATTTTAGGGGAAAGAAGTTGCATGTGTTGATAATTTTGAAGCTCAGGACTTCCTTAATGTTACATCCAGAAAAATCTGTTTGTCTGATTTTTTAGGTCCCTTGGAGATACAGCTTGGACTGCTTAGTTTAGTAAACAATGGAAAAACTTTATTAAATAACTGTGCAGTGAGAGTTGGCTCTGGTCTGGAATGGACATGGCTAACATTAAGACATTTAGGATCAGAGTCTTTAGAGATTTAGTGTTGGAAGGGATCTCAGTGGTCATTTAATCCAACCCTCTCATTTTACAGATGAGATAAGTGAGGTCACAGGATAGCTAGGTGGCACTGCAGTGGATAGAATGCCAGGTCTAGGATCAGGAAGACTCACCTTCCTGAGTTCAAATCTAGCCTCAGACACTTAGTGACTGTATGACCCTGAGCAAGTCACTTCATCTTGTTTGCCTCAGTTTCCTCATCTGTAAAATGAGCTGAAGAAGGAAATGGCAAACCACTCCAGTTTCTTTGCCAAGAAAACCTCCAAATAGGTTCACAAAGAGTCAGAAACAAGTGAAAATGACTTAACATCGTAACTGAGGCCCAAAGTAAGACTTGCTCAGGACATGTATACAGGTAGTAGGGTAAAAGTGAAATTTGAATCCAGGTTCTCTAACTTTAAATTCAACACAATTTTCACAGCACTAGTCTGACTTGAAGACCTTTAGAGGGATTAAAAACCTGTTTCTACTACAGACAAGTTAGTGTAGGCTAAATTGACTGACTCTGTCCTCATCTCATGTTACGATAGGACTATTGAATGTTGGTGCTAAATGTCACCTTAGAAATCATCTGGCACAACCCCTTTATTTTACAGATGAGAAAATTTGAGCCCTGGGAAGGAAAGTGACTTGGCAAAGTTCCCATAGAAGGTAACTAGGACGATGGAGACTCTGACTTCAGAATCAAGGTTCTACCTCCTCTACCACCTGTTGTGATGACAGAGTGGTTAAAGACAGATTAAGTCAAACAATCACTACTCCACTGGTTCTCCCTCTTTTCGAGAAAAAGTGAGGGAAAGAATCTTCTTTCTTTTATGATGACCCATTACCAAGAAAATAAAGGAGGATTTACCTACTGAACAGCCGAAAAACAGGACAGGGCAGGGCAAAACATTGATTTCAAGGTTACTGCCTTGCTATCTGTAACTCTGAAATCACTTTGTCACCATCACACCGGGCCAAATCAGTAGTTAAAAAAGTGACATACGTCTTGAGTTGTGGGATAGTGGATAGGCTATTAATTTTAGGGTCAGATTACCTGGATAAAATTTGGCTGTGACACATATTAATTGTATGACCTAATGCAAGTCACTTAATGTCTTGGGACCTCAGTTTCCCCATCTGTACTAAGAGGACAATCTAGAAAGCTTTCAGGCCCTGATCTAGTGATGGCTACAAGTCTGTCATGGAGAAGTATTGATCTTTGATCAAATACCCTTCACCATCCTTCCTACCTCCCTCCCACAAGCTCAGCTGGTCCCTGATTGGGGTGTGTCCTTCTATTCCATATGGCCCTACTCACAGCACTTATGGGGATGTGTTTCTCCCCTTAGAAGGTAAGCAACTTGAGGGCAGAAGCTATATTTCATTTGGTCTTGACTAGAGTATACAGTATATCATCCTTGATAGTATGGACTTTATATTTGCACCCTAACTGCCTAGCACAACATGAGGCACAAAAAAATGACTTAATAAATGCTTCATTCATTCCAGGATCACACTGAATCACCAACACCTAGCTCATTGCCCTATATGCAATAGACTCCTAATTAATGTTTGTTGGATGGGGAGAGATAACTCAGTCTCTTCCTCTCTCTCTCACCCACACGCACCTACACACACCTACCGCTCCATCCCAAATGTACACCTAAAATTAGTGACAGTTTCAACCTTAGGGGGGAAAAAGATCTATCTAATCAATTTTCCTTTTTATTTTAAATTCACTGAAAGCAGCAGAGAAGTCAGAGGGATGTCTACAACAGATTTTACTAAGGATCTACAGAATATGAAAGGATTATCTTCTATGCAACTACATTGAGATGGGTTTGGTTTAAATCAGGTTGGCTGAGCCCCTCAAATCATTTCCTTAGCCAAAGTAACAACCAAAGTACCACGACTAAAGACACAAAATGATGCTCAGTCTAATTACAAAGAAGATTCACAATGTCCCTGCTTTGTTAATTTACTGTAGGCACTTTCCTATATTTTGACAAAGTGAAAAAACAAAACAAAGCCAAGCCATCAGGAAACTCTTAGTGCCAGACGGTGCCCTCAGCTCACCTCATCTCTGTGGTTCTTGATTGGCATACAGAGGATACTCTGGGTCCTGTAGCCTGTGATTTGGTCCACTTCCGCATTGAACCTTGGATCCTATGAAGAAGAAATAAATTGAATTAAATAACTGCTGCTACAAGGATGGATTTCCTCTTCTGGGGCTTATAAGATTAGAAGAACCTAACCTCCTCCTTACCTCATTAACATGAGAAATGATTCTGACACTGGAAAATGCATCAAAATCCATCAGGTGACATCCTCTTTGACAGGAACAAACTTCAGAATTAATTTTTAAGTTTTGGGAAACACAAGCAGTCACAGACAGAAACAAATGCTGACAAAAGCAATTTGGAAAAGCTGGAATTCACTCACCCAGCTGACCTGTTTGGGTTTCATTTGAAATCCAGCAGTTTCCAGTTGCTAGCCTTCCCAATCTCACCTCCAGTTAACCCTCCCCACCTTTAATGCTGGATGGAACAGCATTAAACTGCTCAGTTTATTCACTGAGGAATAAACACTCAGTGGAGGCAGTGTGGGGTGCTAGAATGCAGCCTGACATATCTGGAGGACCTGGAATCAAATTCCTCTTCTGTCCCTCGTGGCTTATAGGACCACAGTGCATGAGGCTACCTCTATTTATCTCAAGTTTCCTCATCAATAAAATGAAGGATTTGGCCCAAATGATCTCTGAGGACCCTTCAGAGATCTCTACAATGAAATAGCTTCAGTTTCACTTATTAAACATTTCCACCTTTTTCTTCACACTTGACTAGGGACTAACAGAGGGCAGGGATTTTGTCTTCTAATTCCTGTCCTCCCTTACCAAAGAGTGTTGGAAGACACAAAGAACATGATGAATTCTTGTGAGCCTCTGCTGACAGACTGGACTAGAGCAGAGGAGGCAGGCAACCAGAGTGAGGGGCTGTGCTACCATCATATGAACATTCATTCATTCAATAGGGAATCATTAACTGACTATTAAGGGCCAGGTACAGCCATACCAAGTCAAAAGTAAAATATTCCCTTTCTTCAAGGAGTTAATATTCTACCAGGTGAGACTTAAAGTTGGCATCTATGAACTTGTTTAATATTGTCCATATTTTAATATTCACTACCTACATGGGGTGAAGGCCTTTTAAGCATGGAAGGGTCATACTCAAAACTCAAGAGTTCTTTAAGTGAATTAAGTTAGGGTGAACTTAAAGCTAAAGTTTCTGTATGTAGTACCCGTATAAAATGATTCATATGTTGTAAATTCAGGAGAAAATGGGGGAAATTTGATAGTAACACTAACAATAACTAACATTTCTATAAAGCCTAACAACAGCCCTGTGAAATAGGTTCTATTTATCCTCGTTTAACAGATGAGGGACCTGAGGCTAAGAGAGGAGGGTCCCATAGCTTGTAAATAACAGAAGCAAGATGTGAACCCAGTTTTTTTCTGGCCAGCACTCTATCCATTATGACGTGTTACCTCTCCTCATCCAGAAAGACTTTATTTAACTAGATGGGATTTTCAAGTGGTCTTTGAAGAGAAAGCATGGTACCATGGATAAGGTACTAGACTGGGAGTCAAGAAACGTGGGTTCAAATACCACCTCCGACACTTAGTAGCTGTTTCACCTTGCCAATTAATAAATTCTTGCTGACTGTCTTCACCTCTCTGTCTCTCAGTTTCCTCATCTGTACAACAAACAGGTTGAATACGGTGACCTACCTCTAAGGTCCATGTCAGATCTAGAGCTATAACACAACTGGGGAGTAAGAGAGAGAATTCTTAGTAAGAGAGTCAACTTGAACACAGTCCCTGCATATGGAACCACACATTCCACTATTCTGCTATCCATCACTCTTCTCTAGAGGCCACCCTTTCCAATAGTTCACATCGATATGCCCTCACTGGGATGACATTGGTGTCGAATCATATAGGAGGTGTGAATTGAGGGTGCGTGTGTGACTTTTTCAGGAAAAAATTCTAAACCTTATACCAGCTCCATGGACTCAAGCTGTTCCAGGCACCAATACATCTCAATTTTTTTTAGACACATTTTGAATAAAATTCTCAACAAAAGATATCTGAATTTTTAATCTAATTATGTTCAATCTCAAGCCACAGTATTTGAGAAAGTCACTAATTAACATTATTATGACTATTTTTCAATCTATCATGTGCAATAACTACTTGCCAGTCTTTACCAGTTTGGCTTTTTAAAGCCAAGAAAGACCTCAACATTCAATAGCTTGTTATGTTAATCATTTAGATTTTCCCATCAGACAATTTATGATCTCTGCCACTTCCTGGTTCCCAAACCTCCAAAGACATTTATTTGTGTTTAAGTTCCAAGCACAGAAGATAAATGTTTATAGGATCATGAGATCAAAACATTTTTAGAGTTTGAAGGGAACTCCGATGTCGGGTTATCCAACCCCCTCACTTTGCCCAAGAGCCAGCTGAGGCCCAGGGAGGTGGTGTCTCTCTCAAGGTCAAATTGGTAATGAGGAACCCAGCCAGGATTTCTAGTTTGAAATTCTATGAGGGTTTGGGGGTGTTGGAAGAGACTGTTTATGACTGCTTCTCTTTCACTTGAGGACGGGGACTGTTTAGGTCAACTTAGGATTTGCTTAGAAGCTGTTCATATAAACCACTCAAAACAACACTAATGAATCATTTCCACATTCCTTCTTAACACTGCAAGCCTATGGAAGCCATCCAGCTGGATTTCCAGTCACTGCCAGGCTGTATAATACGTTCATGGTATGGCATCAGCAGTTCTCTACTGAGCTCAGGGCCTGCATGTTTTCCTCCAAGCCTGGAGAGCTATGTTGAAGAATGTGTATGCATATTCACATATATGTGTGTGTCCATGTGTATAGATATATGTGCATGTATATGGAGATGAATGAACAGGGCTATGCTGAGCATGGGGAATATACAATAATACACCCTGAAAAACAAACAGACAAACAAAACGACCCTGGTCTCCAAAAGCTCACGGTCTAATAGGGGGTGTGTGTAGGTGTGTGTGTGTGCGCGTGTATGTGCATGTGTGCATGCACACGTGTATGCTTCCTCCCCTTATCTCTTTGCCGGCTTTGTTTTTGTGTTGTCTAGCCCCCCAGCAGTTAGGTGGCCCAGTGGATCAGAGTGTCAGACCAGACTCTTGCCAAGTTCAAATCTGGACTCAGACACTTACTAGCTGTATGACCTTGGGCAGGTCATTTAACCCTGTTTGACTCAGTTTTCTCATTGTAAAATGAGCTGGAGAAGGAGATGGTAAATCTCTTCAGTAACTCTGACAAGAAAATCCCAAACAGGGTCACAAAGAGTGGGACACAACTGAACAAAACATATCTTTGCCTGTCCTCCCCCATCGGATTTGAAGTTCCTTGAAACCAGGGGCTACCTTTTTTTCTTACCTGTACCCTCAGCACTTCACATAATGCCTAGCACATCGTAGGCATTTAACAAATGTTTACTGACTGATTGTACAAACATACACACGTACACATACACACAAGTATTAGTGTGACTTTTAGGTTATTAAAGTTTAATTGACTTGGAAGTCTTTTGTTTTTCCATCATCCTTTTGAGATATAATTGCCCCTGTCCCAGAACCCACCAAATGAACCCTCCCATGTAACAAAACAAAAGTAGCTGTCTGTGCAACAGTGACCTCTGAATACCTCTGCAGCATCATGTAGCCATACTGCTTTTCTCAAACAAGATTAATAACATGAATTATTATTAGTTAATTAATTAAAATTAATCATTTAATTAATTGATTTAATTATTAATTAAATAAATAAAATACTACCACTAAGGATGATGATGCAATGACAATGAAGAGTACTGACAATGATAGCTAGTACTGCTGCTACTACTACTGAAAATAATACCTACGTCACAAGGTTTCTGTCAACACCAAAGCAGATCATAGGCACACCTATCTGACCCTCTCTAAATGGAGGCTTTCCATCGCCCTCTGCTCTCTGATCATGTCCCTATTTCTGTCTTCAGTTTCTGGGGCTCCCATTGTCCTGCTTGGCATCTTCCTTGCCCATTTTACAGTTCATTCTTTGCCTCATTCCCTGCCCTCCAGACACCTCCTCTCCTTGCCCCCTTCTCCCAGCTTTCCTCTCCGTGTCTCTCCTCTGCTTCTCCTTCCCACTTCTGGGACCATGAACCAAACGAACCCAGAACTGTTCTTGGGTGAAACGTGTAAGTCTACTTCCCTGATGGCTCTCCTCACTATTCCTGCCATGTCATCATCGCTGGAACCTCCTCTCATCAACTTTCTAACTGTGTGACCTCGGGGGAGTCATGTAATATCTCTGAGTCTGTTTCCTCATCTGTACAATGAGGACCAAAATAGGGCTGGTTACCTCCCGGGTGTTTGTGAGGATCACGCGAGATAGTGTGTGTTAGGTGCTAACGTAGGAAACCTTCAAGCGCTATGGAAACGTTAGCTATCACTGTTACTATTATTAAGTAATGCTATCACGCTAGGGGTATTACTCGTAAATGAGGAAGGGACATACCTTCCACTAGAACTTTTTTTGAGTTGACTCTAACAATCTTAGCTGGGAGGCGTGAGGTGGTCATGGTTCAAAAACTTGAAAATTACTCCTACAACCAACCAATTACAAGGTAATGAGATCGATTCGGAAACCTGTGTCAGGGTTAAAAGCCCTTTGTGTGGCTGAATATTTTCCTCTGAAAGGAGAGTAAAAAGCCATTATCTGATTCTACAATGGAAACAACATACTAATTATATGCAAACAGAAAAAGAATGAGATCAAAGCCAGACCCCCTTGCCAAGTCTAGTTAGTCGGTACATCACAACCTTGGTGGCATGCCCAGGACCTCAGAGCAAAAAGCATGTCCAGACTGCTGGTAGGAAGAGCCACCTTGCATTCCACAATGCATCCATACATACACTTTCTTTTTACATACAGGCCATTTTCCTCTTTATTTTGTTTTCTTTATTATGTGCCTAGTAGTTGTACCCCTGGATCAGACTGTGCATACCTGGGTCAGGTATGCACAACTTAGTAACTTTTTGACAACCTCATGATTTTACTGGTAAAGAAAATGAGACCTAGGCCATTGAAGAAACTTGGCCAAGGCAAAAGAGATGGTTACATGACAGGACCAAGATTTGAACCCAGGTTCTTTGACTCCACAGCCAGGGCTCTTCACCCAGTTCTTTAAAGCCTCATCACAACTACAGCCCAAAGTCTTTGCTACAAAGTGAGGAGGGGAGATGAAGCTCCAGAGAGCAGACAAGAACAAATGGATCCAGTGAAACAATTTTGGGTCCACTGCCATGGTACCCTTCCCAACAAACTGCCCTTGAAATGATTCTAGCTCTTTCTCTGCATCTTTCCTAACTAAAGAATATCAGCGACCACCATGTCTGTTTTATCTCCACTGGACCGATTGTACCTAACTGAATGATTCCCATGCCAATGGCTTCCACACCTTTTCCAATAGTACACCGGTATCAGTTAAAAAAAACCCCACCTCAGAGCACACAACTCTAATATAAACATTAATTGCTGTGCTAATAATTGCATATATCATAAAACTTAAACAAAGATGGAAACTGAAAAAGAAGAGATAAAGATGAAATAGTCAACAGGGAGCCAGGAGAGTTTATTATGTAGGGGAGTGGCAATGTCAGATCCATGCTTTAGAAAAATCACTTTGCCAGTTATGTGGAGAATGGATGAGAGATGGCAGAGACTCGTGGCAGGGAGTTCTATTAGAGGACTACTTCCACATGCTAGGTAACAGCTCAAGAGGATCTGAACTAGGGTGAGGGCTGGGTAAGCAAAGAGAAGGGAAGAGTTATGACAGATGCTGGAGAGGTCTTGAAATACTAAAATTTGGCAGAGAGGAGAGGAGGAAGGAATCCAGAAGAGGAAGTAAGGGGAACCTGGGTTGCTTGAAGGCTAGAGGCACTAACAGTAATAAACAGGTTTGGATTAGGAGAGTGTTTGGGAGACAAGATAATATGGAATGATATTACCTTTGTAGTTCATAAGCCATCTATATTTCATTATGAGAGACTTTCTCTCTCTCCCCCTAATAATGCATGAGGAGAGTGCAAATATTACGCAGTTGCTCACTGCACCAGGCCACAGAACTAGTCCTCTTGCAGTGAAGTGAACTGGGAGACATGGGTGTTGAGAGGACATGTGGTTCTGTTGGATACAAACTCCTCACCTGAACATTTTGAGGTAGAGTGGGAGGTAGCTCATTTTTCTACCTTCTGACTGGTTGATCACAAGCCCCATCCCTTGGTGTTAAGCCTTAGAGAACATTGACTTAGAGGATAAAACCCTTTGGGGAAAAAATGAAGGTTTTTCTTCATTGACTATTAACCCTAGTGAAGAAAGAAATGTTTGGTAGAAAGCCAAGCAAGATCTGAAGCAGGAATACCCTCATTATTGGATCTGAGCTGATTACACTTCCTTTTCATCTTTAAACAATATGAGTAGCCTAGTTGTTTCATGAACTTAATCCTCAGTTTCCCATCTCTGTGCATTTGCAGAAGTCCTTCCCCATGCTTGGAGTCATTCCCTCCTTTGCCTCTCAGAGTTTTTGTTTTCCTTCAAGCTCAATCCAGGTGACAAACCCCCTCCAAATCCTTCCCTGACCACCCCAGTACCTAGGACTTATTCCCTTTTCAATTTTTCTTGTACTGTATTTATTTGTACACAGATGACATCCCTGCAGTGTGATGCAAAGTTGGTATCTTTGTCTTGTGGTGCCCAGGACAGAACCTTGGACACGGTATAAACTGAACAATATTTGGTGAATGAAATGGAATCCAGGAAACTTTTTGCATTTCCCCCACCCATCCTGGGCAGACCCTCATTACCTCATAGGCATCTTTGATGTTCAAGGGCTGCCCCAGAGCTGCCACATGACCAACAATCCCCTTGTTCCATTCTAAGCGGATACAGTTATTGGAAGCTTCTTCCAGAGTGGAGCCTTCTGCGACATCAAACAGGCGACTGATGAGGAACTTGTCATTGGAGCTGTCTTCACAGACCAAGAAAAGGGAATAGCGATCGGCAGAAATCAGCCCATGGATGTGTAAGAAGATTTTGTGACAAAGTGCTGTGACATCCAAATGACTAGAAATGTCTTTTACAAGCTCTAAGAGCCTTGAGCACTGATCTCCTGTGTCAGCACCAAACCTGGGGGGCTGCGGAGGCATCTGTGTCTTCTTTTCTGAGTCACAGAGGAAGCTCACAGTGCCTTCAGCACCCTTGACAACAATAGGTCGAAGTGGCCTGTCAAATTCTGAGGCTGAGATCTTCCTGGTGGGGGTGCCAGGGGCAGTGGTCTCAGAACGGGGGCTCTGTTGAGAAGGACAAGAGCAGGACTCCGTGTGACCTCTGACTCCTTCCTTACAGACTGGGATAGGATGAATTCTCTCAGCAAACCATGCATTGACCATTTCTCTGCAAAATGAAATAGTAAAAAAAAAAAGATTCAATATTTCAAAGTGAGGAGGGAGAGAGAAGTTAACTCACATTTAAGAAAACTGATCAGAGAACAGACAGTAAGTATTTGATTTACCAGGAGAAATCCAATCAATCCACAAGCATCTATTAAGCACTGCCTATGTGCCAGGGATATAAAGGAAGGGAAACAGAGACACCAGCACAACTCAGGGGATTTCTCTAATGCAGAAAGGAGAGTATATTTGCTTCAATTAACATTTCAGTGATATTAACTCTCAATTACCATACAAAGATTATTTAATTATAACCCAGAATACATCGAGGCTGCCTCCTCTACAATCATTTGGTTTTTGCTCACAAAATAAAGATGGAATTTTAATATTAACCCAAGGAAAATATGATTAACAAGGAAATCCAGTCAGGTTATGCCTAAGGATTTATTCCAAAATGAAATATCAATAACTTTTCCAAAAGATGTCTGCTGTTTTAGATTATCTGTTAGGGCATACAAGGTGAGGTGGAGGAGGTGAGACCATCATAAGGAAACAGAACACTGTTCAAATTGCAAATGAAGAAAAACATTCATGCACTAACTACATATGTTTCTAATATATTCTTCTGTCAAACAATCTGACATAATAAGGTGTGGATATGAATCAAAGTTGATTTCTTAAATAACCAGGACTTGTGAGTTTTGTCCTTTCAAAGCAGCTACAGACATGTAGCTCATTAAAACTGTCATTGCTCAGCCCTCCACCCCTTTCTTTTTTCTTGTTTACATCAGAGCCAACTTACAAGACGTAAAAGAACATTCTTGTTAGTTAATCATCACAGCTTATTTTTCACCTGACTTGATCATCCACCTCAACTCAGCATGCCTGGTGTTCATTTCCAAAAATCAAACCTTGCCTCAAAGGAGTAAAATAGAAGGTCACCACTGGGAACAATCCAGAGAATGAGTCAGACATTTAAAAAAATTCAATTTTTTTAGTTCCAAATTTTCTCCTTTCTACCTCCCTTTGCCCCATCCACTGAGAAAGCAAGACAAAGCCCATCACAAATATGTATAGCCAAATAAAACAAATTCCTGTACTAGCCATTTCTGTATATACATATATGTGTGTGTTTGTATGAATGCACACATGTTTTAATTCACATTGAGTTTAGTTCTTCATCTGGAAGTGGCCAGTATGTTGCATCATGAGTCTGTTGGAATTGTGATTGGTTCTACGGTGTTGATGAGAGTTACCAAGTCCTTCACAATTGATTATCTTTACAATGTTGCCATTATTGTATAAATTGTCTTCCTGGTTTTGCACTTTGCATCAATTCATACAAGTCTTCCCAAGTTTTTTTTCTGAAATCATCACCTTTATCCTATCTTACAGTTACAATAGTATTCCACCACATTCCTATACCATAACTTGTTCAGTCATTCCCCAATTAATGGGTGTCCCAACAGTTTCCAGTTCTTTACCACCATGAGAAAAGCTTGAGCTAGAACATCTGAAAGCAACCTAATTGGAGGGGTGGAGGAAGGATACAGTGCATCAAGAAAAGATACATGTCTAAGGAAACAAATGAATCCCTGTATTTTTCTAAAAATGCTTTCAGCACTTACTATATGCCAAGGACTATGCCAAGACCTGGGGATACAAATATAAAAGTTAAGACTGTCCCTACCTTCAAGGAACTTAAAATGTAATAGAGGAAACAACATTTTTAGGGAAGTGGAGTGGGGGCTTAGGAAGATATTTTGGTTTGACAAGTTACAGGGATGGTAAGTGAAGCCTGCGAGAAGTAAACTGACATATCTTTATAAGGAGCAATGGCTGAGCTGATTTCATTATGACTTATCAGTTAAGAACTTAGAAAAGGAGAGTGATGACGCAATGATATGTGGAGAAGATTTGAGGAAAGAAGAGAGAAAGACTAGGAGGAAAGAATGAAGGAAGGAGAGGAAGGGAGAAAAAAGAAAAAATAGGAAGGAAGGAAGAAAGGGAGGGAGGGAGGAAGAAAGAGGGAAGAAGATGAGGGAGGGATGGAGGGAGAGGAGAGAAGAGAAGAGAGGAGAGGAGAAGGGAGTTTAAAGAGAGAGGGAGGGATAACATAGAGGTAGTTTATTATAGACTGCCTGACCAAATGGAATATATGAATGATCATCCAACTAGAAGAGACATGAGATATATCAGGAATAGAGAACTTTACCTCTGGAGACATCTTCTAAAAGCCCCATCCTGCTAAAAGCAGGGCACCTGACAAGTCTGACTTCTATTTCCTAATTAGTAGGTGAAACAAGTAAAATGCTCCTCTGACTTGTCACAAGTTAATAGGATCACAGATTCAGAGCTGGAAGGTAATGGTCTGGATGGTGAAGTGAATAGGACTGGAATAGTGGAAGAAAGATGTCGGATCATCTTAAAATTTGTGATAATTAAAATAAGAATGTTGGATATATCCTGAACACATCAACTTGTAGGCTTGAAGGACACAGAGTTTTTATAAGCATCAGATATAAGCACATCCTCTCAGACATCAAAAAGGAATATGCGGCAAAAGGGAAGGGCAGTTGCAATATAAGAAGTTCTGACAATATCAGCAAGGAAGAAAATAACGGACATGGGAGGAGAATATCTAAGGAGACCAATGTGATTGCTGAGGGAGCTCAAACAGAGAGTACATTTTCAACGGTCATTTACAATAAGTGTAAAAAGGGCTGTGTAAACAAGGATCCACACGGGCAGGTGGCCTCATGTTATAGATAGCAGCACTATCCAACTCCTCCTTTGATCTTCTACACCAGGGAAAACGACTTTCAAAGTAGAAATGAAAGATCTAACAGGGCTGAGAAGGGACTGAAACCCGAGATGGATAAAAGTCAACAAGAGAGCATACCTAGCTGAGAATTACATTCCCAAATAACTAAAACAACTCGGTGTGATAGCTATCAGTGTCAGCGATCTTTGAATAACTGGGCAAAATGGGAGAGGAAGCAGAACACAAATAGTACAGATGGTGCTCTGATCTTCATAAGAGAAAGAAAGGTATAAAACCATAGATATGATGAATGTTTCAATTTAAAAATCTGCAAATATTTATTAAATGAGTGGCTTAAAAGCATGTAAAAACAAAGAGGTGCTGGGGTGTACATTTCAAAGTGAATAAGGAGAGAAGAAAAGGACGTATACGTACAAAAATATTTGTAACTGTCTTTTTTTGCAGTCACTAGAATTGGAAACTAAGAGAATGCCTGTCCATTGGGGAATGACTGAACAAATTATGGTATTTGACTTTCCTGAAATACCATTGTGCCATAAGACATGAGGACTGATATAGTTTCAAAGAAACCTGGGAAGATCTGTGTGAACTGATGCAGAGAGAAGTAAGCTAAACTAAGGGAGCAATTTATAAACTAATAACAACACTGGAAAAAGTGAACCATATTGAAAGACTTGTAAACTGATGATATAATGACCAACCATAATTCCAGAGGATAGTTGGTGAAGCACACTTTCCAGGCTCTGGACAGAACCGTTACAGACTCGAGATGCAAAAAGAGATACACAGTTTTAGATGTGACCAACATGGGAGTTTGTTTTACTTGAGTGTAAATGCTTTGTTCTCCTTCTTTCTCAGTGGGGGAAGGGGAAGGTAGGAGAGGTAAAGTGATTAACTGAAAAAACTGGAAAAAATTAATTTTAATTAATTTTTAAAAGAAGGGGAAGTGGGTGGCTATACACATAGTTTATCAAGATTTTGGTGAGGTACTTAATAGTTTTTTTTGCTATCATTATGGGTCAGCAAGAAAAAAAAGTTGAATGAATGTATAGTTTGGTAAATTTGAAGTTGATTTAACAGCAATGTTAAAAAAAAATTCAATTAATGTTTAGAAAAATGTAGGTCTCTATCTGGGTGCCAGATGGTTCTGACTTGGTCCTGTCATACAACCTAGAATAGGAAGTTATCATAGAGATCAAGCAGCCCAAACTCCTTTTACAGATGAAGAAATACAGGGTCAGAATTTGAAACTAAGTGATGTGATTTCAAGTCTCATGATCTTCCTGCTCACCATGGTGAACTCTTCCATCAAATATTTTTAATCAGTGGTTTAAGGGACATAATTATGGGATCTGGAAAAGACACAGATGCAGAAGAGCTAATTCTTTGGATAACAGAATGAGAAACCTGAAAGATCCTAATGAATTGGAAAGGTGGACTGCAATTGATGAAGGGGAAAGCAAGGTAAAAAGCATTTATTAAATACCTCCTGTGTGTCAGGCATGGTGCAAAGCACTTCAAAAATAATATCTCATTTGATCCTCACAAAAACCTTGTAAGGTTGTTATCTTAATTTTGTAGTTAGATAAACTGAGGCAAACAGAGATACAAGTTAGATATACATTAAGAAAAAATAAAATTTTAAAGAATAAAGTCATAAATTACCAAAGAAAAGTTTTTATTTCACAAAAACTGCTAGGAAAACTGTAAAGCAGACTGGCAGAAATTAGGCTTAGATCAACACCTTCCATCATGTTCCACTATCCATTCTAAATGGATATGTGACCTTAATATCAAAGATTATACTATGCAAAAATTAGAAGAGAAATAAATCATATAACTTTCACAGTTATGGCTGAGAGATATATTTTTTAGCCGAACAAGAGAAAGAGGCCATTACAAAAGGAAAAAGAGATAACTTTGATTACTTGAAACTAAATAGCTTCTGCACAGACAAAATTAGTGCACCTAGGATATGAAGGGAAATAGTCAAATGGGAAAAAAAAACCAACCTTTGTATTAAATTTTTCTGATAAGGGTTTGGTATCCAAGATTCATAAATGATTTATAAATATATTTAATACTAATAGCCCTTCTCCAACAGATAAGTGGTCAAAGGATATAAACAAACAATTCTCAAAAGAAGAATCACAAAGTATTTATAACCACATGAAAGAATGCTTGAAATGACTAATTGTAAGAGAAATACAAATCAAAACAATACTGAGGTTTCACTTCACAGCATGCAAATTGGCAAAGATGATGAAAAGTGGCAAGTCAATATCAGATGGGTTGTGAAATGATAAAAACACTAACACATTGCTGGTGGAGCTGTGAAATAGTAAAATCATTTTAGAAAGTAGTTTGGAAATGTGCAAATAAAATGACTAAAATGTCCATTTTCTTTGAACCAGAGAACCTGTTATTTGGCTTATACTACAAGGAAGCATTGATAAGAAGAAAGTCTCCCTAAGGATCTAGAGCTTTTACTTTTTGTGAAAGCAAAGAAATGGAAACAAAGGCAGTGCCCATCAATTGCAGAATGGCATGAATAAATTATGGTACATGAATGTAATGGAATATTACTGCGTTGTAAGAAATTATATGTGTGATGAATACAGATAGCATGGAAAGGTCTATATGAACTGATGCAGAGTGAACCAGGCAGAGCTAAGAAGACAATACATACAATGACTACAACAAAGTAAATGGAAAAAAATGACCACATTCCAAAAAATTAAAAGTGAATGGGACAAAATTATAAAGATGAAGGAGAACTTGAATGAAGGGAGATGAGAAGAAACCTCCAACTGACCCCTTTATGGAGGTGGCAGGTACACATTGCACGTTTTTAGACTTCTTCAATGTATCTATCAATTGTGCTGATTTTTTTCTCTTAAAAATACTATTTGTTGAATGGAATGGCTTCTGGGCAGGGAAAGGGGAGGGGGAAGGATACTGGAGTTGATCGTGATACTGTAAGAAACAAAAGATCAATAAAAACTTGTTTAAGTGATCCATCCATTCTCATGGACAATTTGGAATCATGTCTCCTCCTTCCCCCCCACCCCAAATGTGAGTATCCTTTGAGTGATCTGTATTCCAAAGAGATCTATGAAAAAGAGAAAGGACCTATATGTACAAAAATATTCACAGAAGCTTTTATGGCAAAGAATTGGAAATGAAGGGGATGCTCATCTATTGGGGAATGGATGAACAAGTTGTGGTCTATAAATGGGATGGAACACTGTTGTGGTATAAGAAATGACAAGGGCCTCTTAAAATGGGACTGTGAGAACGCACAGAGGAAAAAAATAAAACTTGTAGACCAATGAGCTGAGTGCAAGTACTGGGTCTGTTCATTTCTTAACTATGTGAACCATTACCTCTGGGACCAAATAGAAAATCGTCTGTTTGCCATTTAAGGTCCTTCATAATGTAGGCCCTTTCTGTCTTTTCAATCTTCACACGATTTGCTCACTTTCATTCAGTCCAGCTATATTGATGTCTTAGTTTGACCTTGTTTTGTATCCCTTAAATAGCCGAGGACATAGTAAGAGTCTAATAAATAGTTATTTGTTGTTACTGTTTTCAACTGATTAATTAATAAGTGACCTATATTCTGTGAGCTTCAGTTTCCATTTCTATGAAATGTGAGTAATAATATTAATTCTACCTACTTTTCAAGGTCCCAAGCTTTTGTACAAGCACTCAGGAAAGCACATGCATATTTGATAGGAGACAATCTGTTTCACACTACAGAAAATGCAAATATAAAGACCTTTCAGGACCTCTTATGAAAGAAACAAAATACACAAAGCACTCATATAGCCCCTGAGCTCTCCCTGAAAGGTAAGTGATTGCAATCAGGGAAACCCTTTGACGTTCTGTTGAGTCTCTACTTTGAAAGAGTATCTACTCGAACTCATAGTTATCATCTTGTGTCTTACACTTCCTTCTGGCAAATAATACATCAGTAAGATCCAAGATTCATTAAAGTATCAGAGATAAATCATTAATTTTTAATTTTTAAAAATTTTTTATCTTTCAGGACCATGGAGCTCAATTTTATCCCCCTGAAAATAATGGTACTAGATTTGACATTTTACTAAGCCCTTTATGAAATGAATATCATTTTATTATTGTAAAATTTTCATTTTACATTTATTTAATCTTCATAAATTTTATTTTATATTTATGCAGATTTTATTTTTGTTTGTATTTGTATAATATTTATAAATATTTATTTGTATTATATATTTACATGCTATATATACTATATTTATTAATTTTACAATATTTATAAAATGTTTTCTATATATTATCTAATTTTTGTCGTGTAAGAACCCTGTAAGTAGATGCCAGAGATAAAATGATTCCCATTTTATAGTTGAGGAAACTGAAACTTAGAAGGCTAATGACTTGTCAAAGTTTTCATAGGTAAGTGATAAATCTACTGTCGCTGATATAAGGTTTGTATATATTGTTGTGTTCAGTAATTTTTTGATCATATCTCATTCTTCATGATCCCACTTGGGGTTTTCTTGACAAAAACACAAGAGTGGTTTGCCATTTCCTTCTCCAGCTAATTTTACAGATGAGGAAACTGAGACAAACAGGGTTAAGTGACTTGGTCAGGATATTGCAACTAGTAAATATCTGAGGCCAGGATGTATACACACACACACACACATATCTATATATGTATATATACATACATACATATGTGTGTATGTGCATGAATGGATATATGTATGTACATACACATTCATGCAAATACACACATGTGTGTGTATATATTGCTATTCAGTTAAACATCATGGTTAAAATAAAATAAGCTTGGAGGGATTCAGTTTGGATGCGATTATTGATTATTTTTGTAGATGGAAATTACAAGGCATTAAGTAAGTTTGATTGTTGCCTCTGAATGAGTTCATAGGATCATAGATACAGAAGGAACCTCAGAGACAATCTAATTCAATCACCTCATTTTACAAATGAAGAAACCGAAGCCTGAGAAGGTCCTAATGACTTTTCCAAGGTTGGACAAGTAGTAAGTGGCAGAATCAGAATCTGAACCCAAATCCTCTAATTCAAAATTTTAAAAATGGGCATTCAGATGAAGGATAAGGAGTAGGTTAGAACAGCGAGAAAATAAATTTCCCATTTCTTTAATAATATATGTAATAAATTTCCCAAGACACAATTATTAACAAAACAAATGACAAGGATATGGGTTCAGAAAAACTTGGGAAAACTTATATGAAGTGATACAAAGTGAAGTGAGCAGAACCTGGAGAACACTGTATACAGTAAGAGCAATGTTGTAATGATGACTGACTGTGCAAGACTTAGTGACTGATCAATCCAATGACCCACGATTCCAAAGGAGTCATGATGAAAAATGCTATCCACATCCAGAGAGAAAACTGATGATCTCTTAAGTGTAGATGGAAGCATATCTTTTTTTGACATGGTTAACATGGAAATATGTTTTGCATATTTTTGGGCAGTTTGGTGGCACATGGAATTGAGTTCTGGGCCTGGAGTCAGGCCTAAGTTCAAATCTGGCCTCAGGCACTACTAGTTTCATGACACTGGGCAAGTCACTTAACCCTATTTGGCTCAGTTTCCTCATCTGTCAAATAACCTAAAATAGGAAATGGTAAACCATTGCAGTATCTTTGTCAAAAAATCCCAAATGAAGTTAGGAAGATGAGGACATAACTGAAATGCCCATACAACAACAAAAATTTTGTATGTCTTCATATGTGTAAGGGATATTTCATTGCTTGCTTTCCCAAAGGGCTGGAGAGAGGGAAAGAATTTGGAACTAAGGTTTTTAAATGAATAAAAATTCTTTAAAAAAACAGGAAAGAATGTAGCCTTGCTCTTCAATACAGACACAGAACAGGCTGAATTGCAGTTGCTGAAAGATGAGTTAGGAGTTTGAGATGACCACACCCTAACATGAATCAACACTATGCCTAGGCAAGGCAAGCCCAGTCTTAGGCTGTAGTAATAGGAGGGCCTGCAGGAGACAGGAAAGGAGAGCCCCAGGGTACTGTGCTCAGGTCAGATAACAGCTGCAACCCTGAGATCACTTGTAGAAAGCCTATTTCGAGGGGATCTTGGCAAAGTGGGACCCACTTTAGAGCCATTCATTCAGAAGGGGGCAACAGAGGATGCTAAAGGAGTTCAAAGCCATTCCACATAATGAAAGGTTGACAGGACTGAGGATGTTAATCAGGGACAAGAGGCAGAGCAGGCATAATCACTCTCTCTAAATATAGGAAGCCTGTCATGTAGAGGAAAGATTATCTACATTTTATAGCATCAGAGGGCAAAATAAGGACCAGTCAATTAATCAATCAACTAGCATAGTGGTACGATAGATTGAGTGTAGCATACAGGGTCAGGAAAACTCTTCTTTAGGAGTTTAAATCCAGCCTCAGACACTTATTAGCTGGGCAAAGCACTTAACCCTGTTTGCCTCAATTTCCTCATCTGTCAAGTAAGCTGGAGAAGGAAATGGCCAGTTGCTCCAGTATCTCTGCCAAGACCCCAAATGGGGTCATTAAGAGACAGACATGACTGAAGCAACTGAACAACCACAAAGCATTTCTAACGCATTGGCTAATAATATGTTCCAGGAAGTGTTAGAAGACAAAGATTCAGGACAAAAGAAAGCAAAAAACAACATAGGATAAGTGCCTGACCTCAAGAGACTTGCATTTTAACAAAAGAAAAATATGCATATAAATATATACATGAAATATACACAGTGGAAGAGTGCACAAACAGAAGCGTGTATATAGTAACAGCAACATTGTAATGATAAACTTTGAAAGACTTAGTAACTGATTAACACAATGATCCACCAGAACTCCAGAGGACTCATAATGAAACATGGTATCCACCTCCAGATAGAGAGCTGATGCACTCAAAAGTAAAAATTCTTTTTCTTTCTTTCTTTCTTTCTTTCTTTCTTTCTTCTTTCTTCTTTCTCTTTCTTTCTTTCTTTCTTCTTTCTCTTTCTGTCTTCCTTCCTTCCTTCCTTTCTCTCTCTCTCTTTCTTTCTTTCCAGAGCCAATACAGAAATTTGTTTTGCAAGAGAAACAAGAGCTATATTTCTAGATTTGAGAGTTATCTGTATAGAAATGATAATTAAACCCACAGAAACCTTACCTATATCTAAGTAACAGAATTAGGCAACCAGAGGAAAGAAAAGACCTCTTCCAAGCCTAAACCTATGCTACTATTTTCCTGTGAAGACCAAAAATATTTCCAAAGACAGAAAAGAGAGCCCTGATCATAAAACATTCCTGCCATCATTACAGGGGTGATGGCTAAGCGAGAGGTTACCAAGTGCAAAAGGCAAACTTGAGAAATTGGATTGGAACCACATCCACGCAGCCCAGCATCCAGCCCACGGAAACAGCAACAAGGTCGACTTAAATCCCTCGCCCTCCACAAATATGCCCACTCCATAGGACAGGTCTCTAATTTGAATTCCTTTCACCCACAACACGGAGCATGGAGGAGAAGCCAGTTCTGAGGGTCAGAAAATTCACTTTGTATTAGAAAGTATCTTCTGAAAAAGAAAACAAACTAAAAAAAGAGTCATAGAAACCAAGAAGCTTTGGCAGCCAGCTGTGTGATGGCCCTCCCCTTCTGTCTGAGGCCTTATTTGTAGTCCTCTACTTCTACCAAAAATTCAGAATACCATAATGAGAACACACAGGCTAGGCAGGAGCCATTTATTTGGGGGCTCCTAGATCTTGAGATGGGAGGGACCTTAGTGGCCATTTCTCAAACCATGCCCCCTCCACCTGATTTTAAAGATGAAGGCATTAACTTGTCTAGTTCATGCAGCTAAAAAGTCTTGCAGGGAGTTTTTCCAATGCCTCCAGGCCAATGCTCTTTTCAACAGGTTACCCTGCCCTCTCTCACCTTTCCCATTCACCCTTGACCAGCAATGGAGGAAAAGTTAATTTATCTGAGATCTCCTTTCAAAGCCCTTTTCTCATGACAGTTTGTGAGGCTGATTGTGAGCCTAAGTAAGCCGGAGAAGCCCCTATTCATCTGAGGGTCAGGTGGCATTGGTATGGGAAGATAATCCCGTTGAGGGGAGCCTTTGCCCAACACAGTCCAGGAGGGAAAACCATACCTCATACTTCAGCAAGGCTTGGAGGCAAAGCCCAAGGGCAGCAGATGTGGCCGAGATGATGCCCCTCAATGGCGGCACTCGGTGCGTCCCATGCTAGTTCGTTGTGGTTCTGGGGGTTATCATTGCCACTGCTGTCGTTAATACTTCCATTACAAAGACTGGGAAAACTGAGGTTCAGCAAACTTCACCTATGACGACGGCTAATACATGCCAAGGCCTAAAATCAAACCCAAATCTCCATGCTCTCATCCCCTATGTCAAGCACTCTTTCTACTAGTAAAGCCTCCCCTTACAGTGCTCAAAGTCACCAATTAGTACTTATTTATCTAACTCTAAACATGCTGTTTCTCCCCACCAGATTGTAATCTTCCTGAGGTTTGGCCATCATGTCCCCAGTGCCTAGCAATGTTCCTGCTTCTTTGTTTGTTAATTTGAATTTCAATGTATGTAAATTCTCATGTAGGACCACCTTCTAAGACCCTGTGGATGGCCTGGGAATTCTTAACATCAGTTTGGTGACAGAATTTACTTAATTTTCTGAACCATCCTTATCATAAGAGTCCTTCATTAAATAAAATTCTGGCTTTTACTTCTACTCTACAAATTCATTCTTGGGTCTTCCACACAAATTCCCATCCCTCCCAATCTTTTTCTCCTTTCCCTTCTTTTAATCTCATCCTTCTCTTGGTCCTTTCCATACAACCTTCTCCCAAGGAAGACAGAAGGAGAATGGAAGCGATAGGAAGGGAGGGTGTCAATCTCCTAAGAATAAATGGAAGAACTTCCTAATAACTAGTTAGGAATAGGGGGTAGAACCTGGGATTTTATTGGTAGAGGGAGGAAACTTCCCTTACCAATGCAGATTTTCAACACCTTCTCTTCTGTTTATATTCTAGAGAGTGGCCTAGACCACTGAAAGGTTAAGAGACAGGACCAGGATCCCAACAGCCAATATGTGTCAGATGCCAAACCTGAATCCAGGTCTACCTGACTTGAGGCCAGCTCCCCATTCACTCCACAAGGCTACCTCTTGAACTACAACTGATCAAAAACAATGGGCTGTTTGGTTTTAAAATATTTTTTCAATTAATGATCTTTTACTTTTCCATCCACACCTAACCTCTTCTTCACTAACAGCATTCAAGTAGTTTAGACAAGCATCCATTAATTGTCATGGACAGTAGTCATCATCTTGTATTTCTGGTAAGGGCAGGACTAAATGACATTTACACCTCCTGCTAACACAAAGATTCTAAAGTATATAAAGTAACAGAAGAGTCTTGTGATTCTATAAGGTAGGGACTGATTGACTTGCTCCAAGAATCTCTTTCTCCATGATATAAGAGAAAGCAGCAATGTCTAAGAGTTAGATATCAAGGTTCCCCAATCAGTTTTCTCAATAGCTGGTTACACAAAGAATGTCAAATCAGAGTGCATCTAAGACTCACCTGCCACTTATGTAAAATAGATATGCCACCATCCGCTGACCTCATAGAGCTTCCACAGTCACCCAATGGCAAAAAAATGAACATGAGAGGACAATGGAAATGAGAAAATATGACAGTGTAATGGAAAGAGACCTGGATCAGAGTTGTGTGACCTTCAGTAAGTCACTCAAGGGTTCCTTGTTCACAATATCAGGGTGGTTGAACCCTGTTAAATAATCTCAGTGGTCCCTAAAATCCCACAATGTCTAGATTGCTACTTAATTGAATCCATGACCCTAGAGCTTTGTCAGATAGCCATAATCAGTGAGCAGTTCATAGTATCAGGCTGAATCAGTCTGATAAAAGTTGGACCCAGCAAGGGCCCATCTTTCTCTCCTTCCCATTTTATTCCTTTTCCCTACTGCTCTTTGACGGGAATGAGCATCTCATAGGGTACAGCACTGAGCAATGTAACAAAGAATAGATTCATAGGCTAGCTAGAAACAACCTTGTGGTTGTATTCAAGTGGAGCCAGGCTGTATGTAGAGGCAGAAGGGCAAAGGCAAGTCCAGAGTCATGCTTTGGGGGCATAGTTCCACTCAAAGCCCCTTCTGCATTACAAAGTCTTCAGCTCACAATGCTTTTGGTTCAAAAGAGTTTGCTTCTGTCGTGAAGTTCATGAGAAGTATCTGTTTGAACAAAACTAAACCAGAACAGAAAATAGTGACACACTGGGTAGCCTTGGCAATCCTCAGCTGATAGTAAACTAGAAAACTTCCATTTTAATTGAAAGACTTTAATGTCTTGGGCACTTTGAAGGCACAGTGAGTCTTTTTGAAAATCAGACACAAGAGTTCATGTCTTTATAGGACTTTTCAGTGTCAGTAGGCACTTTTATGAAACTAACTGGTAAAATAAAAAATGTGGCACTATTCTCCCCATTTTATAGGTAGGAAAACTGAGGTTCTGAGAGTTTATTTTGTCCTGATTCTAAATTCTAACTCTGAATTCAGTAATCTTTCCACTGCATTGTGGATTTCCCACCTCTCAGACCCTTCTGGAGAGCTTGGTGAAGCAAATAGAACACCGAATGCAGGAGTCAAGAAAATTTGGACTCAAATTCTGCCTCAGACACTTATGAGCTGTGTAACTCTAGGCAACTCACATAACATCTTGGAGATCCAGCATCCTCATGTGTAAAATGTGGAAGTTTGATTTGATGCCCTGTGAAGTCCCTTCTAGCTCTGACTCTGGGATTCTGTGACTATTAATGAAGGATAAGGGGCAGACAGTATGGTGCAGCAGACAGAAGGTTGGACTTGGAGTCGGGAATACTTTGGATTATTTCCTTTCCCTAAGACACATTAGCTATGTGACCATGGACAAGTCGTTTAACCTTGTTTGCCTCAGTTCCTCATCTTTAAAATGAGCAAGAGAAGAAAATGGTAAACTACTCCTGTGTCTTTGCCAAGAAAATCCCCTAAATGGAGAGAATAAAATGGTAAACCACTCCATTATCGTTGCCAAGAAAATCCCCAAAATGGGGTCATGAAAAGTCAGATGCAACTGAACAACAAAATTCCTTATTGTAAGCAAGATTTAAATTTCACAGCGAATTCCATGAGAAGCATATTTATAGTCTTTCATCCAACATTAGATGGGATTCCAGATGTTATGGGTTGAGTAGCAAAGCCAATGACAACTTAACAGGAAAAGCAACATCATTAGAAGTAATAATATTTAGCCTACTCTGAGTCCACAAGACATCTTTACTGCCCTCAAGAGGCTGAGCCCCCATTGGCAAGACATGCCACAAGGACATGGCTTCATGAGCTGGGAGGAGCATGCAGCCCCAAAGCTGGCACCATCCAGGACTGAGCAAGCAGCAGCATTTGCAGTATCAGGAACCCTTCAGGCCTTTAACAGTAGAAAATGGGCGTACAATTTGTGAATCAGTGAAGTAGACGACCAATGGAATCCTCAGAAAAATTGTTTACCAAACAAGTAGCAGCCACTTTCAATAGTTGTGCATTTAAAAAATGCATGCACTCAAGAAATGAACATACAGCCTGGCGTGGCATAGACTCTTGAGTTGTAAGCTGTCAGGTTTGGGGTTCCCAGAGAGGAACCACCAGCATGTTACTACAGCTCAGTACTCTGTCTTTCTTATGGTCTTAGTAGCAATGCTTGTATGGAAGCTATCCTTACTCCTACTCCTTATTATAGCTCATGAGCCCCTACCAGTGTGCTTCCTATTTATATGAAATCAATTGTCATAACACCGCTAACTCTTAAACTTAAAACATTTACTTAGAATTTATTGCAAAAGCAGGAATACTCACAAAACCTACTGATCAAATGAGAATAGCAAGATTAATCATAACATCATTTAGTCAACAAAAAGCAAAAACAAGAATAATCAAGCATCACAGTTAGCCTATAAACTTGGGTCACAATGTTCTATCAGTGTATGCAGTATTTATTGGAAAGAGTGGATACACACATAGAGAAATCTAACAGGGGGCTTAGGAGTGGGGAAGTTCTTGTGCCTGGGGCAACTCAAACTCTAGATTTCAGGTCTTGCTATCCTTGATCCATTAGCAATGACCTGTGCTATTCAAAGCTGCTTGTCTGCTAACCGTGCTTCCCTGCTGTCCTGCTGGCTGAAGCCTCTTCTGCTCTGCTCTCTGGTAAAGGAAGTAGTATGAGCTCTTTTCATTCACAGTCACCCTCAATAGAGTGTTTTGAGAAAAAGTGATCTACTCTTTCAATGATGACTAGTTCCCATGAGCTAAAGAATTCCCAAGCTCCTCATATCTGCAAACATCAAGGGATCCTGCTTTGCCAATCAGCTCCAAGTCTCTTCTCACAGCAAAAAAGAGCTCACAGCAAAGCAAATACAAAGCTTGTCTCTCCGATACTTTTTCTTATCAAGTCAGAGAGGTCATTAGAGGGCAAAACACGCAACCCTGAGATGTTTGCCCCTTCTAGGGCTTTAGATGCACCAAAAAGCAATAAGCTCAAACAGTTCAGAATAAAGCTCAAAGGTCTCAAATAGAAGCCTCAGTGTATGTTTTTACCTCAAGAGATTCATTTTTCTGTGCTGTAGGAGCCCAACACCAACAGTATTTATACAAACTTTGCAGTCATTTGATTCATAACTGCCAATTAAAATTTTCAGAACTCTAAAAACAGGCACTTGAGTAGCTAAACCACGATGTTCTGGGCTACTATCAGAATTTATATTGCTTTTATCTGAGAGAGAGGTAGTTCCTCTGTAGTCCTTTGGACAAGTCTGTGTGCATCTCCTCAACATTTTATCTGAGGGGCTGTTTATTTACAGGTGAATTTTTTTGTCATTTCTCCTTACATGAATACTTTGTCTCTACGCCTTTCATTATCAAACTGTTCATATACAAAAGGAGTAGTACCACACACACACACACACACACACACACACACACACACATACACACAGATAACTAGAGGAGGGAGGGCTTGGAGCATGTGCATGTTTTAGTTTTTAAAATGAAATGGGAAGGACACCCTTGAAATTATCTGAAACGGATTTAATTATGTCAAGAAGTATTAAATCATACCAATGAAATTCAACCTAGCAATAGAACTTTTCAATGAAATTTAAACACTTAGATTTGGTCCTTCCAGAATACCTTTCATGTCCAATTTTCCAAATGCTTTATCATCTTTGCTTGGGAGGTCATCTGGATCCACCAAAGATTTTTTAGTTGAGTAATCTGACCTGTTCGGTGGGTAAAACAAATGATTGTGGCAGTCATATGGAAGATGGATTGAAGTGGAAAGAGAAGGTGTTGTTTGGGTGGTAATTGCTGTTGCTCAGAGGAGAATACCTTGATTGTAAGTACTTCATGCATTGCACTGTATCTGTACTGGAGCTAGCATGGTGCTTTATATGTAATAAATATCAAACCAATGTTGGACTGAATCATTAAAAAAACATGCATGCAAAACAAAATCCCTGAACTGTCCATACTCTTTGATTTAGAGATTTTACTCCTGGGATATATCTCCTTAGCTTAAAAATAAAAACCAAGAAAGGTCCCATATGCACAAGAATATTTTTTGTGATAGAGATAAACTCTAAAAAAATATTAGTTCATAGGTTGTGAAGAGCTGAATTTTAGCTGTAATACAGAGAAATCTGGAGTAATGCATATAGACTGATGCAGCACAGAACCGTAAGCACATAATTCCAATAATGTAAATTGAAGGGATTCTAATAGGTCCAGTGATCTCTTCAGGATAGAGAATGTCTGGATGAGGAAACTCCCTCCATCAATGCAGGCTGGCACCTGATACTATAAGGCTGTTTTCGGAAATTGTTCAGAGTACTTTGAAGTCAAGTGACTTGCTCGGGGTCACACACCCTTTATCTGTCAGGTGGGACCTGAACCCAGGTGTTCCTAGTGACAAGCCCAACTCTCTACTCATTCCATCACCCAGCAATGCAGATGAAAAGAACAAGAAAACACAACAGAAAGCCGTGTAAAGTAATGACCAACCTTGGGTTTAGAGAAGTAATAAGCATTTATACAACACTTCACATACATTCTCTCACTTGATTCTCATAATAACTCTGTGAAGTAGGTGTTATTATTCCTATTTACAGACGGGGAAACTGAGACTGAGAGAAGTTAAGTGGCTCGTCCAGGGTCTGTGATGAGTGGATCCAGGTTCATCTCCCTAGTGCATTGCCCCACCTAGCTCTCTCAATGTACTTCGCTCCTTTAACTGGATAAGTAGAGGGGCAATGGGTGTAGGAGGGCAGATTCGCTGGGTAAGGGAGATGGGGAAGGAGAAGTAAGAGAAGAAAGGATGGATGGAAAAAAAAAAAGAAAAAGGAAGGAAAGTAGGAAGAAAGGAGTGAAAGAAAAGGAAAGATGCAAGAAGAAAGCATGCACAAGACTCAGCAGCTCTATTAATAAGGGTTTTTTTTTTTACCTTTTTCTGTGTGACGGACACTTTTGGAAGTCTGGGGAAGCTTAAGGGCCCCCTATCAGAAGAATGCATTTAAATAATTGAAGGCAACAATGAATTTCAGTTAAAGGTTACTGAAAATAAAGACGTAATTTTTTCTATCAAAGTTTGTAGACCCCCTGAAATCTATGCACAGGTTGTAGGACTCAAAATAAGAACTCCTGCATTAGAGGAATTTCACTTTGATCCATATGAGGCTGCTTGGGGTAGGAGAGTAATCATCAGACTTAGAGTCAGAGAACCCTGGGTTCAAATCCTGCCTGTCACCAGTTGAGAGATCAGGAGGAGGTCATCGAACCTTTGTCTCAATGTCCTATCTATAATATCCAGAGTACTCACCTCACCAGCTGTTGTGAACGTTAAATAAGATAAAGGGCGAAAAGTACTTTGTAAACGTTAATCCCTAGATAGACACCAACTACTGACATGGTGGGAAGGATAATGAAAAGATATAGGCATTGAATCATCCAAAGACATAATCACATCTCCTGTGTTTCCAACTCTGCAAAATGTTATTTTGCTTTTATTTAATCTACTGCTCTTGCTCATCAGTCATATGACTTAATAACTAACCCCAGACCAGACCTGACACCAAATTGCCTTTTCTGAAAAAGAAGAAGAGGATCATTTATAAAGAAAAAAGGAAGCAATCTTTAATGGAGGGAAAAATCCTTTCCAGAATTAGTTACTTAACACGAACACGGTCATGCAGCAGTGTGATCTTGGCTCCAGGAAGCACAGCAGAGAAGTTGGGATTTCTGATATTATTTGTGGGATTTGATTTGAATTTGCCATTCATCTTCAGCAGGGGGCTGGTGGGAAAGCAGTTAATTAAAATAATGATAGCATTAATTTTGCAAAGTATGGCAACAAAAATATGAATGAAATATAGAGATAATCACTGAAATCAGTAATAGAAAGATGAACACTTCTCCCCCAAATGGAAGAAATGAATTGACAGAATGAACAGGTTAAAAACCTAGAGAAATACTTTTGGAACAAACAAGAGTAGAAGCTGAATACAGGTACACATTATTGGATTTGTCCAATGTAACCAAAAACAACTTGTCTCTGGATACAGTCTATGAAGCCACTGAGATCACTAGTAGAATCAAAAGGTCCTCCATGGGTGACAGCCCCATGAACTCAGTTAACTATATCAACAACAACAAAAATGTCTGAAGACGTTTCAAATCAATGTCTGAGTCATGTAGATTTCAGGACCAGATCATGGCCATCACAAATTATAAAAAAAGTTTGCACTTAAGAGTGACCAATTATAAAAACTGTGCAATAAATCACTGCAGCCTATGAAAATTTTGTCCAAACCAAATGCTAAGCAAGTCAAAACTTGGTGGTAGCTAAAATTATACACCACAAACTCACTATTTCTTTCACAGACTGACAGGTAACAAATCTCTGTACTACATATACAATCCTCAAAATGTAGAACTCTTGACATTCCAGTGTTCCAGAATCCTGGAGAACTCAAGTTACAAACTGCACTGGGATGGGAAAATGAACACAGTCTGAACTGTTGCCCACAATTGCCCAGGCATATCATTGATCCATAAAAACTTAAGAAAAACATTTCCAATAAATGTTACTGTACCAAATATTCAGAATGTCTGAGATCCATGGAATGAAAAGCTTTCAAAATATGAAGACTTAGCTAAAAAATAAAAACCATGTGGAAACAGTATGATATACATGCCATCCCAGTTTTCCTGTTTTCTTTTCCTGGTGTTCATCTTGAACAAGCTACTTGCTACATAGTCTGCTGTTAGCCTACAAAAGATGAATTTACAACCAATACTTTGTTTCAACTAGAGAAGACAATTAGTTCATGGACCTGAAGAGCAGTCATAAGAGTATTAACGATACAGAAAGCACAAAAAGATGGTGACTTGCCCCAGCACTGTTTCTGTCTTATTGCCATCAAGAAGAACCAGATAACAGCAACAAAGCAATAGTACCATATCACTTGAGCCAAGGATTTCACAATGCTTTTTCAATGGTACTCTCAGCTTTAAGTCACACTGTACACCTTACTGACCAATGCAGGGCAGTCACTTACATTAAAAAAACAAAAACAAAAACAAAAAAACACACTGCCATCTACCCTAGGAGGAGATGATACGAAATACTATAAAATTGAGAAGTTACTGAAATGTGAAGAGGAAAATGCTAATCCTAAAGTCATCATTCAGTGCAAACTCCTAGCAATTTGATCAAAGAAATAGATGCCTCAAATAGCATTAAAGGCTCAAATGATATTGAAAAAGAGGTAGACCTACTCAGAACAGAATTCCAAAAAGTCCTTTGTTTGACCAATGATATGAAGATGGGTAGTATCTCCTTATTTGTTTCCCTCAAGTTCTGCTCCCCTCTATCTTATCTTGGCCCCGGAAGTATGGGTGTTCTCTCCAGGCTCCCTGATGGGTCTGTTCCTCTCTGTACTCTCTCAGTCATGCCTTCTACTCCCATGGGTTCAATCACCATCTCTAAGCAGATAACAAGCAAATCAATATAGTCAGCCCTAGACTCTCCCTTGAGCTTCCGTCTCATGTACAAATACTTGCCAGACTCCACCTTTTTCATATGATTAGAGCTGGAAAGAACCTCAGACGCTAATGAGACCAATCCTATTTTACAGGTAAAGAAAATGAGACCAAAAGAGATTAAATGAATTACTCCAGTTTCTGAAATGAGATTTAAACCAAGGTCTTTCCAAATTCAGATATAAATTTATTAAAGCAGCATTTCAGACAGCATGTCCAGAATGAACCTTACCATCTCCCCAACCCCCCCAATCTCCTACCCATATAAACATTCTCATTTGTATTTCCCTAGTCACCCAGACTAAATCTCAGAATCAGACTCAATTCCACCAAGTCAAAAATCTCTCCAGAGCCAATGAGTTTCAAAAGCTTCATTGATCAGCATGTGGTTTTTTTAACACCACATCCCTCCCTTGTGATCCAGTGAAATCTAGTTCACCCTATTTCCTCTTACCTAGAATACTGCAAGAAACTCTCTTCTGATCCCCTTATTTCCAATCTCTTCTTATTCCAATCCACACTTACCACAGCTGTCAAAAGTAATTTTCCTAAGGAAAAAAAGTAACTATGTCACTTCTTCACTAAAAAATAAAAAAATCATCAGTGACTCCCTATTGCTTATGAAATTAAAAAACAAAAACAATTCACTTCTCCACTGACATTTAAAGTCCTCCAAAATCTGGCTCCAACTTAACTTCCCAAGTTCAATTCACAGTATTTCTTTTAACCTACTTAAATTTCCAGCCAACCTGAATGACCAGCTGTCCTGTACATGTGCCCTTTCTTAAACCCTTCTCCAAGCTGTTACAGTTTCCACAGGCCTGAAGGTACTTCCGTTGTTATCGAGTATCCTAATGTTCCTTCAAAGCTCAGCTTCAGGATCCCTTTTGTAACAATCTTTGCTTGATTCCCCCAGATGTTAGGGCTCTGTCCCTTCTCAAATTGCCTTGTGTTGGCTCATCTGTGTCCATGTCCTATCTTTCTAGTAAGCTCCATTGGGGAGGAAGGGTTTTGCCAAATTCCATTTTGTCACCCCCAACAGCCAACACAAGATCTAGAACTTCACAGATTTGACAGGTGTGGACAGAGATCTGCTCATCGCATCCAGGAACAAAACCGGGGAACACTCACAGAATATTAAAAGGGAGGATTTCAGTAACATCTCATATGATATACATCCCAGGGTTAAGTAGTTCCATTTGAACTGTCTTAGGAAGATTCTGAGGATCACCTGGCAGGATAAGGTACAAGACACTGAAGTCCTTGCTCGAGCTGAGCTGCCAAGTATTCAATCTATGCTTCACAGAGCCCATCTCCCATGGGCTGGCCACGTTGTTTGAATGCAAAATGTATGCTTGCCAAAAAGACTATTTTATGGAGAACTTGCATGGGGCAAGCGATCACATGGCGGCCAGAAGAAATGATACAAGGACACTCTCAAGGTCTCTCTCAAGAACTTTGGATTGGACTGTTCAACATGGGAGACACTGGCACAGGACCACTTGGCATGGTGTGCTCACATCAGAAGGGGTGCTGTGCTCTTTGAGCAAAGTAGAATTGAGACAGCACAAAGCAAATGCAGATTTGAGATATCCACCCCAAATGTTCACATGGACTATCTGTGCCCAACCTGTGGTAGAGCATTCTGAGCTCGTATTGGTCTGATCAGTCACAGTCAGACACACTGAAATATCACTTTACAATGGTGATATCATTTTGATCTTCTTCGAAGACGAAGGACAAAAACCAATAGGTAAACTACAGAATTCATTATTTTAAAGGGATGGGGGTGGCTAGAGGCCGAAAACAGAATAGGTTCAAACAGATGTGGATGAATTTATTGAGCCCAGCTCTGTAATAAGCTATGGAGGGAAACTAGGATGCTCGGGAACTAGCTGCCAACGTCAGTAACACCCTTCCTTCACAGACCCCTCACTACCACTGTTGGGCGGCACGCTGGGCCTGACCCAGAACAGGGACTTGCTGGTCATACTATATTTAGCTGGTACTTTCAAGTGTTCCTTCACAGGCCCCCTGTCCCACTGTCAGAGGCACACTGGGTCTGACCCAGAACAAGAACTCAGCTATTCAGACTATATTTAGTCAGTATTTCCAAGCCTTCCACAGTTGGAAAAACATCAAATTTATGATGACTGAGAAGGTGATTTGCATGAAAGACACAGATTATTGCCTTCCCTTCAGTAAATGATATAATGTACGGAAAGTACTTTGCAAACCTTAAAGCATTTTTTAAATGGTAGCTATTAATATTTCAGAAGTAAAAGAAATCTTAGAAGTTTCCTTAGCGCAGGGCCTGGTACATAGTAGGTTCTTAATACATATTTATTGAACTGAATTGAGTTACTTTGCCCAACCCATCCTTCATTTGGCAGATGGAAAAACTTCAGTATGAGGAAGTGATTTACCTAAAGTCTCATAGCTAGTAGGCAGCCTTTCCTAGGTTAGGAAGTGGACTTAGGTTTTTGCTTCCAAATCCAGTGAACTTTCCATTGGAACAGGTGACCCCTGTAAGGAGGACAGAGTGCCCTGTGTATCCTATAGCACCGAGTGAGGCAGGACTCCTTTAAGGAAAAGCATCAGGTGAGGACACTTCAGCAGTGATGTAGTAGTTATATAACTGTAAGCATTTCACCAGATCTTAAGGAAATCAATCCTTTTGGCCATGGCCTTCGTCTTATTTCTTTTTACCTTATTCCAGTGACTACAGAAAGGAGTCTTAAGTGTGTGTGTGTGTGTGTGTGTGTGTGTGTGTGTGTGTGTGTGAAAGAGAGAGACAGAGACAGAGAGAGAGAGAGAGAGAGAGGGAGGGAGGGAGGGAGGGGGAGGGACAGATAGAGATGGAGTCCTTTGGCAATTTGGTAAAATTCAGAATAAAGTCTTTAAATGAATAAATTAAAATGTAAATGATTACAAAGGAAAACAGTTGTTTCCAACCAGTTACTATAATATTGAGAAATAAGAGATGTCCTGACCTCTGGGTGAGAGTCACTGGGTTAGAGGCCTGCTTAATAACCGAGTAAAGGATTGGGCTTGGTATGGACAGCTCCCAAGTGAGGAAACTCCTTCTACCAATGCATTGCTTGACTTTGGAGTCTTACAAAGGTGCCTAGAAGAGGCATGGTTGGCATGTACAAAACTCTTGGAAGTTTGAACTGGACATTGGCACATGTGATTCTCACATCCCTGGATCTCTTCTTATCCCTTTTACAGTTGAGAAAACCGAGGCAGATCGAGGTTAAGTGACTTGCTCAGGGTTACACAGCCAATAAGTGCCTGAGGCTGGATTTGAACTCAGATCTTCCTGAACTCAGGTCCAGGGCTCAACCACTATGCCAACTAGCTGCTTCAGTGAAAGGTTAAGTAACTTCCCCAGGGTCATAAACCAGTCTGTGTATGGGAGGTGGCAGGGCATGATTGAACTCAGATCTTCCTGGCTTCGAGGCCAGCTCTCTACACACAACCACCACACTATTTCTGACAGGCTTCGTAATTACAGTAATAGTAACAGTTAATGTTGTGTTTGTCCTTCGTTCTCAAAGAGGAGCACATTTAGAGTTAGAATCGGGGCGCAACATGATGACGTGACTTGCAGTTTATTTTGATTTGAGTGAGACAGAGCTGTGCAAGACTGGATATTCCTCAGGATGACTGGAGATGGCCCCGGATGCAATGGGAGACCATGAACCTTTTAGGCTAAGATCTTTTCAGGTTCTCACTTTGAGTGAGACAACACCCATTCAACCAACAGGCCTCTTCGTGTAGTGAGTCAAGGGATGGCCCCTTTAATCAAAAAAGCAAAAAAAAAAAAAACAAACAAACAAATCAGACTAGAGGGGAAAACCCTCAGGGTTGCTGGCCAAAAGAAAAACAGTTACTACTGACATTCACTTTGAGTCAGGAAGGCCCCAAAATAGCCAAATAGCCATTAAATGGTACTTGAGCAGGGACCTGTTATTGTCCAATCTATGAGCTCCAGAATGAAATGGGTTTAAGATGCAATCTTTCAGAAAGAAATCTAGACAGGAAGGTAAATAGGTCTCTGAGGTTTGCCATGTGCTTTATACATCCTATCTTACTTTTCCCCCACTTCTGTTATTACCTCCATTTTAGAGATGAGGAAACTGAGACCCAGAGAGGTAAGTGACTTCAGTGTCCAGGTTCACAAAGCTCGTAAGTGTCTGAAGCATGCTTCAAAGAGAAACAGACTAAAGTCAAACTGCACAAAAATGAACTGAACATGTAGTTTCAGCTCACAAAGTGGAGGGAAGAATTTTATTTAATATCTTTTTTTTAAAGAACACCAAGGATAACCAACACAGACCTTTGAAGAACTTGTTCACTTCTCAAATACGAGGAAAAAGAGGGAAATTTGGTGGGTCCTTTTCAGAAGTGCTAGTGTCCTTTCAGGGTCACTGCTACATACAAACTATGCCAGAGCATTTATTGTGGGATTTCTTTGACATGTTTTCCTAGAAGTCAGATTGTTTGAACTGCAGTTACATCTGATACACCAGAAAAACCTTCCACCCAAAGAAGAAAGGATGGCGGCCCACGTACCACAGACAGCAACCCACCCAAAATAAAGAGAAAAGAGTTAGGCAGGAAACGATTCAGGCAAAGCTCAGCGTCAAGTGCATGATGGGTATGGAGACTTGTTTTTTTCACCCTAAGTCCACCCTTTTTACGATGTTGAAAGCAATAGCTAATGCACCCAAAGTTGCATCTCCCTGCTATAATACCAGTTAACTATGAAACACATGTTTGTGCTGCCTCTGCTACTAGGTGACACCATGAGATCTTGGATAAAATCCATAGTAAGATCCTATCAATAGTGAGTGACTCAAAAAATGTTTCCCTATTGAATCCCAGAACTGGAAGGGAGCTCAGAAGCCATCAGATCTATCCCATCCTCAGACAAGAACGATGTTTAAAACATACATATGTGTGTGTTATAAACACAACATATATAAACATAACATATGTGTTATAAACACACATATGTATGTCCATACATTTGTGTTCATATACATGTGTGCATGTATGCATATATAGTCATATGGTCATACAGCATCTACTGAAAGCTCAGCAGTGAGGAAGAACCCACTACTTCTCCATACCTTCCACCTTTAGAATGGCTCTAATTGTGGAGAAGTCTTTCTTTTCACCAAAGTTAAAATGACTCTTTAACTTCCATACACTGATCCTGACTTGCACCCTCTGGGTGTAATAGAAGAAATCTATTTCCTGTCCTCCCCCATTTTGATATGACAACAATTAACAAGATCTAAAGTGAGAAGGGACTTCAGGTTATCTCATCCAAGCTTCCTCATTTAGGATAAATAACTAAGTGTCATGGAGGTTGTGACTCGATCCCAAGTCTTTTGACTTCATAGAAAATTATTTTTCTATTGTTTCCTAAAAATTCCTTCAACAAACTGTTTCAAGAATCCTGAAATTTCTGGTTACCCTCCTTTAGACATTCTCTACCTTCCCAAAATATGGCACTTGGACATGCATACAATATTCTTAATGTGGTCTGACCACACCCATTCATTCAACAGGGACTCATTAAGTACCTACTATGTGCCAGGCACTGAAGTAGGCAGTAGGACCACAAGACAAGAATGAGACCACTCTCTGACCTCAAGGAACTTAGGAGAAAAAATGTGTACACATAAAATAAAATACAGAATATTTTCTGAGGGAATGTTACTAGCAGGAAGGGACAAATGGACAAGCTTTCTGTAGAAGCTAGCCCTTGTGCTGAGTTTTAAAGGAAGCAAGGGGTTCTTTGAGGTGGAGGTGAGGAGAGAGGACATTCTGAGCATCATGTGTGAATGCACAGTGTTGGAGATGGATTATTCTGTGGAGAGGACAGCAAGCCATCAGTCTGGCAGGAATGCAGAGTGTATAAAGAAAAGCTAGGAAGGAGCCAGACTGGAATGGCTTAGAAAGGTTCCCAAAGAAAGGTTTGTATGTTAAATGCCTAGAAGCAGGAAGAGGATGCTAGAGCAGGGCAGTGATGTGGGGACTCCTGTCATTCTTCTCTAGTCTTTAGATCACACTGGATTTTTTGGGGGAGGTTGGTCACCCCGATACATAACATGTTGACTTTCATATGATTTTCATATGAACTGTTGTCTAGTCCTACATATGTATATTTGGTTCTAGATCAACCAAACCAGCTTTGATGATTCTGTATCTGCCATGGCTGAGCCTGTAATGACCATATCAAAGAAATGATTTTTACTATTACAATTAGTAGGATTTTAAGTAAATAAGATAAATTAGTAAATGAGGTATAAGTAAATTACTACTAATAATTACAATTCTATAATATATAATAATTTATTTACTGAGTATACTAAGCAATAAGATATAACAGAGACCAGACCCAGGATTTCACTGATTTGGGGAGCTCCCAGTGAAAGATTTCCTCTAGTAATACAGGCTATCACCTTCTCTTCAATAGTCTTAGAGGTATACCTAGAGCAGAGGTGTCAAATATGGCCCACAGTGCTCGAGTACTGTCAGAACCCTTGAAGGCCCAATGCTGGAAATGAAGTTTAAATGCTTTGGCCACATCATGAGAATGTGAGACTTGGTAGAAAAGACTCTGATGCTGGGAAAGACTGAAGGCAAAAGGAGAAGGGGACGGCAGAGGATGAGATGGAAAGATGGTGTTGTGGAAACAACAAACATGAGCTTGGACAGACTTCAGGAGATAGTCGAGGATAGAAGGGTCTGGTGTGCTATGGTCCATGCAGCCATGAAGAGTTGGACATTACTGAAAAACTGAACAGCACATCTGGAACCAGATGGAAAAGTAATTGGGAAATATTCAACAAAATAAATAAAAACACCATAAAGTATGGACAATATTAATATGTGGTTTTCTAAGTCAATATGCAGCCTGATGGGATTCTTTTATATGGTTTAATGGGTGCCTATTTCTATTCTTACTATCTGTGTGACCCCGGGCAAATCACTTAACTCTGTTTTCCTCAGTTTCGTCATCTGTAAAATGAGCTGGAGAAGGAAATGACAAATCACTCTTGTATCTTTGCCAAGAAAACCTCAAAAGGGATCATGGAGAGTCTAACATGACTGAAAAATGACTAAACACCCCCATCACCACCACCATAAAGATTACAAGACATACAACTGAAAGAGACCTCAGGAACATGAGAGATCATGTCAGTCACAGAAGAGGAAATGAGCCCTGAGGAGTTAAATCTTGCCCAGTATCAAGAAGGCAAGAGAGGGAAAGGTGAGAGTCAAACCTTGGTGCTTTTGGTGCTAAGTCCTGGAAGAGATCCAAAGTTTAGATGCCATAGTTCTAGTGCTCACTTTTAGTCAGGAGGAGACACAATGTCACAAAAGAACGAAGCCCAGGGCTCTAAGAGGCAGTATGGATGGTGGTTTTATGACTAGAACACTGGACTTGGATAGGTTGCTCTATCCTCTGCTACTGTCTTTACTCTCAATCTATGAATCTATCACATACCTAGTCGGGGAGGATGTTAGTGACCATACAGAGAATCTGGGGGCTTCCTGGGTGGCAGTTCCTTTGCTGCTCTCGATCTAAGATGCTGGAAGCTGGCAGGTATTCAGGAGGCAAGGGGCATGGGGTGGGGAGGATGGATAATTCAAGTCAGGGAGGATGGATAATTCGAGTTATAGAGAATGTTACAGGCTGAGCCAAAGAGCTAGAGAACCCGGGGAATGTTAGGGGGTAGAGAAGATCTCATGGCAAGAGTCAAAGGAGGATTCTTGTATCATGGAGCAAGGGGAGACTGGAAACCTAATTTCAGAAGCTCTGACTTTGGAGTCAAAGGGTCTGGATTCAAATTCTTCTGATCCTTCCTACTTGTGTGATTAATTAATATTTCTGACTCTCAGTTTCTTCATGTGTCAAATGAAGAAGGTTGCACCCGATGACCTCTGAAGTCTTTCCAGATCTATGATCCATGACCCTTGGTCAGTCTGACTGTGAAGGTTTCTCGTCTATGTTTGACAAGGTGGGGCGCTGGAAAGAGGGTCATTGCAGTGGGAACCTGGAGATATTGGCCTGAGTATGGCTGCACTGCATGATGGCACAGCCCAGGGAAAAGTCATAAGGTAAAATGTAGGGCCTGGAGTTATTATACCAGTGGGTACATCAGTGAGTCTGCTGGAAAGGCCCAAGGGCCTCCTAAGTTCATTGGTATATTCAATGACAATTCTAGAGGTCTGAAAAACATAAAAAGGAGGGCAGATGGTAAGGCGCTATGGTCCTCGATTTCACTCTAAGGAATGGATATGATAACTTCCATCTCTCTAAGCCATGTGAGCTGACAAATAGCCATGATGAGTTCTAGGTGGCCCCAAGCAAAGGCAAGGAAGGGGGTAGAAACTCAGTAATGGGTTCTGGGATGGTGGACATAGTGGAGAGGGGGAAGAGAGACATCAGCTTCTAGAACATCTCGGTTATGAGACAACAGCAACTGAACTTTATTTAGTGTACCATAGGAGGTCACTGAAGATTTGGAAGCAGGAGTTCCCTGATCAGCTCTATACAAGATGAATAAAAGAAAAAGTATATTGTAAGTCCTAACTACTATATGTCAAGGCTTGTGCCAAGTAACTACAGTGGATACACATAGAAAAAAAACAGTCCCTGCTCTCAAGAAGTTCATACTCTAGGAGAAGACACCACATGTAGGATGGTTAAGCTGCGGGGTTGAAGACAAGACCTAGAGATCCTTCTGATGCATAAGAGTATCTGACCCTCTAATCCATCATGATCAACTGGGAATCATGGCACAGGAGGGCCCAGCATGACGTGCTTGTGTCAAAGTCGGCTCTGGCTCCGTGAGCAAAGTAGAATTGCAGTAGGTCAAAGGAAAAGTAGGATGTGCAAATTTAGAGACATCTCCATTCCAAATGTTCATTTCGTTCTCTTCAAAAATGAAGGGCAACAACCACGTCATCATCATATACTGTCTTGAGCTCTGTTACAAAATACCAATTGCAAAACATTTTTCCCACATTATCAAAAAACATGCCAGAGAGTTTAAGAAAGGTCCTAGGGGAAATAGGGGCAAAGGCATAGTTATACAAACTGGGGGAAGTGGTCACTCCATTACAGAGGAGGTCAGTCTTTCTGTAATAAAGGCAAGCCTCAAAGATTGGCGATTCGGTAGACCATGATTATAGGGCCCAGGGGAGGCAGGAAACACCATCTCACAAATGACTATATCCAATTCTCTGACAGACGCAAGCCAATCTACCCAATTACTTGGAACAATCAGGGAAAAATATCTGTCTCCAACATCCCCAAAGAACTTTTCTGCTGGAAGACCTCATGAACATAAATGGCAGTCCCAGACCTTTTCACTCCAGGTCACAATTATTCTTTAGATAAGCTCTTACATCAGATATTTATTTTAGGTGGCTGCATGATAAAATAAATTGTCTTCCATCTGAGTTTGGTGGGCATTGTTTTGATTCAATGAGACTTTCACCCGTCTAACTGGAGTCAGTATGGCTGAAGGGAGAGGGTGCTAGGCTTAGAGACTAGAAAACCAGGGGTCAAATCCACTGTCTGTTATTTATTGGCTGTGTAACTATGGAGAGATGGATCACTCAAGCCCTCTGAGGCTCATTTTTTTTTATTTGTAAGATAAGGTTAATAAGATATATCTACCTTATGAGGTTATTGTGAGGGCTCATGCTATAACATATAAAGTACTTTGTAAACCTTAGGATGCTATAAAGATTTCTCATATGATAAGCATGTTTTTCAGACACACTCCTACAGAAAATCAATCTAAAACTAATCTCAAGTTGGAACACTAAATATTTAAGTTGCTAACAGCTGCTATCACTACTAATTAAAAAAAAACCATGGCTGATGTTTATATAGTACTTTAAGGTCTGGGAATCAATTTATTCATTACAACAACCCTGTGAGGTAGCTGTTATTATTAATTCTCATTTTATAGATGAGGAAATTGAGATCAGAGAGGTAAAGTGACTCACTCAGGGTTACACAGCTAACAAATACCAATGGATTTAAATTTAGCTTTTCCTGATGGTAACCATAGAATTTTCCATACTATACCACAGTGCCTCTCTAACAGGAAAAAAAACTCTTAGTCAGTCAAGTCAACAAGCATTTACTAAACACCCACTATATGCTGAGGTGCTAAAGATTCAGAGAAAAGAAAAAAAACCAAATAACCCTGTTCTTAAGAAGCTCATGGTTTAATGGGAAAAGACAACATGTCAACAACTACATCCAAGCAGGCCACAGATAAAATGAATTGGAACTAATTTATTGTAGCTGTGTCAGGTGCAAAAGTCCAGAAAGAGAGAATGAACTCCAAGTTTTTTGATTCACAAGTACAGAAAGGCAGGTAGATATTGTCCAATTATAAAGAGGTACACACACACACACACACACACACACACACATCCTGAATAACATGACCATTATAACACAAAGGTAATAAATTGACCAACAATATAAAACAAAGACAGAAAGTAGTAGTATTTTGTCTATGGCCAGTGAATTTTATTTTCTATGAACCATAGGATTTGGGGTGTGGCGGGACCTTAGAGATTATTAGGTTCAGTCCCCTCAGTTTGCAAAGGAGGAAATTGAGAAGAGAATTAAGTGAACCACATTGCAAAACAGCACAGGTAAATTTTGAATCCTGGTCTTGGGACTCTAAATTTAATGCTTTTTAGCAAATACATTGGCAAAATGTATTTTTACAAATAATTTGTAGGGAAATTACTTATATGGTATGGTCTCTTCAACTTAATTGGAGAATAACAAAACTTCAGAGTGAATAGCACTTGTCACCTGTTTTATACACATTGACTACTTTCTAAATTAGTATCTTGGAATTAAAAATTCTATAGATAATAGAAGACAAGTGGTGCTGCAGTGGATAGAGTGTTGGGCCTGAAGTCAGGGAGACTCATCTTCATGAGTTCAAATCTTGACTCAGCTGTGTGACCCTGGGCTGACTCTGTTTGCCTCCATTTCTTCATCTCTCAAATGAGTTGGAGAAGGAAATGGCAAACCACTCCAACATTTTTGCCAAGAAAACCCCAAATGGGAACATAACGAGTCGAACATACCTGAAATGACTTAGCAACAATCATAGCAGGAATAGAAGGGAGAAAGAGGACAAAAAAAATTTTTAAAGGACTTTGGGACACAAGACCTCTCTCCCCCTCTGCATCCCTTTATCAAATTCAGTCTATCTTTGTGATATTAAGCAGACATGGTATTGTTCCATGGCAAAATCACTAACTCTGGGATCAGAAAACATGGGAAATGCAGGTCCTAGGGGCTGGGGAAAGCATACCTTATCACCTGTTAAACTCTGGGCACGTCATTTTTCCTCTCAGGCTCCCAGTTTCCTCATTTGCAAAATGAGGGGGTTGGATTAGTTGATCTCTCAGGTCCCTTCCAGCTATAAATCTGTGCTCCTATGATGTTAAATATAAAGTTAATTATGGAAAACTACTCAGGAGTATTAAACTAGCTGTTGTTCCAGGCCTTTGATCTAAGCTACCACAAAAACTTAATATCAGTCAATTCGACTCTGTGCAAAGAGAGGGTTTTGTCCCCCCATGGCCTGGTACAAAACAAAGCAATTTTTGACGATATGAGAGACAACCTGAAATTGTTAGAAAAATGGAAAAACATTACATTTACATCCCAGCTATACTTAATGTCAAAGGTCAAAAGCTAATATTATTATAAGAACTTGCTGAAAACAACAGTCATATTTCATATGTCTTAGAATCAAGAAGGTTTATATAGTGAAGGTAAACACACATTGGGAAAAATGAGCCTTCTCCTTCAAAGGATCTGTCAGTCTATTTTCTAGGATGGTACAGAAGGCATCAGAATAGCTCTCTACATATTTCAGTTAGTTTGTGGAAAATTAATTGCCAAAATACTGGTCATTCACATTACTAATTTAACTGATGCAATCAAATGCACAATAAGGTGGTGAAGGACCCAGGCTGCCATTAATCCTTCCCCCCATTTCCACCCCCAATTTCTTTTGAATGCTGTAGAGGTCCTTGCATTGTTTTTTTATTAATTAAAGGTAAGTCCTCGGGAATCGAAGACCCAAGTACCTCTTCAATCAAATGCTCTTCAATGAGTTACAAAGAATACTGAGAGTTAACCCTCCATCTTTAGGAGGAGGACTATGGCCTCATTCACTGCTAATAATTGCCCACTGCATGTGGCTAAATTTAAACCAAGTTTCAGGCTGTCTAGCAGAATGAGATACCAAAGTACTTGTTGAAACTCAACAGTTAAAGACTGAGAAACACCACAGGACAGTGAAAAGAGGACTAAACTTGGGCTTGTGGAACCTGAGTTCAAATCCAGACTCTATTACTTAGCACTCCATGTGACTACACGCAAGTCAATTCACTTCTTAAAATCTTGGTTTTGGGGATAGCTGGGTGGTGCAGTGGACAGAGCACTGGACTTGGAATCAGGAAGACTCATCGTCACAGGTTCAAATCCAGCCTTAGATACTAGCTATGTGACCCTAGGCAAGCCATTTGACTGTGTGCCTCAGTTTCCTCATCTGTAATATGAATTGGAGAAAGAACTAGCTAAACCACTGGTATCTCTGCCACACACACCCTTTGGGGGGGGGGTCAGAGTCAGACACACCTGAACAACAATAAAACTTGGTTTCCTTATACGTAAAATGAAGGAGTTGAGTTGCCTAGATGAACTTTAAGGTTCTCCCCAAACCTAGAATCAGCATCAAGATTAACCAATGAGAGGCACGTGGATTCGCTGATAGAAGACCAGGTCTGGGAGTCAGGAAGACCTAAATGAGGCTCTGGCTAAGTCATTTCATATCAGAGCCCCAGGTGAATGAATCTCCAAAACAAAATGAGTAAGAAAATTAGAAGACAGATGCTGAGCTGTACTGGCAGAAGGAATACCCGACATGATGAATCACCAAGAAGCTCGATCCATCAACAGGTCTGATACTGGGGCAGATGGACTATCTAACTAAGTTTTTCTTCTTTTTTAATTTCCAAGCCAAAACATGCTCATTCATACTTTCTTTTTCTGGTGTTTTTTATTTTTTGTTTTGTTTTTGTTTTTGAAGAAAACATAGAGGAGAAAAAACAGTATTTCCAAAAAGGGGTGATCCAAGATTGAGTTGGTAGTTAAGTTAAAATCATAATCCAACTCTCAGGAACTTTGTTGCAGTGATTTCTGTGGCCTAGATTTTGATTCTGGTGCCTCTGAGATTTCCCAGTCGGTGTCTGAGGTCCCATCTGGAATCACCCAGTGGTAATCGCTTTTTACATTGCCTCCCACTCACCCTCCCACCATGTGAAAAGACTCAACTTCCTATCCAAACCGGTTTGGAAGCCTTTGCAGACCGCTCCCAACCAGCTGGACAATGTACAATCCCAAAAGGGAGAGCTTGTATTTCTTGGCCACTTCAGAGATTAAAGGCCTGCTATCCTCTGGCTAAACATGGGACCAATTTCCGGTTCTCATAAGGCAGAAATCCACATCCTTCTGAAAAGTGAGATAACTAGACTCTGTCATTCCCTCCTAGTCAGGAATTGTGTTAAGGCTGACTTTGAGCAAAGAGTTTCTCTGGGCTCTGGCTCCCCTCTAGCTTGGGGGGCCTGAGCAGAGCACAAACCCTGAGAATCCTTACAGGAGCAAAGAAAATTAAAAAATGACATTGCAAAGAGGATTAGAACTTCATCGTTCTCATGTTTTGCTACAGTTACTAGATTTCAGATTTCCAGCATGCTCGGAAAGTGAAATGTCTAGTCAAAATGACCCCTAAACTATTTCAGGGGATGGAAAGCCTGTAAAGGGAGGGGGCACCAAACTACCACCATGAGAACCCACGAGGGTAATGAGAGCAAATGAGGGTCTTGAGTTTTCAACGTGAACAGGAGCTCTGCTTATGGGGGCAGCCAGAAAACAAACCGAAAACAAAAACACTACCAGGGAAGCTATTTGAAAAAGTGGCAAAGGTAATGTTACAGGAAATTAGCATCCCTCTAATACAAGGTATGTGGGGGTGGGGGTGGGGGTGGTGGAGGGTGGCAGTCACAGAGACTGGGGCAACAGGCAGCCAGTGAAGACTTAACCCTGTTCACGCCACCGCTTCTTCAGAGCCGAAGTCAAAAGCCACTCTTTCAAATGTCCTTCCCGCTTGAAAGTCAATGTAGTAGCGGGTCTCAGGTCTGCAGTCTGCAGGCAGCGGGGATGTGGGAGGGGCAGGATAGAAATTTAGGAAAACAAAGGCACAAAAAGAGATTATGGAGGTTCTCTCAAACTTGAAAATTGGAAGAGACCTTGGCGACCATATGTATTGTAGAACTTCTTAACGTGTCATAGACCCCTTGGGCAGTCTGGTGAAGCATATGGAGCTCGGAATAATGGTTATGAATCAGGAAAATAAAACACACTGGATTACCAAGGAAAGCAACGTGTAGAAATACGTTTATCAAAATATTGAAAAATCAAATTCATAGACCTGAAATTTCAAACTGCAAGACCAAAAAAATCCTCCCAAGCTCTCTACAACATCCCCCCCGCAGGAGACTGACCTAGCCCGCACTCGAAGACCTCTCTAGTGATGGGGAACTCGCTGTCTCCAAGACGTCCATTCTAATTTTGGACAGCTCTAACGATAGAAAGTTCTTGCTAACGTTAAGCCTAAATCTCCTCTGGAACAACCCCTTTCTCTCACATCGGGGTCTGCAAACTTCCATCCCAGGGCGCGGAACGCCCCCACCTGGATCTTCAAACCTGTAACTGAGAGCTATCCTGGTCACCTCTCTAATACGGGATGGAAGAGCTTAAAATGGAGAAATGGTGCCGGAGGAAAAGCCCACCGGTCTCTAACGTCGAATCCAATCTCTTTCCTAAGTCCCGCACACAAACACAAAGTCACTCCTCGCTTGGTCTGGGTTCAGTGCCTTTAGCAAGCCCGTCTCCTCCCGCCTGCCGCCAGTGCCCGCGCTCTCCATCCCCCGCTCCCCCTCTGGGTTGGGGCCGCCGGGACGGAAGGATGACTGTACCTTGTTTTGTCTCCGAAAGGCAACATAGCCGAGGCTTGGGGGAGAGACCATGCAGCCTCGTTCCAAAGCCCGGAGTGCCCGTCTGAGCCCGAGCTGGCCCCCGACAGGGCTGCGGAGGGAGGCGCGAGGCGCGAGGGGCGAGGTGAGACCAGGTGAGGCGAGGAGCGGCCAGGTGATGCTGGGACACGCCCTGGCACTCGCGAAGCTCCCCCGACGCGCCTCGCGGGGAGCGCTTGACACGGCAGTACCTCACTAGGAAGGGGGACTCCCCCACCGGCTCCCCGAGTTCTGGCAAACTCAGGAGTGCCCTTCGAACCAACTCTTTCCTGCCTCTCCTAGCCCCTTGTGCTGCGGCTTTCCGTGCCTTAGACGGCGGACCGAGTCACGGCCAGCCCTGTTCTTCAGGAGTCTGGACTGCGCTTTCCTGCGAGGAAAAGCGAGGCGCAAACACCCGGTGTCGGTGCTTCAGCCCCAGCCCTAGATGCTGCTGCTGCTGCTGCTGCTGCCCCAGCCTCCCTCCGTCCCACCCCGGACAAGCACTAACTGTAGGGGCCCTCAGGAAACAGCACCGCCCCCCCCCGCCCCCCTCCTCCTGCAGCTGTGCCTATTGCTCTCAGTTAGACGGGGCACACACACACTCACACTCACACACACACACACACACACACACTCACACACACACTCACACACACTCACACACGCACATACACACACACTCACACACACACTCATACACACACACTCACACACGCACACTCACACACGCACATACACACACACACACACACACACACACACACACACACACTCACACTCTCACACTCAAGCTCCACCCCTACTGGGCTAGGCAGGGAGAAGCTAAGCCAGAGTAGTGAAGATGGACAGTCAGCCCAGCCTCGCTCCTTCGCGTTCTCTTTCGCCTCTCCCGGCCTGGCTGGCTCCCTCCAGTCCAGGACCGCTGGACCGGACCGGGCCTGGCGCGCTCCGTTAGCCCGGGCAGCTCCAGACCCGCCATTTGCTCGGGGTCTCCTCCCAGCCCAGCCCAGCTCCGCCTCTGCCCCTGCCCCGCCCCCGCCCCCGCCGTTCTTCTCCCTCTCCTCTGTCCCTCTCAAGTGCCAGGCAGCGGGGGCCTCCTGGAGAGCCCAGAGCTGACCCAGGCCAGGCCGGAGCCCCGGGGCAAGGCTCAGCGGCCTTTCCGTGCCTCTCCTCCAAATTCCCAAAGGAGTAAAAAGCTAGAAGACCAGAAATGTGGGTGGCAGGGAGGTCCTGGTCTGGGGGCCACGCTGACACGGCGCCCGGGGCAGATTCCAGGCTTCAGCCCCCCCCCCAATTCCAAGCGCACACAAAAACACACACTTGCCTAGCCCTCTGGATACCCCCGGAGAAAGGACTCAGACTAAACTGGCCCTTTCTTCCGCGTTCCAAGGAGGGAAAACTGTTGGGGTTCGCTCTGGGGCGGAGGGCAGAAGCGAGGCGGCAGCGGGACCCGGAAAGCAGGAAAACTCTTTGCTCCGGGAAGCCCCGGCCCGACTACCGACCTAGCGTCTGCGCCCCTTCTGGCTCCGCAGCCGGACCGGACTTGTGGCCCGGCCGGAGCCCGGGGAGTGCGCCCAGAGATCGCCAAGACCGGGTCCCTCCTGCGATCCAGGGCTCGGAGAGGGAGGTTGGGAAGGGATCTTGGAGGTCATCGGGTCCAGCCCCCGTCTGGGGGGCTTTTGTTCTCCAAGCCCTAGGGCCGGTCCCGGGGTGACTCCCGGGCCGGGGCCAGGGGCAGGAGCGGGGAAGGAGAGGAAAGCCGGCGCGGACCCCGAGCCCCAGGCTCCGGCTGCGAGGCTGGCGGGGACCTGGCTTACCTTGTGGCTTTCCGCACGAAGTAAGAGGAAGTGAAGTCCCGGTGGTCGTCCAGCCACGCTTCCACCCAGGCGGTGTCCCGGGGCTCCCCGGGCTGCCCGGGCTGCCGCTGCCGCTGCTGCTGCTGCCGCTGCCGCCGGCGCCGGCGCCGCCCCCGTGGGCTCGGGCTCGGGCAGCCGGGCTCCATGGCCCCGCGGTGCTGCCCCCGCCCAGGGGCCGCCACCCGCTGGAGGCGCTCGGGGCCCTCCTCCCTTCCCCCCCACGGGGGCCCGCCCTCACGGAATCCGGAGCCCGGCCGGCTGGAGGGCGGAGGCGGGAGCGCAGCGCCGTCTGCCCCGCGCCCCTCCCCGGGCGCTCCAGGTGTGGCAGGCTGAAACTGACACGGAGGCTGAGGCACCGGGGCCCTCGCCGCTGCCCCGAGAACCGGGGCCCTCGCCGCTGCCCCGAGGACCGGGGCGTGGGTGCTCCGACGCGGGCAGGTTCGGCCACCGGGGTGCGCTGCGAGCCAAGCGAGCCGGGCGAGGACAGGGCGCGGGGCTGTCGTGGTGGGGGGGCCGAGTTCTGTGCCTCGCTGCGTTCAGAGAAAGTGGCCAAGCCGGCCCACGGGGGCTCTTTCGCGAGCCAGGTTAGCAGGGAGGGTGGGACTCGCTGGGCTTCACACCTGGCCCGGGAGAAAGAATCCGAGGATCCTGAGCCACTTCCCCACAGGGTGGGGTAGAAGCATGAGCATCCTTACTCCTTCACTGGGACTCCCCCGAGGGCCAGGGATCTGTCCGCTGCAGCCCGCCCCGCAAGATCGAGTGCGTGCGAGTGTTCCAGCACTTAGCTCGGTGCTGGCCGCGCAGCTTCGTTTAGTAAATGTTTATTGACTACTGACGGGGCTATTTCTCCTGACGTCCACTGAGGACAAGCTTTTTTTTCCTCTTTCCATCCCCAAATTTGAGAACCAAGTTTCTCTCCAGCTCTGATTTCGGTACTTACGAATGTCTCCGAAAACGTCCTAGTTTCTGTTACCTAAGGACCACACGTCTTCTCATTTTGCCTAATTAAGAATAGTCAGTGAATATCCATTAATTGCGCTGCTATTTTCTGCTTGTGAAACCTTGGACAAATGAATCGCTGTTTCTGGGCCTCGGATCTCTTTCATCTCTTACAGTCTCTCTGTGTATGTGTGGTTACAAGTTAAGCTCAGTGTAAACCAGAAGTAAATAAAGTTTCCTACTTTACCCTGCATTCTACTTTTTGTGCCCTCTCCTACTTGACTTGCAATCTGACTCATCATTCAAGTGTAACTGACTTTTCCGAAGCGAGATCTCTGAAGAGCAGCATCTGATGCCATTTTTCAGTCCTCTTCCTTCTTCACCTCTGCAGTATGTGACTCTAGTGACCACCCTCTCCTCCTAGATACCTGCTCCCCTTGTTTTCATGATCTTGCCCCCAGCCCTGGCTCCTCTGTTCCTTTGTTGGATCATCTATGCATTGGGAAACCCCAGGACTCTGCCTTCTCTTCTGCCTCTGTTGGGCTCCCTCTTTGGTCTCACCAGCTCCCATGGATTCAGCTGTCACCTCTTTTCAGGAGCCTATGTACCCAACCCTATTCTGTCTCTTAAACCCCAGTCCTGTCTTATCAGCTTCATATTGAGCATCTCCAACTGGACACCTCTTAGGTATCTCAAATTCAACATGTCCAAAATAGAACTATTCCCCCCCTCCCCTTAAACCTCCCTTGTTAACTTGTTTCTGCTGAGGACACCATTATCCCAGCTACCTGGGTTTGCAATCTCAGTCATCCTGAAATCTTTCCCATCGGCCCTACTCTCATCCAGTCCTTCACTTAGTTTTGCCAATTTGGTCTCCAATTCTGTTGGTTTCTCTCCAGCCCCATAGTTACCGCCTGGGTTTAGGCCCTCATCTCCCTTTACTTGGCTTCTTGTGATAGCCTCCTACTGGATTTTCTGGCTTCCATTTTCTCCTCATTCCAATCTTATTCTCCACATGGCTGCCAAATTGATAGTCCAGTGTCACTCCCATATTCTGGATGCTAGTGATTCCCTTTGGATTCTAAGAGGAATTCCAACTGTTTCCACAGACAATATCTGAGACCTGCTACACTGCTCTACCTGGACCATGCTTCCTCATTTTCCCCATGGTCCATGAAATGTCATGCCAGATGCTGCCCTTCTGTCCTTGAGACCAGACCATACCCAGAAGCAGCTGGGTTACTCCGCTCTGGACTCTCCAAAGTAATGCATCTTTATCCTCTCAGCCATTCTTCACTCAGTCCCCTTTTCCATTTTGAGATTACAATCAAATCCACCTAGCATCACTTCAGAAAGGATGTGTCAATGGATTGTAAGATTGTTCCACTTCTCATTTCAGGGACTTCCCAGACCAACATCCCTTCCATGGCCACTACTACCCTAAATGGGTTGTACCTTCCTATAAGAATGTAAGCGACTTGAGGGTAGGACTTACTTTTTAAAACTTGCATGCCTAGCACCTAGAACAAAGTAGGCATTCAATAGGTGCTCACTTACTGATTAGTTAGGCCAATGAAATACCTAATGTAGAAAGTACTTTTTAAAAATCTGACAGAGAAACAAAGGATTGGTGCCTGAGAACATAAACAGGTAACATTCCACTCCACCCTGTGGACATTCTCTGCCTTCCTTAGGTTCCTTTATAGTTTCTTCCTCCTCTCCCTTATAAAAATGGAAGGACAAACTCAGAACCTGAGGGATCTACATACAGGCCCTGAGCCTTATAATACTACATGGGATAGAGTCTCCCTAAGGAATTGTGATTGTGAGCTCATACTGTCTTCCAGGATTTACACGGTCCTCATGACTCAAGAAATAGGTGTGCATTACTTTTTCACCTCCTAGCTCTCTGCCATGCCATCCCTCTTTCTCTTTTGCACTTCTGTCTCCTTCCTGTTTGTCTTCTGTTTCCTTTTCTTTCTCTGTCTCCATCTGCTGCTGGTTTCTCTTTTCCTTGGGAGGGGGAGGTGCCACACTGGCCTCTCTCCAGATCTCAGCCTGTGTCCCTGGCTTCCCATCCACCTTTGTTTTCATCAGGGGTTATCTCCACATTGTTGGTAATTCCCTGATTCCAGGGAACTTGATCGAGTTTTGTGGATAACCCTTGTTCTGTATTTCCCCAATTTTAATATTTTAAAACTATTTTAAAGTCTTGATTGAAACCATTAAGGTTAATTGATGTTACCAAGCTTAGGTTTGAGGATGATGTTCCCAAGAAAAGAAGGCCAGTTCAAGTGAGTGAACTACACTTAAACTGGAGACTTACATTGCTTCAGCAGCCAGGGTGACTAGGACTGAGTCTGGTCAAAGAATTTATACATTTTTCAAAAAATACAATAGGGTACTTGATCTTAGCTGGCTGCTCCAAAGCATGCCTGGACACATCCGCTTCCAACGTATTTTTCAGCAATTCATTTTTTTCTGGCCCATTAAGTCTTGAGATTATATGCTTCAAAAGGTGTCTGACAGTATTGCTTGTGACACACTTAATGGTGATTTCACCATCTGCCTTTGTTTGAACACACTCTAGATGATTCCAGGGATCAATAATTCACTCGGGCTACCTCCAGATGGCCTGAGAAGCTCACTTGAGAGCTGGTCCTTAGAGGAAACCCCTCAGGCATTTTAGGGATGTCTTCTATTTAGATCCTGCTTTATGTTCCTTGCCCCTGAAATAGGTACAATGTTCTCCAGTCTCTGTCTCCTCTTCAATAACCAAACATTTTCATGAATTATATTAAAAGAATTTACCCTAATCCTTTTTCATCTGATTTTTGCTTTATAACAGTGGAAAGAAATTAAAGTAATTAATCTGGGTGAAATAATGAGTTGGAGCTAGTGCAGCATGACGAAAAGAGCCCTGGTTTTAGACACAGGGGACCCAGATTGAAAACCTATCTCGATGTTTATTCTCTATGGTCTTGGGACTTTTTCTGGACCTCAGTTTCCTCAACTGCAAAAGGTAAAGGGGTTGGACTGGATGGTCTTTGAGGACCCTTTTAAGTCCACATCTTTGTTTATTCACTTCAGTCATGTTGGACTCTTCATGACCCCATTTGGAGTCTTGCAAAGACACTGGAGAGTTTACCATTTCCTTCTCCAGCTCATTTTACAGATGAAGAAACCAAGGTAGACAGGGTTAAGTGACTTGACCAGGGTCACACAGCTAGTACGTGTCTGAGGTCAAATTTGAACTCAGGTCTTCTTGACTCCAGGTCCAACACTCTGGCCCAGGCACCACCTTGAATCATCTGATTCTTCTCTAAGTCTTCTTGATTCTTTACCAGTGGAGTCATTGTAAAGAAAGGGCTTCTCAGGATCCAGCAGCCATGTCCTGCCAAGGAGTCCCTGACAGGGTGGCAGATGGCCTCTGTCATGCCAAGAAACTACCAGGTGGTGCCACGTGGAGAGAAGCCATTTTCCTCTTGGCTTGGTTGTCTCCAGTGGTTAAATGAATTAGAGTCTTTATCTTCATTTTGTGCCATTTGTCCTGCTGTGTGTCTCTCCTGTCCCAAGGTAGGGGGTGATCAGGGTGCAGCTTAGGCAAAGGACATATTGTGGGGCTCCTGGAATTTGTTACAACTAAGACCTGGAGAAGATACAATTTCTATAGTTTAACAATTTGTTGGCTTTATGATCTCATCAGTCTGGGTCTCTACCTAGCCTACACCTGCAGAGGGCTTCTCCCACTCACAAAGGTTTTCTCTTTTGAGATTGCCTCCCATCTATTCCCTCTGTATCATGGGAGTACCAATGTATTTAAATACTGTGGTGGGAGCAATATCCTAACCACCAGACGCTATGCAAGGTTAACTAGTTTGTACACAAAAGGCATTGAAACTGTTCCCAAATTTCTCAACCAACTCAAGACTTCATTGGCTCAGGCACTAAAGATTTGGGCTATTGGCATCACTTCTGGGTCACAGCCATACAAAATAGCCACAAGCAGTTCCAGGTGCTTCCTGGCAGTTGAGTCGACAGAGCCGAAACAGGGGCTTTGTTTGGCTGAATCTGCTCATGGTGAGTTTAGGAAACATCTTTGTGGAATATCTTTCTTCTGCAGTGTCTAAGTAAATCTTTGGTTAACTGATGAATGACCTGCAAGAGTCTCTTTTCATTCCTGGATTAAACAAACTAACTAACATAAATTAACTGTATCAAGTAACTAACTGTGTGTATGTATGTATTATAGTATATGTATGCATATCTTTGTGTGTATACACACGTGTGTATATGTGTACATGTTTGTGTGTGTGAGTGTGTCTTGAACATTAACTTGAATTAGGCCCAGCTCAGAACAAGCTCCTCAAGGGCTGAGTCTATGTTTACCTGTCTTTCTATACCCAGTCTTAGCACCTGGCAAATAAAGATTACTTAATGACTGTTTTTTGATTAGTTGTTTGGCTGATTCTTATCCCTTGTGATTCTTCCTCATGTCCTCCTGTATATGCTCCAAGGAGCACTATCCAGTGTGTTGGAGGCCTTCTAACATTTGGCTGATGGCAAACCAACATTTGGGAGTTTGCCCGCCTTGGTGTCCATAGCTTTTGACACGGATAGTCATTTCATTGTACTCTATCCTCCCATGACTTCTGTGAGTCCACTCTCCTCTGTGTCTCCTTCCATCTCTCTGAATGCTTCTCCTCTGACTTTTTGCTGGATCATCAATCAGATAGAACCCTAACCCTAAAATGCCTTACTGTGCATATTCCCTAAGGCTCTGTCCTGGATGGTGTCTCCCTCCTTCTATGCATTCACTCTTGGAGGTCTCACCAGCTCCCAGAAGTGAGATCATGACTTCCTTGGAGAAGACTTCTAAGTCTACATATGTAGCCTTCATCTTTCCCCCGAACTCTGGGTGGGTATTACCCATTGCCACCGAACAGCTCCACTTGCTACTTCTTTGAGGCAGTACAGTGCAGCAGAAAGAACTCTTGGCTTTGGAGTCCAAGCACGTGGGTTCAAATCCACCCTGTGACACACTGTGTGACCAGTCTTAGTTCCCCTTTGGTCTCTTGGTTTTCTCATCCGTTAAATGAGGGGTTGGAATCTATGGCCTCGAAGGCCCCTTCTGGCTCCAGATTCACAGTCTGATGAAGTCCACGACTCACCACCCCTTTCTAGAGTTGTTATGTTCCTTCCATGCTCAATTCAATGCAAGCTTCTCCAATTCCTCCCTAGGGTAAGTTCTACAATGATGCTCTTTAGTACAAAATTTGTTGACAGATTGTACTTAGTGTCCAAGCCTTCCTTGAATAGGCCCTGCAAGCCCTCTGTCCATATAAAAGCTCTCAAAGAACAGTTCAGATGAACTTGTATTTATTTTTTGTCTGTGTACATATGAAAGTAAAGCCATTGAGGCACAGAGGGCTGGACATGGAGTCAAGACAACTTAAGGTTCAGATCTCACTTAAGAAGTTTACTAGCTATGTGACCATGGGGCAAGTCACTTAGCCTCCTTAAGCCTCAGTTTTCACATCTGTAAAGTGGGACATGAACAGCAGCTCTACCACCATGCACAAATTTAGAAAACTGAGCTCACAGAGCATAAGTAAAATTACTTAAGCCTATAGTCATCCAGCTAGTTCTTCCAAGCTCAGTGTTATCTCCATTATAGTACTCAGCTAAAATATTCTTGTCCTCAGAATGATAACTCCTTGAATAATGCTGTGCAGTACAAAAAACTGTTGATAAAATGTTGTGTTCAGTGTGTGTTTTCATTTAATAAGTTCTGAGAGCCCTCTTTCAATATGAAAGCACTCAATATTTTAGAACAGACTTGTGTTAAATTTTTAAAATGAGTACCTTTAAAAAAAATTTTCAGTTCCAAATTCTCTTTTTCCATGTAGTCCCTTCCCCCATCAATGAGAAGGCAAGAAACATGATACCCATGATTCATAGAGACCTGTTGTGCTGATCTCATTGTTATATGCCTGTGAAACCTGGTCAGTCTACTAGCACCATGACAGGAAATTGAATCTCTTCCATTTGAATTGTCTTAGGAAGATTCTGAGGATCACTGGGCAAGATAAGGTACTGAACTCTGATGTCCTTTCTCCAGCTAAATTGCCAAGCATTCAAACTCTATTGCGAGAGAGCAACTCCAATGGGCTGGCCATGTTGTTTGAATGCCAAAGGCATGTTTGCCTAAAAGACTATTTAACAGAGAACTCATGCAAGGAAGGTGCTCACATGGTGGTCAGAAGAAGTGATACAAGGACACTCTCAAGGTCTCTCTGAAGGACTTTGGGATCCATTGTATGATGTGGGAGATGCTGGCAAAGGGCTGCCCAGCATGGCATGCCTGCATCAAGGAAGGCACTGTGCTCTATGAGTGAAGCAGAATTGCAGTAGCTCAAAAGAAACATAAGATGCACAAATTTAGAGACATCTCCACTCCAAATGTTCATATGGACTATTTGTGGCCAACCTGTGGTAGAGGATTCTGAGCTTGTATTGGTGTGATCAGCCACAGCTGGACACGCTGGACCTTGACTCCAATGTAATGATGTCATTTTGGTAGTCTTCTAGAATCAAGGATAACAACCAAGCAACCAACCATGCAGAAGGTATTTCCACATTAGCCATGTTATGGGGGGGGGGAGTAAGGAGAGAGGGAGGGAGGGGGAGGGGGAAGGGAAGGGGGAGAGGGAGAGGGAGAGAGAGAGAGAGAGAGAGAGAGAGAGAGAGAGAGAGAGAGAGGGAGAAGGAGAGAGAGAGAGAGAGAGAGAGAGGGAGAAGGAGAGCGTTAGAATGTTCTATTTCGGTTTTCATCCGGAATCCATTAGTTCCCTCCCTGGAAGTGGAGAGCATTTTTCATCGAGTCCTCTGAAATTGTCTTGGATGAAATTGTTTTGATGAGAATACATAAGTCTCACCGCTGATTTTCATTCTCTTTGACTCACTTCACTTTGCATTAGCTCAGGAGTCTTTTCTGGTGTTTCTGAAACTGTTCCCTTCCTTATTTCTTACAGAAAATGATATTTTATCACAATCATATGGTAATAAAAATAATAAATATTTGTGTAGCACCTACTACAGACCAGCCATTGGGCCAAGCACTTGAAAATATGATCTCATTTGAGCCTCAGAACGTCCTGAGAGGAAGGTACAGTTGTTAGCCTTTTTTACACGTGAGGAAGATGAGGTTGACAGTGATTAAGTGATTTGCCGAGGATTACACAGTTAATGAGCATCTGAGGTCATATTTAAGCTATGATCTTCCTGACTCCAGGCCTGAAGCTCTAACCACTGTGTCACTTAGATGCCTTAACTTCAACCATTTCCCAGTTGATTCTCTCATTTTCCAATTTTTTGCCACCAAAAAAGAGCTGCTTTCCTTTTTCTTTCAACTCTTTAGGCTACAGACCTGGTAGTGATATTGATGGGTCAAAGAGTATTCATTTTTATAGCCCTTTTGGTGTAGTTCTGGAGAGAATGGTTGGCCCATTTCACAGATCCCCCAACAGTAAATTTATTGCACCTATTACCCCTAGCACCTGTCATGCTCCTTTTCTGCCACCTTAGCCAATCTGATGTGTATGAGACGGTACCTTAGAGTTGCTTAAATTTGCATTTATCTAATTATTAAGGGTTTAGAACTTTTTTCCTATCACTGTGAATAGCTTTGATTTCTTTCTCTGAAAATGGCTTGTCTATATCCTTGGATGATTTGTTATTTGGAAAATGGCTCTTATTTTTATAAATTTGACTTGATTCCCTATGTGTTTGGGAAATGAGACCTTTATCAGAGAAACTTGTTGTAAAATCCCCCTTGTCTCAATTTCCTGCTTTTCTTTTAATTTTGGCTGCATTGGTTTTATTAGTGCAAATTTTAAAAAATTGAATATAATCAAAATTATCTATCTTTTACCTCCTGTGATTCTATTTTTTATTTGGTCATGAACTCTTCCCACATCCATAGATCTGATAAGTAATTTTTTTCCCATGCTCCCCTAATTTGCTTCTCATGTCATCCTTTAGGTCTAAATCATATATTCATTTTGAGCTTATCTTGGTATATGGTGAGATTTTGATCTGTGCCTAGTTTCTGTCATATTGATTTCTAGTTTTCCCAATTAGTTTTTGTCAAAATGTGCGTTCTTGCCTAATATTTTGGGTTTCTCAAATATGAAATTACTGTGATCATTTACTTCTTATATTGTGTACCAAATCTATTCCAATCAATCAACAGTACCAGACTGTTAGATGGATAATATGCTTTACAGTCAAAGGTGAAGAAACTCTATACAGTCAGTTAGAACAAGACCTGGACCTGACTGTGACTCAGATCACTCTTATTGAAAAATTCAGACTTAAGTTGGAGAAAATAGGGAAAACTATCTGACTATATAGGTATAACCTAAATAACATCGTTTATGAATATGAAGTGAAAGGTGTGAATATATTTAAAGGATTTGATGTGGTAGAGTGCCTGAAGAACTGTAGACAGAGGTTTGCAATATTGTACAGGAGATAACAACAAAAAAAAATATCCCAAAGGAAAAATAAACAAGAAAACACAACGGCTGTCTGATGAGGTTTTACAAATAGCTAAGGGAAGAAGGAAAGTACAAGGCAGAGGAGAAAGTAATAAAAAAAAACACAACGGAATTCAGAATTCCATAGTATAGCAAGGAGAGATAAGATTTTCTTAAATGAGCCATGAAAAGAAATATTAGAAAAACAATAGAATGGAAAAGACAAGAAATCTCTTTAAGAAAATTAGAGATATCTGAAGAACATTTCATGCCAAAATAGGCATAGTAAAAGACTAAAAGACAAAAATAGTAGGGACTTAATAGAAGTAGAAGATAATAAGAAGAGGCTGCAGGGATATACAGAAGGGATACATAGGAACAATCTTAACATCACTGATAACTCACCATTCTATGGATAATACCGATCTAGAGCCAGACACCCTAACCAATGACGTTAACGGACCTTTGGGAGCATTGATTACAAAAAGGGTAGTGAACATGTTAGCATTCCAGTTGAGCTATTTGATATTCTAAGAGATGTGTGTTAAAGTGCTAAATATGCTGGAAAATTTGGAAAATCCAATAGTAGCCACTGGATGAGAAAAGATCAATTTACCTCCCTGTTCTAAAGAAGGGCAATGCTAAAGAATGTTCAGATTAGTGAACATTTGGGCTCATTGTACATGCCAACCAGGTTATCCTTAAGATTCTTCAAGCTAGACCAGCAATATATGAATTCAGAATTACCAGAAGAGGAGGCTAGGTTTTGAAGAAGCAGAGGAACTAGAGACCAAATTATTAACATTTTCTGGATTATGGAGAAATGAAGGGAGCCAAAAATCTACTTCTTCATTGACTATACGAAAGCCTTTGACTGCATGGATCACAACAAAATGTGGCAAGTCCTCAAAGAGATGGGAATACCAGATCATTTAACTTGTCTCCTGAGAAACCTGGATGTAGATCACGAAGCAATAGTTAGAAATAAACATGGAATGGTTAAATGGTTTAAGATTGGGCAAGGAGCATGAGAAGTCTATATATTGTCACCTTATCAACTTAACATATACAGAGTACATAGTGCAAAATGCCAGGCTAGGTGAATCAAAAGCTGGAATTAAGGTTGCTAGGAGGAATATCAATAATCTTAGATATTCAAATGATACCACTCTCACGGCAGAAAGTGAAGAATTAGGGTGAAAGAAGAAAATATAAGAAACTGATTTGAAGTTTAACATAAGCCATTCCCCCCACCAAACAAAACAAAACAAAACAAAAAACAAACTAACTGGTCTTATCACTTCCTGGCAAATAGAGGGAAAAGAAATGGAACCAATGTTGAATTTAATATTCTTGGTTTCAAAGACCACTGTCAACAGTACTGCAACCATGAAATTAAAAGATGCATCTTCCTTGGAAGGAAACCTATAGTAAATCTGGACAGCATACTAAAGAGCAGAGATAGCACCTTGTTGACAAAAGTCTGCATAGTCAAGGTTATGGTCTTTGCAGTAGTAAGGCATGACTGTGAAAATTGGACTGTAGGGAAGGCTGAGCATGGGAGAAGCAATGCTTTTAAATAGTAGCGTTGGAGAATATTTTTGAGAGTCCATTGGAGAACAAGGGGATCAAATTAGTTAATACCTAAAGGAAAAATTCAAACTATTCATTGGAAAGACAAATACTGGAGCTGAAACTTTCTTTGACCATGTAACGGGAAGACAGGACTGAATGGAAAAAAAAACCCTGATGTTGGAAAAGGTTGAAGGCAAAAGGAGAAGGGGATGGCAGAGGATGAGATGGATAGATGGAAGCAATGAACGTGAGCTTGGGCAGATTTTGGGAGATTGTGGAGGATAGAAGAGCCTGCTGTGTTATGGTCCATGAGTCAGGAAGAGCTGCTGAACATGACTGAATGACTGACAACCAGATCATTTGATGATTGTCACTTTGTAGTATAGTTTGAGATCTAGTACTGAATTTTAAAATATTTTTGACCTTAAGTGTTCTAATGCTATCTCACTTAGAAGCTCACTTAAGCACTTTCCTGTGCTTGAACAGCTCAAGAACATACATGCAGTATCATCAAGGCTAAATGGTATTCAGCAGTCATGAAGAATGTCTCTAATCAAATAACTTGCATTACTACAAACTTCATCATAAATCTGATGCAAATGCCTCTTTTCAGTAATGTCTTGATTCCTGGTCAGCATAGAGAGTCAGGTCAGATGACATTGTGTTGATGAGACAAATCCATTGGCCTTAGTTAAGATTCTGTGTCCTCACAAAGCCTACTCTGCTGTTATTTCATGGCATGGACAGGGCCCTGGATTCTTGGAAGTAAAGGGTAAGATGGTAAACTTTGGAAAACTCTGGAAATTTCTTTCAGGCTGCAGCCTCTGAATATGGCTCTGGCAATTGACTGATTTTATTTATTTATTTTTCTGTGGACCAGCCTAGCTATTAGCAAGGAGGGTTAACACAAGTAAGATACCACTTGAGGATGAATTTCTTAGCCATGGCAACCCACAAAACAAAGAAAATTTTGAAAAGACTTTTAATCTTATATAGCCTTTAGCTTCAGCATTGTGGCAGAAAGGGGGTCTCATCTAGTTTTTAAACATTCAACAAATTAGCATTTAATTGATTATTAGTATTTTGTGATCCTTTTAAAAGTGACCAAATGGACACGCTACCCAAAGTACAAGGAGAGAAGTTGAGTCTTATCGATTTTCGCATCCCTTCACATCTCAAGTCAGAAGAAAGAAGCTGCAACTAAATGGAAGAATGACTCACAGAGATAAAGATAGGAGCTGGCATACTGGGCTTTATCATATGCCCAAAGGCACCAAGAAACATGATTTTATTGAATATTGTAATGGACTTGATAAATACTTGCAAGAAGAGTACCACGAATAGTAGCAGTGAGCCACAGAACACAACTGTCTCTGAAGAACTGAAAGTTGCTATCACGCAAAGGATGCTGGAGAGGTTCACAGTGGATACAAGCAGGCTACAACATATAACCAATGAAAAACTGTGATGAAAAATAGGAGATGATGTCATCAGGGAAATATGTAATACTATCTTGGCCACACTTTCTCTAAATATCACCTAGCAGATTAGGACACTGGAAATAGATCCCTGGTGGTTTCAGGTGATGGTCTCTCAGCATTCCCTTTCTCTACCTTCCTTCCTTCCACTCTCTCTCTCTCTCTCTCTCTCTCTCTCTCTCTCTCTCTCTCTCTCTCTCTCTCTCTCTCCCTCTCCTCCCTTTCTCTCTCTATCTCTCTCAGTTTTACTTTTTCAGTCAACAAAAATTTTCTTTCCCTCCCACCTCTCCCTTCCCCATTGGGAAAAGAAAAAAGAAAACCTTTGTCACAAATATGCACAAATGGGGAGGGGAACAAATCCCTTCCTTGGTCATGTTTTGCATATATAGTATTTTATTTTTCCAAATATATATATAGTTTTCAACACTCATTTTTAAATAAGATTTTGAGTTTCAGTTTTTTTCTTCCTATCTTTTCATCTCTCTCCCCTGCAAGATAGCAAGTAATTTGATATAGGTTATACACATACAATCATAATAAACATATTTCCATATTAGTCGTGTTGTAAAAGAAGAATCAGAGCAAAAGGGAAAAACCACAAGGCATTTAAAAAAAACAAAAAATGGAAATTGTATACTTTGATCTCATTCAGATTTCATAGTTCTTTCTCTGGATATGGATATCATTTTCTATCATGAGTCTTTTGTAATTGTCTTAGATTTTTGTACTGCTGAGAACTAAGTCTATCAAAATTAGTTATAGTACAATGTTGCTGTTACTGTGTACAGTGTTCTCCGGGTTCTGCTTACTTCACTAAGCATCAGTTCATGTAAGTCTTTCCAGGTTTTTCTGAAGACTGCCTGCTCATCATTTCTTATGGAACAATAATATTCACTACTTTTATATACCACAACTTGTTTAGCCATTCCCCAATTGATGAGCTTTCCCTCAATTTCCAATTCTTTGCCACCATAAAAACAATTGCTATAAATTTTTGTACATGTGGGTCCTTTCCCCTTTTTTATGACCTCTTTGGAATATAGACCTACTAGTGGTATTGTTGGATTGAATGGTATGAACAAATTTTTAGCCCTTTGGGCATAGTTCCAAGGAATGTTTGGATCAGTTCACAACTTCACCAACAATACATGTGCCCCAGTTTTCCCACATATTCTCCAACACTTATCATTTTGCTTTTCTCTCATATTAGTCAAGCTGATATATGTGAAGTGATATCTCAGAGTTGTTTTAATTCCCCTAGGCATTTTTGCCTTCTTGGAATTGTGGGAGGAGTTTGATGTGACTCATCAGCTAATTTCTGCCATTCTAAGGGAATATAGGAAAAAGAAAAATTGAGAATACACAAGGAAGGAAGCTACACAGACACTATGGCAATGAAGACTGATTGTGTAGGAGTCTTGTAAAGGAAGTGGCAGATGGGATGAAGACAAGATCCCACTGCCATGGAAGAACTGAGACTGTAAACCATACCTGTTGTGTGTTTTTAAATTTTTCCCCACTTTCATCCTTGAGGACTTAAAGCTTATGCTTTGGTGGAAGTTTACCTTTGTTCTTTGAAAGTTTGTTTACCCTTTGGTATTTTAATCTCTCCAAAATCAGAAAAAATCTGATAAGGTCTTTACTGGCTATATTGCATTTTATTGTTAAAATGAAGCTTTTGAGAGAAGGTAACTGGAATAGGAAAAAGAAAGATTTGTGGTATTTTATCCAAGCATAATTTATGTCTGGGGGCTCAGAGTTATAAAAAGGCTAATTGATTCATTTGTACATTTTCCCAAGGCAAGCAGAATATTTTTGCTAGAATTTTTCTAGGCAAATGTGTTGAAAGTGGTGACTGTGATTAGTTAACTTCCTGAGCTATCATTGAAGTGGGAAGCCACTATTTACCCTCATTTTTTGTGGTCTTGATTCGCTAGGAAAGACAGTTCCAAAAATGGACAAGCCAAAGGAATGAACTGACAAAGAAGTCATAACCAAAAGGCAATAGCCTGGACCCCCAAAAGTGGGTCATGTGTCATTAACTGAAAACTGCCTGGTAACAAGCTCTACATTGCACTATATTATTAAAAATGTATGATAGGAAGAGAGAAAAGGTTGAATATGCTACAAGGGAGATGGACATCAACTGAATGCTCCACTGGTATCCTAAAGATATTAGGACAATTTAACAAAGCATTCAGTGTATTGGGTGGATCCCTTGTGTTAAACTTATGAGATAGATGAACATGGACAAGAATCAGGTCTGAATAGATTTCAATCTGCATGGAAGGAGAGTAATCTAATGAATAAATCACTGATCATGAGAATATTGGAGAGTAAGATGGTGACTGATCAGAAAACAATTTTTAATTCTGTAAACCTAATCCTGTATGCAAGGTCTGAAGAATTGACAATGAATCTCACCTTAAAGGAAATAGAGGAAGACCTCATTAGTGAGATGAGGAATTATGAAGAAGCAGAGTAAAAGATGTCATCAAAAGAATACATGAATGAGAAAGAAGGACTGAAAAGCAAGCGAACACTAAGGGTGGCCTGTGTGCTCCACTAATGTCTTTAAAAGATCAGCAGAAAGCATGGAAGTCTCCTGGGACCTTGGACAGTTTGTGTGAGGGATGTGGATATGAACTGAATAGAATAGGCAGGTGGAGATGGGTTTTGATTTTCTTTATTGAGAGAATGCCCACACTGATGAAATCACAGATTCATTTGAGTATGTGCATGGCTCATTAGAACAAAAAGTCCCTGAGGGCAGGGACTATTTTATTGTAGTCTTTGTGTGCCTATTGCTAGGCACAGTGTCTGGCACACAGCGTGTGTTCGTCCTTCATTGCCGAAGAAGACTATGCCATCAGAGAAATAGTGACATGATTTGCACTTGACTTTGTTTTGAGTGAGGGAGGGCTGTGCAGGTCACCAGCCTCACTTCTCCTCCAGAACCATCTGAATCCAGTGGCCAGATATTCATCAGGACGACTGGAGATGACCCAGAATGGGGCAACTGGGGTTAAGTGACTTGCCCAAGGTCACACAGCTAGTGAGTGTCAAGTGTCTGAGGTAAGATTTGAACTCAGGTCCTCGTGACTTCTGCTCTGGTGCTCTATCCACTGCACCACCTAGCTGCCCCATAAACATTTTACTGACACATGTTAAATATTTAATAAATGCTTGTTAATTTGAAGATAATTGCTCTTTCCAAAATGATACATGGGATTTCCTAGCTAAGGAAATTCCCCCCCAGATTTGATCAAGAATTTAAGTTAATAGAAACTGAAACAATGGAGGAGATTTTCTATAAAGGATTGGGAATAGTTTTCTTCACAGGGATAATAGATACAAAATTGTAATATTTTAGAGATGAGGAAACTAAGGCCCAGTATTTGCCACCCAAGGTCAAAACAAGAGGAACTGAACTTATATTGAAATAGGAGGTATTTGGGAAGAGACAAGGAAAACTTGACTAAAAAGGATGGAATACGTTTGTGGGGAATAGTGTGCGTTCTCCCTATGTACCCCAAGAGTAAACACCCTTCTCTTTGGAATAAATTGAAAGCTGAACTAGTTGACAATGATCCAAACAAATGACTTCTCCCAGTCCCATTCTGCCCTTTCTCCAGTGATGGAGATTGAATGGAAGAGAAGGTTAAGTAGTGTAGTTTTTCATCATTAAATAACCACTGCCCACAGAAACCTAAAACTTTGTAAGACACCAGAAACTTTAGGATTGAAGAGCCTATGACAGAGAGAAGTAAGTAGAATCAGGGGAACAGTCTATACTGCTGGTGTCCAACTCAAATAGAAATGGTGCCACTAAACTGTATGTGAGAATACCTTCAGCAACACATTGACTTAGAAAATGGCACACTATCATCATCTGTTTTATTGCATTTTTATTTATTTTGTCAAATACTTCTCAATTACATTTTGATTTGGTTCAGGAAGCACTCTGGAGGGTTGTGGCCTCCCTGCAGTTTTGGGCTGTGCAGTTGATATCAATGATATTGTAAAGCCAAAAACCCATGGAAAGACTTGAGAACTCAGATCAACACAAAGGCCAACCATAATTTCTGAGGACTTGGTTAAAGATGCTCCTATATATGGAAAACATGACCAAGGAGGGTATTTGGTTCCCTCCCTATCTGCATATTTGTGACAAAAGTTGTCCTTTCCTTTTCCCAATGGGGAAGGGAGAGGTTGGAGGGAAAGAAAATAGATTTTTGTTAATTGAAAAAAAATAAAGCTGAGAGAGAGAAAGAGAAGGGGAGGGAGAGGAGGGAGAAAGAGACAGACAGATAGACAGACACACTCAGAGCCACTCCCTGTCCCCAGTTCTAAAATGAAATACCTCCTCTCTCCCAGTCTCCAGAGCAAATAATGAGCACAGTTCACAATGACTAAAAATAAACTAATTAGCTGGGAAAGAAATTTCAAGAAGAGAAATTAAAATCATCATTTTCCAGACAATGGCATCAAGGTATGACACACTTAACTAAAAGTTCTAGTTTAAAATTAGGTCATTTTAAATAGAATTATCTTAAAATTGAAAAAAAATGGTACAATAATAAATTTAAAAATGATTGAGAATCTAGTTTAGGTAGATTTATTCAGATGGTACATTTATCTTTCAATGGCTCCAGAAGACCTTCATTTCCCCTTGGTAGATGCCTAGGTAAAAGTCAAGGGATTACAAACCACCTGGAAGGGGCTTCAGGGTCCCTCTAGTCTAGCCCTCTCACCTTACAGAAGAGGAAACTGCATCTGGGTGGGGGGTATTAAGTGACTTGCCAAAATCGCACAGGTAATAAGGTGTGGATTTTAAATCTAAGTCCTCACATGAACCTCAGTTTTGATTGGTTTCATTGAATGAGTTGGAAACTCTTCATTTTTCTTCCTTTGGGTTATTTTTCTCGAGGAAGGTTGTTGTTTGAATAAGTTTGTTTGCTTTTTGCAGATTCGCTCTGAGTTTTGTGAGCACTTAAAAAAGTAACCTTATATCAACAAACAGGACTCCAGAGCATCTGACTTCCTGTTTCTCAGCAGATCAGGCCCAAGATGCACCCAATGTTCAAGGGAAGGCACTGTACTTGAAAAATCCAGCGAGAGATACAGGTGAGCTCAAATGCTCCAGAAATAATGTGTGGACATAGGCATAAGGGACCAGATGACTGTTTTTTCTGGTTTCTAGGAACAGCATTCCTCCCCCCTACTCCATAACAATCATCTCTGTTGAAGGGTAAGTGAAGGACTTCGTCATTCTCTTGTTACCCTGTGAATTTTATGTTGCATTCCCCACCACCAGTGGCTTTGAAATAGCAGTACATAGAAAAGAAGAATCTATATGTCAATAGAGAAAAGGAGTCGTATCCATAGCTCAGTGAAGTGTTTTGAATTCCAGGCCAATCTCACCACTTTCTCCTTATGAAACAGTAGCTCAAATCAGCAACAGGAGGGATGGCACATGGCCCATTTGAATAACTTCCGATGGGTGGCATAAGCCAACTCCTGCCTCCTCAGCTCTGTGGGCACTATCCTTTGTGCCCAGGATGGTCTTCTCCCTTACCTCTAAGAATCCTTACATTTCTTTCCTCTGGCCTCAAGGGCCAACTCCTACAAGATCACCTCGGAGTCCACACTCTCTCCTTCTCCAAATTATTTCATGCTTGCTTCCTGGGCAGGTGCTATATCTATTTCCCAACAGAATATAAGCTCCTTGAGGGCAGTGACAATTTCATTTAAAATTTTGCCTTTAAGTCTAGATCTTTACAGTTTTTAATAGCTAACATTTACGTGGTACTTTATGACCTGCAAAGCTCTTTACAAATATTCATTTATTTGAGTCTTCCCGCAACCCTGAAAGGGATACACTTTTATTTACCCCCATTTTACTGATGAGGGAACTAACATGGAGAGAGGTTAAGTAACTTGTCCAAGGTCACACACAGTTAGCAAGTGTCTGAGGTAGTGCTTGAACACGGGTCTGCCTGACTGAGCTCAGCATTCTAGCCATTGCTTGGCCACAGTGGGAGCTTAATACATGCTTGGTGAGGAGAGCCACAACCAGACAATTGAACCTGAAAGCTGTAGAATTAGAATTACCAAGATTGTTTCTAAGAATGAGACAGAGAAGGAACATGCCCAGCTAGAGGCTGGTGATGCTTTGGTAGCTCCTCATCCTCTCTGGTCCCACAAGCTTTTGTCCTTGGCTGTCTTCTCTACTCTCTCTGCCCTCTCTGTCTTGGCAGTCTTATGGACTCCCATAGGCCCTCTTACCCAGATGACTCCAGTGCTGGCCAGGACTGGAGGCTGCCCCTTCCCTCACCTTTCTTTTCAGCTTCCTCAAACCTGCATCTCCAACTTCCTACTGAGATGTTCCACTGACATCTCACAATTTGCATGCCAAAACTGTTTGTTTTCTCCAAAACTTCTTCTTCTTCTGACTCATCATCTCTGCCTCTGCTGTACAAACTAACCAAACTGGGTGACTTTCTATCTTCTGAATAGGACCCGTGCTTTCTTATTAACTTACACCTCTTTGCTTAAGTTGATGCCCATGCTAGAAACAGCCTGACTCGATTACACATTAGATATGGGGGGTGAGAGATAGTGATGGGCAGAGGTTGACACCTAGGTTGTTAGACTGGGGAACTAAGATGATGGTAATGCCCTCAAGAGTAACAGGAAAGTTTGCAGAAGGGGAATATTTAGGGGGAAAGATGAATTCAGTTTTGAACATGCTGTGCTTAAGATGTCTTTGGGACATAAGTTTAAGATACTTAATAGGCAGTTGGAGATTTGAGTCTGGAGGTTCAGAGAGAGCTTAGGGCTGGATAAATCTACCTGAGAACCATCCATATAGAGATGGTGATTGAAAAGATGTAAGCTGATGAGATCACCAAGTGAACTAGTACAGAGAGAGAAGAGAAGAGGGCTCAGGGTAGAGTTATGAATGACACCCACCTATGGCCTGAATGAAGAGCCAGTAAAGGAGATAGAGGAGTGATCAGACAGGCAGGAACTGAACCAGGATGGATTAGTTTCACAGAAACCTAGAGAGAAGAGGATGTCGAGGAGAAGAGGATGATCAGGAGAGTCAAAGGCTGCAGAAAGGCCACAAAGGAGGAGGATGAAGAAAAAGCCAGTGGATTTCATAATTAAGAGATTACTGGTAACTGAAGAGTAATTTTGGTTGAATGATGAGATCAGGAGTCAGAAGGTAGACTTAAAAAGAGGAAAAGAAATGAAGGCACCTACTGTAGATGGCTTTAGTCACAAAAGGGAGAGAGATGTGGAATTAGGATGCATGGTGGGGCAGACATGGGTATGTTTATAGGCAGTAAGGAAACAACCTGTAGACTCGGAGACGCTGAAGATAGATGAGAAGGTGGTATGGTAGAGGGGGCAATGTGCTAAAGGACACAGGATGGAACAGAACCACTTAAGCACAGAAGGGTTTAACTTGGTAAGAAGAAGGATTACCTTTTCATTTGAGACAGCAGTGAAAGACAGAGTGGTAGAAGGCATCAGCGTGATGTGAGACAAGATGAGGAAAGAGAGAGCTCTTGGCAAATGACTTCAAATTTTTTAGTAAAATATGAGGCAAGGTTCTTAGATGAGGGGTTGTTGAAAGGGGAGCCATGGGAGGTTTGAGGAGGGATGAAAAAACTTGGAAGACCCACTGTGCCAGTATGGTGATGAGTTAATTAGGGAGATGCAAAAGCATTGCCTTGCATCATTGAGGGCTCAGCTGAGGTTCCATAATATAAATTTGCAGTGGATCTATTCGACATGATTTTGTGATTATCTCCCTAGTGTTTCTGTTGGGTCTCCTCCCTGGCTCAGAATCAGAATCTCAAAGTTACATGGGTCCTCAAAAGTCATCTTGTCTAGTGTGAACAAGAATCTCCAACAAGATTAAGAGAGGTGAAGGAGATCTGGATGCTGAGACCATGTATTGCTTCTGCTATTTACTAGCTCTGTGACTTTAATTGAGTCAGTTCCCCTTCTCAGACCTCCACATTTCCTCTGGTTTTCAGGTATTAGACATGAGTTCCCACAGTTATGGTTCAAAACATCTCCACTACACTTACACAGAGTTATAGAATGGTAAATAATACAAATATGTACTGTGGCTGCACAATGAGATACAGGGATGAGGTGATATAAACTTGTGAGGTCATTGCTGGCAATATGCCTTATTTGTCTGTTGGTCTACAAAACAGGTGGTCACTAGACAGTGAATGGGGAACCCTTAGGGTTGAAGGCTCCAAAGCTGTGTGTGAGGCTTGGGGGGAATCTTCTGGTTGAGTACTCAAGTTGGAATGCTGTGCATGCCTTGCTCAGCCCCCATCAAGGCTTGGGGAGAATCTGTGTTTACCTCAACAGGACCGTTTTTAGGCTTGGGGGGACTTAGGGGAAGCACTGTCTTGATCGACCCCATTGAGACACAGGGGTAGTTGACCCCCCTCCCCCACCCTTCTCACTGGCCCCTGTGAGAAGGGTGATTAGGGAATGCTTTTAGCAGTTTGTGCTCTCATTATCAGCAATTCTCTTCTGAGAAAACTAGACTAGAATAAAGTAAGATTATTGACCCCTTCTTTGTGTCTTTCCTGTCTGACCAAATCAAGAGTGAACCCATGCTAGCAACCCTCTAGTGTGCTGTGTTTATCTGTCTTACAATTCCCCATCAATGGATATCAACAGACTATCCTAAAATCATAGTATCCTAGATCTTGAGCTGAAATGACCTCTGAGGTCACTAATCCAATGCCTTTAGTCTCCTGAAAAAGAAACTGAGCCCCAGGAAAATAAATTGAGTTGCCTATACACTGGATCTGTAATAGGTAATGAATACAAGAGGTGAAATTTATATCCATACTGAATCTATACATTTTTTTAGGGGACTCAACTGGTCTAACATTTTGTAGTGTTACAAAAATTGGACTGGTTATAAATATCACATCTAGGTGCTTCATGGGTTTTATAAACCACTGCTTAAGCATACAACTTAGAGAGATTACTGAGGCCACCTGCAAAATATCTATAAACATGAAGACAGGAATAGGAAACTCACAGGTGAAGAAAGTCCCTCCATTAGTGCAGCTCAGCACCCAGTTGACTCAAGCACTGGGAGGTTAAACCATGTTTCTGTAGTCTCAGACTTGTATGTATCGGAAGGAAGGTCTGGCTGGTCTTGAGCCTGCTCTCTCCCCTGCACCCTGCTGCCTCTCCTAACATTAAGATGCTGCTAATTACAGTGGGATACTGCTCTTTCTAAAAATAACAATAACATCTCACACTTACATAATTCTTGAAGGAAAACACACTCCTCTCTGAAAATGATAATTTAGAGTATCATATGTGCATATAAAATCTACATGTAGATAATCTACACATATATAATCTATATATACATAATCTATACACAAAATCTTATTTGGTCCTTACATCAATTGGGCAAAGAAGGCAGCATGGAATTCTTCTCTCCCTTTTGTAGAGAAGGAAGATGAGATCCAGAGCCACAAAGGATTTGGAAATGAGCACTAGAATCCAGGCATTCTGATTCCCAAATCCAGTGTTCTTCATTTTTTGGGGGGGAGGTGGTGGTGGTGTATTTTAAATAATATTTTATTTTCCCCCAATTTACATGTCAAGGCAATTTTTAACATTCATTTTTACAAGATTTTGAGTTCCAAATTTTTCTCCCTCCCTCCCTTTTCTGAAAATGGTAGGCAAATTGATATAGGTCACACGTGCTATCATGTAAAACATTTCCATATTAATCATAGTTTCAAAAGAAGAAACAGACCAAAAGAAAACAAAAACATGAAAAGGAATACAGTAAATGAAAATATGCTTTGATCCATATTCAGAGTCCATCAGTTTTTTATCCAGATGTGGACAGGATTTTCCTTCTTGAGTCCTTTGTACTTGTCTTGGATTTGTACTTGTATTGCTGCAAAGAGCTTAGTTGTTCATAGCTGATCATCACACAGTGTTGCTGATACTGTGTATAATGTCTTCCTGGTTCTGCTCATTTCACTTTGCATCAGTTCATACAAGTCTTTCTGGGTCAAACCTAGTGTTCTTATCACACTGGATCACCACTGCTAGAAATGGGTAAGTTAGGAATCCCTTAGCAGTGCCTTGTACATAAGAAGAATGCAGTTGCTATTTATGGAATGATGTACTGTTGGTCAGAAGAAATGTACTTGATACAATTTCCAGTGATGCTTCAGAGGTGGTTATGAAGTACTGGGGAATAAGAATTTCCCACAAACCCCTTGTCATGTTTTATACTAGTGGCATTGGGGGTTTCATGAGACTCATAGACATGATTATAGATAGCATCTGCCTTGGAAAATTAAAAAAAAAACTGGAGCAGCTAAGAAACAAAAGGCAGCCTCTCTAATCATGATACATGGAGAGGGAGTTGTGGTCAAGGGGACTTTTAAGGTTAATAATAGTAGTGATGATGACTATTTATATGGTGCCTATAATATGCCAGGCACTGTGTGAAAGGCTTTGCAAATATTATTTGACCCTCACAATAGCACTGGGAAATACTACAGGAAGCAGAGACAAATGGACTTCTCTTCTTTCCCCCTTTACTGCTTCCCTTCCTTCTCTTCTTCCCTTCTTCCTTTTTTTCTTTCCTTCCCTCATTCCTCCTCTCCTCTTTCCTTCCTCTCTTCCCTTTTTCCTTCTTTTTCTCATCCTTCCCTCCTTCCTTTTTTCCCTCCTCTCCTTTTTTGCTTTGTGGATTTTCCTTCTCTCCTTTATTCCTTCCTTTCTTCCTCCTTTCTCTTCCTTCCTCCTCTCCCTTCTCTTCCTTCCTTCCTTCCCTCTCTGTTCCCTCACCTCTACCTTTCTTCCTCCCTTCCTTTCTTTTCTTCCTTCCATCATATTTTAAGATCTATGATTATTTTCTATCCTAAACCATGGAACATAGGTCAGGCAAAAATAATGACCTTCATTTTACAGATGGGACAATTGAGCCCAAGAGAGGAATGACTTGCCCTAGTGATTTAGGTGCTCTTTCTATTTCTTTTTAGACATGACGGGACAACATCAAAGCAAAAATATCACCTGTGTTTACAAATCACTTCTTATGACAACTTTCAAAGGAGAGATATCATTTTTATCTTCATTCTAGAATTTGAAATAAACAGGAATTCCCTAGGAATTGGGGGAGTGGATGTGATAGTCTCATCATGCTGAATTGCTACTCTAGCTTATGCTCCCATCTTTGACAATACTTCCTTAGAAATTCCTTTTGTTCACAGACCAAGAGGAAAAATCCATGGGACAGCTTTTCTTTGAGTCAAAAACTTCTTCCATGATTTGATATTCTTTTCTGATGAAATATTTATGGAGAAGAAAATTGTAAACAGTGTGGAATCTGTTTTGATCTGTTTTGATTTGAATGACATTTCCTAAGTTTGTAACCTCTTGAGTCACTTGGGGCAAGCTACTATTTGGAATTAACAGTGTCTTTGTGTTGAAATACTCAAGTCCTTTACTGAAGGATTGAGCAATTTTTCACACTAATGTGTTGTGTAATATAGTCAGGGGGAGGTGCTGTGAGTCTCATTATGGTCATAAAACAAATGTCAAGGATTTTCCCTTGAAAAAGTGACTTGTTATTTCCTTAATTTGTGACTAGTGTACCCAGTTAGGCCCTGATAGTATTGCATAGTGAGAAGGCCTCTTCATGTTGTTTGGATGTAAGCAGCTAGATTACAAGATGCCCCAATATTACCATGTCAGTGAGGTAAGTAGAAATCAGGAAGTCAGGGATGTCTGTTGTAAATGGGCCAATGTGACCCAAGCTGTTTAGTATGTTTCTAAATAACTATATTTTGAGGTAATAGAGGTGTTTTAGATGCTCCAAAAAAGATGTTTCCGGGAGAGTTTAACACATGGCCTTGAGTTCTAGGGGAAGATGCCTATAGGTCACTCCTGCCCTGGGATTCATACATTGAAAGTGTTCCCTGCCATTTTGGCCTTTTCCTCTGATTGGCTGGCTCCTCTCAGAAACTCCATTTTAAGGAAGTCAATTAGGTCAACCATGTCTCCTCCCTCTCTGGTCTGTCCTCTGTACCTTCTGCACCAGGTCCTCTAGTTGGTTGCTCCTTCCACCCCTTTTGTGTTGTCTTCCCCACATTAGAATGTAACTGGGAAGAGATGTATGAACCTTGAAATCCTTGAAACTTGTAAGACTTGTAAGAACTTATGCAAAGTGAAGGAAGCAGAAACTAGAGAACACCGTACACAGAAACAGCAAGGTTGTAACAACAACTTGTTACTTGTTACAACTCTACTGTGAAGGATTTAACTACTCTAATGAAGACAGCGATCCAAGGCAATTCTAAAGGACCCCACTCCGTAGAGAGAATGGATGAAGTCTGAATGCAGATGGAGCGTACTTTGTAAAGCTTTCTTTATTTTTGTTGTTTTATTTTGAAACATGGCTAATATGGATATATGTCTGGTATGACATTACATTACATTACAATCAAAGTCAGAGTGCTTGCCTTGTTAAAGAGGGGGAGGGGCATAAAGGAGGGAAAGAATTTGGAACTCAAATTTTAAAAAAAGATTATAAACGTTTTACATGTAATTGGGAAATTAACAAATAATAAATAAAAATAAGTTTTAAAAAATTAAGAAAAAGAATGTAAGGTCTTTGAGGTCAGGGGCTGTTTTTCTATCTGCTTGTATTTGTACTCCTAAGGTTTAGGACAGCATATTTGTGAGTGTGTGTGTATGTTTGTATGCATATACATATATATATATGTGTGTGTGTGTGTGTGTATACATACAGTATACAGTATATAGTATATAAAAATGCTTGTTTACTGACTGACTTTTGTCCATAAAGTAATGAAATGTATTTTTATCCCAAATTTCTAGAAGTAGACTTGTAGTTTTCTAGTCCTTCATAAAGCAGCTAGTCACAAATATATGTATATTTATATTAGTTGTCACTTAGTTATTTCAGTTATATCTGACTCTTTGTGACTCCATTTGGGGTTTTCTTGGCAAAGCTACTGGAGTAGTTTGCCATTTCCCTCCCCAGCTCACTTTACAAATGAGGAAACTGAGGCTAACAGGCCCAGGGTCACAGCTAGTGTCTGAAGCCTGTTGACCATGCACTCTATCCACTGTCACCTAGATGCCTTACATTTATATATAATATTAAAATTTATTACATATATAGATACACACACATTAGCTCCATTGAATCATGTCATGTTAGCACTACAAATATCATTCTTCTCATTTCTGATTGATGGAGTGAGACTCAGAGAGGTGCTTTGCAGAGGTATCTGCAGAGTCCCACAGCTTGTAAGTGCTGGAGATGGGATTTGAATGCAGGTCCATCTGACTCCCAGCCCAGTGCACAAGCCACACAGCACACTGCTTCTCTTAAGAGTATAAAACCCTGTTCGCGAAGTCTGGGTAGGAAAGGAAGTCAGTGTTTGACCAAGTCCTCCGAATGCATTTGTACTGGCGACCTTCAGAAAACAGCCTTTCATACAGCTGGAAGGTATTTTGGACTAGCTGCCTAGCCTGACATCAAACAGGAAGCGATCAATAGGGATATTTGCTCTAACCTTCTTCCATCCAAAGACAACAAAGTTCGGGGGGGACAGGATTCACTGCAAAAGAAGGCAGGAAAACCAGATTTTCACCTCCCTCTTGCCGACAGTTCCATGCATCGATAATTTTCTGAACATAGGTGTGTTTTCTTCATTATTGGTACTTTGGAACCACTCGTTCATTTCCAAATACTCTGTCTCAGGGCTCTTAGTCATTCCAGGCCAAAGTAGCAACCAGACTTTTAGGAGAGCAAACAAAACATGTCTTCAAATGCAAGGCCTATGTTAAGCATCATTATGTGACCGCTAGGTGGGTTATCTAGCCTAAACTCCTCCTTTATTTACGACAGAACTGAGCAACAAAATGGGAGGAGATATGCTCAAGGTCACCCATAGAGAACAGTGGAAGCCAGGGGGCCTAGACTTAAAGGCTGCCTCTGCTGCTTCTGTGACCAGGGACAAAGCACTTAATCTCCACGTGCCCCAATTTCCCCTCTGTAAAATAAGAAAATGGACAAGATGATCTCTCTTCCAACTTCAAGTATCTAAGTTGCACATAGTAGGTATCAGAAATAAGATACAAATCCAGGTCCCCATCCTTCAAATCCACCACTCTTTCCAAAACCATGTCTTGCCTTTCAATTGGGAAATGGCTGAACAAGTTATGTTATTTGAACATGGAGGAACACAGTGTGCTAGAAGAAAAGAGGAAATAGATGATTTCAAAGGGACATGGAAAGACTCGCAGAGTGAAGTGAGCATAACCAGAACAGTTCATGCAGTAACAACAATATTGTAAAGACTTTGTGAAATTTGAAAGACTTTAAACTCTGATTGATTCAATGACCACCCGTGATACCAAGAAGGCTCATGATGAAACATGCTACTGACATCCTGTAGAGTGGTGAATGGCTCAGAGGGGGGGAAAGAAAATGGATTTTCCTTAACTAAAGAAAAGTTAATTATATTATGAGGCAGTAAGTATCCAAACTATCTGGTACTGGCTAAGAAACAGAGAGGTAGATTAGTGGAACACAGTAGACACACAATGCATGGGATAACAGACTATAGTAACTGTGTTACTATATAGCATCTCTTTTTGTGGTGGCAAAGAATTGGAAACTGGAAAATGATGCCCATTGATTGGGGAATGACTGAACAAGTTGTGGTATGAATGTAATGGAATATTTTTGTGCTATAAGAAATGATGAGCATGCAGATTTCAGAAAAACCTGGAAAGACTTACATGAACTGAGGTTGAGTGAAGGGAGAACCAGGAAAATATTGCACACAGTGACAGTCATATTGTGGGATGACTAACTTTGATAGATTTAGCTCTTTTCAGCACTACAATGTTCTAAGACAACTCCATAAGGCTCATGATGGAAAATGTTGTCAACATACAGAGAATTATGGAGTCTGAGGGCAAATATAAGCATACTATATGCTCCCTCTCTCTTTTGTTTTGTTTCTTCTTTCTCATGGTTCATTCCATTGGTTATAATTCTTCTTTATGATATGACTAATGTGAAAATATATTTAATATGAATGTATATATAGAGCCTATATCAGATTGCATGCTGTCTTGGGGAGCGAAAAGAGGAGGGAGGGGAAGAAAATTTAAAACCAAAAGGCTTGTGAAACTGAACGTTGTAAACTAATTTTGAGAGAACTATTTTCTTCAGTGAGCTTTTGCACCTCTTTTTCCACTTGGCTAACTCTGCTTTTGAAAACATTCTTCTCCTCATTGGCTTTTTGAACCTCTTTTGCCAATTGAGTTAGCCTATTTTTCAAGGTG
>CM053774.1:124342887-124366328 GCA_028658325.1 Potorous gilbertii | reverse complement strand
ACATAGGCCTTGACTCCTATGTCTTTACCTGATGGTAAGCAGTTTTCTTCCTCATCAGAGAGGAAGGTTGGAATCATTTATTCCCAAGAAAGTAACCTTCTATGGTCTTATTTTTTTTCCCCTTTTCTGGGCATTTTCCCAGCCAGTTACTTGACTTCTGAGATTCCTCTCCACCCCACCTTGCTTCTAGATCCACCCAGCTAGTGCTTGGAGTCTGAGATTCAAATGCTGCTCCCCAGCCTCAGGGCTTTTGGCAGCAGGTCTGGCTGCTATTCAATGGGAGCTTAATTTCTGGTGCTCAGCTTGTGGCAGGGCCACCTCCCAGGCTCAGTTCCCTCAGGGGGTTTATGCAGAAACCTTCTGTAATGGAGCTGCTGATGAGCTCCTGCCTGCTCTGGGAGCCTCTGGCCACCCACTGCCTCTGCTCCTGCCTCCTGAGGGGGCCTGAGTCCCAGAGACACCCCACTTCCCTCTCAGCCAGTCTCTCTCACTGACCTGTGCGTCTGTGGGTGGAGGGACCTTCCCGGCCGCTGGAGAGTCCCTCCCTGAATCCTTCTTGGATCTGCTCACTCCTCTCAGTGCCACGTGGCCAGGACAGAGCAGGGATCCACTCTTGTCACATGTGCGATGGATCTTTGGGATTGCTTTTTCAGGGTTCTCTGGAACGGAAATCTCCTTCACTGTGTTGCTGTGCAGCTTCCACTGTTCCAGAATTTGTTGGGAGTTCTTTTTAAAGGAAATCTGGAATTATAGATTCTTTCTCAGAATTATGTTTTTAAATATATAAAACAAAATGAATGAAATTACAAAAGAATTCAATTATATTGAAATATAACTATTAACATATTTAAAAAAAAATCCATGGACCCCAGTTTAGCAATTCCTGATCTAATTTAATTCTTTATTTTACAGATGTGTTAAATGAAGCCCAGAGTTGATCTAGGTAACTGAATTAGACCTAGTCTATGGAAACCTGTGTCTACTCGCTCCTTCAGCTCTGGCCACTGCCATGTTATTGAGCAATAGTGAAAAAGAAATGGATAGACAGGGTGGAACCATGTTGGATAGAGTCCTGTAAATCAGGTACAGAGGTTTAGATTTCATGCTGCAGACAATAGGGAGTCATTTCAGCTTTTTGATCAGGAGATCAAGATGTTTTGGGATGTTACAAGGCTTTGAGAAGATTAATCTGACACATTGAGAGGCAACATAGTTTAGTGGATGAAATGACCTTTGATCCAGGAAGAATTAAGACTAAATCTTTCTTCTGACATGCATTGGACATGTTACCTTGGGCCAGTCACTTTACCTATCTCTAAGACTGCAGCTTTCAGAGAAGATGCTGATCTTCACTGGCTGGGGGAGTTCTCCATGCCAAAGAAATTCCAGGTGCTTTCCCTGTCCCTTATCTGAAAGTATATAGCAAGATAATTGAGATGGGTGTAACAGATTTGAATTCATATTTATACTTAGAAATAGCTAAAGTCCATGGATGCTTTCTTACAGTCACATAGTGACATAGGTAGCTAAGTAGTTCACATGAGACTCAAAGTCAGGAAGACCTGAGGTCAAATCCTATCTGAGATATTTACTAATTGTGTGACCCTGGACAAATCACTTAATCTCTCTGTGTCTCAGTCTCCTTATCGGTTAGATGGGGTTAATTTTAGTCCTTACCTCATTGAGTTGTAAGGATTAAATGAGTAAACCACTTGGTAAAGCTTCTGATCTCTGTAGAAAAGCTAGCTACTATTATAACTGATTTTGTGCCTTTCCCACTTGGATTGCATGACTTTTTGTCACATGAATTCAGCAGTCATGTTCAACACTCCTATTGGATGCCTAGAGTGGCATATCGAGAATTCTTCATCCTGTCATTGTTGTCTTTACAACACCATCCCCAGAGCTGCCACCCTGACTGTTTTCCATCTGTGCTGTCTTTACGGGGTTATTTTATACATTCATATCATGTCTACAATCTCACATCATGTATATCACAGGAAGGCCACCTTCATTTCTTGGATTCTTTCAGATTGCCAAGTCACATTCCTCCTCATGATTGTGAAGTGGAGAGTCTAATGATTCAATGTAGTCATGGCCTCACCAATATGGATGCTTCCTCTACCAGGTAAGACAACCCCTACCCTTCCATGCCATCTAGTCTCATCCATGTTCTCCTCTAAATCCCCAGTGAAATCCTACAATGACTTCTAAATTGTCTCTTGATTCTAAATGGAAATCTTTGGGCCTTGCTAACCACTTTAGCTCCCCTGTTGCCACTGGTGGGTTGAGTAGTAAAGTTGGTGTCTGGTGCAAATTGAGTTCTGCCCAGTAACTTCCTCTAGATGTCTTGGCCCAGTGTGTGGGAACTGTGTATAACCTAGACTGTCCATCTGGGATTCCTTGCTCCCACCACATGACCAATCCTCTTCTTCCAGTCATAAATCTTTTGGAAGATGCCTTTTAGACTCCTTCATATTCAAGACTCATTAGGCATAATATGGCATGCCCTATTTATAGATGCTATCCATCTCTGCACTTCCTTAGGATTTAGTCCATTTTTACTTCATGGCATTCTATGATTCACAGCCAAATAGAAGAATGTGGGAATTAAAATGATGGAATTTTCCTTCAAGGAGAAAGCTAGGGTCATTGAAACCACTCTACAATTTAGAAAATGAATTCCAGTTCATCATCCTCTCTCTAATTAACTCTAGGCTCAGTTTATTGTCCACTAGAATATCTGACCAAGATATATACACAGATAGGCCAGGTCAAGGAGTCGTGCATCCAAGTGAATTTCACTAGAAAATAAGTGTTCATCATCCATCCATCTAGATATAGCCACTTAGGTACATCTTTTTTCAATGAGCTTTGATTTCATTTAGCAGGGTGTGACACATTCAAGGAAAAGTTGTGGTCTGCATAGCGTCATCCGTAAGAGAAAGGTGTCGAGCCTCTGAGGAGCCACTCTTCCATTGGACGCCATGAGAAAGACTCTCTGTAACAGTGATGAACACCTCTAGGGAGGGTAAGTCTCCCTGTAGATTTTGTACTTGATTATAATAACCAGCTAGATGGCACAGTGGATGATGTACTTATCCTGGAATCAATAGTGCTCATCTCTCTGAGTTCAAACCCACTCTCAGAAACATGCTAGCTGTACGACCCTGATAAGGTCATTTTACCCTGTTTGCCTCAGTTTCCTCACCTGTAAAATGAACTGGAGAAGGAAATGGAAAATCTCTCCAGTATCTTTGCCATGAAAACCCCAAATGGGATCGTGAATAGTCAGGAATGAATGAAAAACAACTGAAAATGACAACAAAATAATAATAGAGGAATGGCAGTTATCTCTGTCATCAAAGAATCTCTCTAAAATTAGCAATAGTGGTGAAGTTTTTACGACAACATGTTACATAAAACTCAGATGCACAGTCTAACATCATGTGACTCACAGGTAATATGGATAATAGTAAGGTTTATATAGCACTTTAAGATTTGGAAATACTTTATACATATTATCTCACTTGGTCCTCACAGCAGCTCAGGGAGGTAGATACTGTTATCATCCAATTTTTTGTTTGAGGAAACTGAGGCAAAGGTTAAGTGACTTGTCCAGGGTGACCCAGCTAGGAAATGTCTGAGGTCAGGCTTGACTCCAGCCCTGGCTCTATCCACTTCACCACCTAACTGCCCTCTGCTTTGTATCCATCTGGAAATAATCAATTTATACATATGCTATCTCCTCCATTAGAACAGAAGCTCCCTGAGGACAGAGAATCTCTGTCTTTCCTCTATCCTCACTGCTTAGCTAAGTGCTTGATATAAGGTGAGCATGGAATAAATGGCCATTCTCACTGGCTTTAACCAGCTGTCTTGGACATAAGAAAATCATTAAATGAGTTCTTTCCTCATCACCCAGGCTGTGAGCTCAGCAATGCCTTTGGATTCACATTTTCACCTCCTTGTTAATGATTCTCACTGGCACTCTATTGTGCTTGGATTCTGTCTATGTTTTCCCAGTTCCATCCACTCCCTTATTTGCCGAAGGAGCACCAGGATTCAGAGCCTGGAGTTAGAAGCACTAGAGTTCAAATCTTGCCTCTGATATTTCCTTAACTGGATGACCCTGAGCCAAGTCACTGAACTCCCAAGGAGCCCTGGATCACAGAAACATTGTGAGGGATCCCCTTTAAAATCTAATTGTCAGAACCTCAACAAGCCTTCTCCCTGAGTAACTCTGGGAGACTTCCAAAAGAGTGGTGTCAGATTTCCACCTCACTTTAAAGATGGTTCCCCTTACAATGAGTTGTCTATGTTCTGATAATGATGAACAGGAAATTGATGTTGTCAAGAAAAGTCAGTAAGAGTCCCTTCATTACCTGAGTCCTAGCTCCTGTCCCCGCATTGCCCAGCCAGCCTTAGGTCTGGCCTGGCTTTTCTGATGACAGTTTATTTGATTCCTCCCATTCTCAGTAACAGGTGAGGCAGTCATGTAATACAGTGGTCAAGGAACTGAGTTCAAATCCTGCCTGAGTTCCTAGGAGAAGCATTTCACATGTTTCCTGCTCTGGAAGATGAGAATTGAGCTTAATGGTCACTTGCAGCTCTAAATATGAGACACCACACGCTAGTATTTCACATTTCAGTCTCCTTGCCATTCTCAAACTTTGGCTTTCTGTCTCCTGTTTTTCCCAGGTGACCTTTGGGGATGTCAACTCAGATATCTTCCAGCACTCCCAGCTGATTCTGCCAAGCCTGTTCCTAAGGATTTGCCCAATAAGTGGTTTCCACTTCAGTTAACCTCATCTGCTCCACTAGCAAAGATAATTCATCATGCTCCATCTATGATCCATTCTGTCATAGGTATTTGGAGGAAATCAACCCTATAAAGGAAATTAATTCTCATGTGAGAGGCAGCACAAAGTAATGGATAGCCAACTCATCTGGGAGCCAGGAAGACCTGAGTTCAGATCCTGACTCTCATATAGACTCTGGGCAAGTACTTCACTGGCTCTCTCAATGTCTTTGGCCACTTCTTATGAATTAAAGTTGCTGAGAAGATGCTGTGCATGCATTCTTGGCCCCGGGTGGTGCAGTATTTAGGAATTCCACATCCAGAGGCTGGGTCCATCAGATTATCTCACAAAGAGGATGAAATAATCATGGAGGTGTCAAGAAATGAAGGCATGAGGAAGGTTTAAGTTTGGTCTAGTTCTCAGGAATGCATTTCAAATGTTTCTTTCAGGGGATGGAAATATTTCCTGTGAGTTTGGTCTGGTTTGTCTTAGTGATCCCATAGTGGGTCCAGAGAGTGCCATGTCCCTTACACACCAATGATTTAAAAATTTAGGCAAGAATTTTGCCCAGGGCCCACATCAAGTGCATCCCTCTTTAGTTTCCACAAACTCCTTATTTCCCCTTTTAAAAAGATCAAGATATTTGTCTATTTCATCTTCTGCAATCTCTCCTATTATCTGGTTTTCCAGAGGATTCCTCACAATGGTCTATGATCCAGTGCTTAGCACAGTACTGGGCACATAGAAGGCATTTAATAAATATTTATTGATTGATTGGATTGGATTATTGTGTAGGTATACTGGGGAAAGGTTAGGGATATAATTCAGGATATTCATAGTATTTATAGTTAGAATGAACCATAGAGATAATATGATCCCATGCCTTTATTTTACAGATGAAATTAATACCAAAGAGATGTTTAATTATACAGAGTAAAACAAATGGGACTATTGCCCAGAATTGAATGAACTTCTAATTTAAACCTTTCAAGAGAACATGACTCAATTTTAACTAACTCCCTCAAGGTTAAGTATGATGACTGTTGGAATTCGTGGCAGGGTTAGTTAGGGTTTGGGTTATTTAAAGAAGTTGAGGCACCGAAGGAGGATCTGATTTGTCCAAGACACAGCTGACGAAGTTGGGAGTTGAAGCCAGGTCTTCTGACACCCCTAGGCCACTCTATTGCACTGCCTCTCAGCTGGTCAAGATATTTACCAATTGTCTGAGGTCGGACAAATGACTTCACCTCTCTGGGCCTCAGTTTTATCATCTGTAAAATGAGACAATTGAATGAGGTGGTCTTTGCAGGCCCTTCTATCTCTAAATCTTAGAGTGTTTGTGGTCTAAATTCTGGAGGCCCTAAATTAGGACCATCGTAATTGATCCAAGGTGATCTAAGACCATTACCTCTCCTCTACCTACAGGTAAGCTGGTCCTGCTCCCTGTTCCTATCCTGGATCTCATCAGTATGATACTTATCCCTTCTCAGCTTTTCTTTGTATTACTCATGAAACTGTCATCCAAGTCAGATAAATGGCACACATTATTCTCCTACAGACTCTCCAAGTCCTCCCTCATCTGGAAAGTGAGAATCTGGACTAGATGGACCCTAAAAGTCCCTTTTCACTCTGAGTCTATGATTGTAGCTTAATGGATTGGAAGACTATATCTTTCACCTGGATGTGTGGACACCTATTTATTCCCTAGCTTGCTCCATTCTGCTTTCATAACTTCCTAGAGAAGGTCACCACCACTCAATCACACACATTTTCTGAGAATCATTGGGGTGATCCTGTTGAGGGGGGAAAGCCTGCCAATTCATCATGTGAGATCTTAAGCCACTGCTGATGTATTTCTTTCTATGCTAGCAGCTATTTAAAATGATGACACCTTCAGATTTTAAACATAAGCATTTACCTAGTCATGTAAAAGAAATAATAAAAATATCACTGATCCTTATATATCTTGCACTTACTCATGAACAATAAAATACTTCACAATTCACACATAAATCTAGATCATACTATGCTACCAATGCACTCTGTCTTGTGTGGGGACAGTGGAAGCAGAGAAATCTGCCAAGGAGGGATATGAGTAAAGCCTCGGTGATCAGGGTACCCCGCAATTCTGAAACTACATTTCAGTGTCCTCTGTGTATCTCAGGAATTGTCCTAAAGGTTGCTAAGGGCGTGGAACCTCCATGTTGAATTGTTACTTCTACTGCAAAGCTGAGTTCAACCACGTTGCATTTGACAAATGCCTACCGAGATGATTACCTGAGTGATTTCTCTGCTTTTTTTATTTCCAAGTAGATCCTCTGATTGATTGGATTTACTTTTCCCTAGCAATAACGGGCAGATTCCATCACTTCCATCATGCAGCTAAGCTGCTGAAGTTCTGAAATCTGTCCTTGTGCCACCACCCCTCTGTCTTTCCTTATCTATCAGTGTTCTGACAACAATTAGATAAATTACATCTGTCCCTCCATCAGACAACAGTTCTGATGTCCATATCTCTCTCGTAGAGAACATTCTATCACATTAAACATTCAGCAGCTCCTTATCTGAGTCAGCCTCAGCCCCAGCACAGTCCCTTAGATTGGCTGTTTCACTTAGAGCAGCCTTGACTCAGCAACAGGGCTTAAAGGGAAAGGACACTACACGAGGTAGGGTTGGGAGTATATGACCTCAGACACAGCTCTCCAATCTGAATTCATGTGATAGGTCATGAAACACTACCTAACTAATCATGGTCACAACCCAAACAGGCAGAGAACAGACTCTCTGGAGCTATTTAGTTTGGCCTTGACTGAACCCAGAGATGATCAGACCCTTGGTCTTGCTAAACTGGAAGTTCTGAGAGGATCTTACCAATGGGAGGAGGGGGCCACAGAGTCATAGGGATATTGAGGGGTTAGAAGTTTGCTGGGGCAAGATGGAGAAGTCCAGAGAGTCAGGAGTGGAGTGGAGCCACCCTCAAGTTTTCCACTTCCATACTCATGAACTATGAAATTCCTTGAGCTGATCATAATGCTGTCATTTTACCTCTCTCTTTGCTTTGTAGCCCTTTCCCCTGTTCTCTATATTTACCATGACCTCCGCTCTCTCTACCTCTCAGTTTTTTTCCAACTTCCCCATTGACTTCACTCTCCTCATCCCCATTTTGACCCATTGATTAACTAGCTCAATTCTACACTTCTCAGACCAATCCAGTCCAAATCATTCTCCCAATCCCCCAATCTTACTTCTCCATCCATCTACTAAACATCTTGAACTGGATGTCTCATGGACATCATATCCTCTCTAAAATCTATCTTTGTATACCCATCAACTTTCCCTTATTGCTAAATTCCCTGTTCTTTAAAGAGCATCTCTGTCTTCCCATTCACCAAGACTCAAGCCCTTGACTCTTACCTCTCTCTCATCCATTCCCATATCCAATCCATTCCCCAGTCCTGTCGATTCTACCCTAAAATCGATTGCACATGCCTCTTCTCTTCTCCTGACACTGCCATCACCTTGTTTCATGTCCTCATCACCTCCTACCTAGACGATTGCCCTAGCTTGCTGCTTTATTTCTGTGCTTCAAAAGGACAGGTCTGACCATGTTACTCCCTACTTAATAAACTCCAGCAGTTCCCTGTTGTCTCCAGAATTAACTATAAAATATTGCGATTGGCTTTTAGAGCCCTTGGAAAGGCCCTCAGTGACCCCTTCCTCCATCCTCAATCCTCCTCTATCTTACTCTCTCCCATATATTCTACAATCTAGTGATATCATCTTCTTTGCTGTTCCTAGAACTAGATACTCCATCTTTCAGCTCTGGGCATTTTTACTGGTTGTTCCCTAGGCCTGGAATGCTCTCTTTCCTTATCTTCACTCCCTGGTTTCCTTCAAATATCAGCTAAAACTCCACCTTCTGAAAAAAGCCTCTCTCAGTCCCCCTTATAATTTATCTGGCATAAATCATATTTGTACAGAGCTGTCTGCAAAGTGTCTCTCCTCTTAGGTTGTGAACTCCTAGAGAGCAGGAAATCTTTTTGCTTTTTGGGTTTCTGTATCTTCAGTGTTTAACACAGTGCTTAGTTGGTGCTGAATAAATAGTTGTCAATCTGTTGACTTGATAAAATGGAGAGCTTAGGATATTTTTCAATGACTTGGCAAAGAAGCTTCCCATGTAGTGGAGTAACTCTGTAAGGTGGGTGGTACAAAGATGATTAATTCCGTTACACATATGCAAAAACAGGGGAAATATAAGATTAAATGAGTTGTCCATGATCACAAACTGGGAAGCTTCTGAGACAGGATTTAAATTTGTACCTCCTTATTCCAAGTCTAGTGCTCCATCCACAGAGCTGGGACACCAGAGCTATTCTCTATGACTGAAATAATATTCCTCTTCACTCACACCCATCAAAATTCTCTTCCTTCAAAGCTTCCTCTTCCCCAAAACCTATCCTGATCTTAGACAAGAGTTATTTCCCTTCCTTACTTGGTCTGTCTCCTTTAACTTGGATTATACTTTTTCAAATGAACCATCACTTTCCTGAGGCCAGAGACTGAACTGTTTTTCCTATTTTTATGCCCAGCCTGAGGCACAGAACCCTTCACAAAATAAACCCTTAAGGACAGAGGGAAACATGGTTAGTCTTTTGCAACATAATTATTATGGAAGTGTTTTGTATTGTGACGCATTTATGACCTATATTGAATTGCTTGTTTTCTCAATGAGGGTGGGTGGGAAAGGAGGGAGAGAACATGGAACTCAAAGCTTTAATGATGATTATTAAAAATTATTTTTCCATGCAACTGGAAAATAAGCTATACATGCAGTGGGGTACAGAAATATATTTTGCCCTATAGGAAAACAGAGGGGAGGGAGATGGAAGAAGGTGGGGTAATAGAAGGGAGGACAGACTGGTGCATGCTGTGCTGGCGTGGGGGAGAGATGGGGAGAAAATTTTGAATTCGAATTCTTATGGAAGTGAATGTTGAGAACTGAAAAAACAAATAAATTATATATTTTATGTTTAAAAAAAGAAGAAAAAAATACACACTTAAAAAAGTAAATGATGCTTCTAAAAAACTGGTAGAAAATATCTTATTTTGCACAGTTTACCCATTTCCCCTGCATAGCAGCATTAGTTGTCAATAAAGGAAAGACGCTAAAAACCTTCATTCAATCCCACCTCTGGCTTGTCTCAGCTGGGGAAGAGTGAACAACCTCTCACAACCTCTGGCCCACAGAAATGCCGGAGAGCTGTAGAAATTAAAGACATGATACCCATCAGCCACTGAGGAGGGGAATTGTTCTACTGGAGATTTCTCATATGTATAGAATTACAGCTTTCCTGACCCCAAAAAGCTTTAAGCTACTAAAGTAGGGCTGTGGAACCTTTGGTCTCAAGGCCACATGTGGATCTCTAGATCCTCAAGTGCAGCCCTTTGACTGAATCCAAGCTTCACAAAACAAATCCCCTTAATAAAATGATTTGTTCTGTAAAACTTGGACTCAATCAAAAAGCCACACCCAAACACCTAGAAGTCCATGTATGTCCTTGAGGCCACAGGTTCCTGGATGTTCCCTAAAGGGCATTTCAACTCTTTGCACTATTTATTCATTTAGAAAATCCTTCCTCCCCAACATACAATACTAGGGAGACCTTGATAGCAGTAATAGTAAAATCCATATTTTGTTCTATTTTGTATTATTGCCATTATATCTCTTTAATAGCCTGGGGAAAAAACCCAAAGAAGTACTTTTGGAACATGCAGCCATTGCTGCACTAAGTGATGTTCAAGGTTGATCACAATTGTAGAGTCTTGAATTGTCAAATGAAACCAGAAGTAATTTACCTCTGGATGGTATGGGATGGGATGGTATGCCCTTGAGATGGCTAAGATCCAAGAGTGGAATCCAAAGCCCTCCCATGGTCAACATCTGCAGGAGCCCAGCCAATCTTTGGGCATATATATTGACCTATAAAACTTAGGAATGATGTTTCTAATAGAGGTTGTCATTCCAAATATTCATAATCTCCAAGCCACATGGGGAAAATGGCTTTCAAAATATGGAGATCTAGAAGAGAACATCCATATAGGAACAGGAAAAGTTTCCCATCTGTCACTTTGCAACTGTCTGGTACCAGATTTGTATCTAGGACTCTTTCAGTGACCCTGCAGAGGATGTTACAACCTCATTCATTTCTTTAATTATAAAAGTTATATTATCGCTCATAAAATATAACAGAAATAATTGAAAGATAGTGACTCGTCCACGTATTTTTCTATCTGAATTTCACTTAAAAAGATGAGAATGAAAAAATAATTATAATCAATACAATTATCCATTAATATCATATTATATTAATCGATTTTAATGATCCATTTATCTATTTAGATGTCTGGGTGCTAGTGAGTATTTTCTCTATCAGTGCAGATCAAAATCCTGTTGCCATTCTCTTTCTGGGCAAATGTCTTTCACTTCTTTCTAGAAGTCCAACATAGAGCATACAGCTGAGCAAGGGGAGCCTTTCTTGTGGTTCAATCTCATATAGGCACCAGAGAGAAGGGACAAGGCCACTGGGCTGGTGGCTCACACCTGATGATCAATGGAGGTGTGGCACTCACCCACTAGGTAATTTTCACAGGAACACTGCTTTTCTATAGGCTTTGAAAGATACGTTTAAGTCATACAATCCAAGGACCCAAAATGGAAGGTAAAAGGATTGTGTCACACCAGCAAAGAGGTAGCAAAGTAGAGCAGAAAGATGGCTGGATTTGATATCAGAGATTGGGTTCAGATCCCTGATCTGTTATTTTACTATTGGCCATGTGCTCTTTAGCAACATACTCATTCACCTCCTCTAGACCTCGTTGTTGAGGTGCTTGTACTAGCTGACCTCGGACACGCCTTCTGTCTCTAAAATCTTTGCTCTCATTTTAACTTCAAAATAATCCATTGAGACAAGGTTGTATTGTTACCCACATTAGACAAATGGAGAAGCAAGGGCTCAGAGCAATTAATGACTGGATCAAACAGCTATTTTGTGCCTGAGATGGCGTTTGAACCCAAGACTTTCTGACCCCAGCTCTAGCATTCTAGCCAACATACCGTGAGAGAGAATAACTTTAGATTAGTATGCATGTAAATGGTCATGAATTTCCAAGAATGAGCTAAATTAGCTGAGAATTATGGCAAATCGCTCCTCCTCACAATTTGGAATTACTGGCATTTTTCCAGTGCATAAGGAAATTGCAGACATTAGCTTAGAAGTATTTTCAACTGGTTAAAAACCCAGCCAGCTCAGGCTCTACATCCACTCAAGAAGGAGCAGATATTAAGTAACAGGCATTCAAATGCAATTTTTTCCAGGGTTGGGATTCAGAACTTCCTAGAATCTATTTCCTATTTCCAAGTGGAATAACAATTTGTCCTTCAACCATAAAAGCAAGAAGAGACTGCAAGAGGCAATTTTGACCATAGAGGATTTAAAGTTTAAAGAACCAATAGCCTGCCTTCCTTGACCATTCTCCTTGATAGGACCAAAACAAACATAGAAATTCTCATGTAAATAATTTGCCTTTTGCAGAGTTCTGTGCAAAATGAGAGCTGGAGATGATCCTATTTCTGCACATGAAGAGCCTGCAATTCAGAGGAAGGACAGCACACGGATTAAAATGTATGAACATAAATAAACAGACTTGCCTGATTTGAGTGCAGGAAGGATGACATAGCACATCGGTGTTCGAGCAGCGATGAAAACAGACCATCTGAAGGAGACCCAATCACTAGAAAGAAAATGTCAGGCAGCTTTTTCCCCCTGTAGGAATAACAACTAGAATTTCTAGTTTATACCTATATGTCTTTTATTCTGAACTTAATACACAGTAAATAAAGTATTTCCACATACAAAGTAGAACATAAAAGAGGGTTGTATATGAATTAGTGAATCTCTATTACATATTGCTTGCTTTTGTTCAAATATATAATAAATTCTAAATGTCACTTTCCAAGTTATCACGCCTCTCTCTATTTCCTTTTTTCATTTCTTCTCTTCCTTTTTTTGGGGGGGGACAGCATTATTGCCATCTCCTCTTTCCTTCCTTGAGCCCTCACAGTTGGAAATCAAAACACACATAAGTCAAGAAAAAAAATTTCTCAAGTTGCTCAAGTCTAAAAGTATATATGTCTTTCTCTCTGTACCTGAATCCATCACCTCTTTGTCAGGACATGAGTAACATGGTGCATCGTTGGTTTTGTGGAATGGTAGCTGGTCATTGTATCAATGTTTTTTCAATAGGACACTAGTGTACCTATTTTACCATATCCCCTTTCCTTTATTGCCTTAGGATTCCACTTACACCCTGGAATTCCTATCTCCCATTCAAGAAGATGAGTTGTGTCCCCAGAGAGCACATACCAGTGTGTGTGGGTGGCATCTTTCTAATAGCATCAGCTCAAGCCCCCTTCCTCTGTGTTTTCCTCCAATATCTCATCAATAATTAGAGTACCAATATTATTTAGGCAATTAACATAAAATAGTTTTTATCAAGGGATATTTTCTGAGAAAAAGTAACAAGAACATACAAATAATATTTTCCTCAATGCTCTCTCCTCTATGACTGTGATTTCTGGGGAAATGGGCTCAAAATGAAAAAAACATTCATTTCTAACAGGTCCACTTCCAAATGTGGCGGCCTTCGATCCACCACCACAGCAGGTCAGAGAGGTCACTCTAGATTTTGCTCTGCACTGGGCCTGCAAATCCTGTCATAGACTTCCCATAATGGGTCTTTGGAACCTCACTGTTTCCTTAGAAAGCTCAGAAAGTCACAGCCTGGTCCATTCAATTTCCAACACTCCTTCACCCAAAGGAAAAAAACAATAGCCACAACTTGTTCAGAAGCAACATCAGGGCCATGTGTTTGTGACTTCATGTCAACCTAAATGGAGAGAGTAAGTAGCTGGCAGTAGCTTTCTTTCTCTCTGTCTCCACCTTGAGACTGACACTATCCTTGCCTTCTCAGTTAAACACAGCCAGGAAGGAAAGACAACAAGGTCAAGTTTTGTGGCCTTGGTTCAGTTCAAGCTTAAAAACCAACTAAAAAGTCTTTCTTCAATGTGCAGTAAGCGGACTGGAAACAGTTACAGAGTACCTGCATATACTGGGAAGTGGGGTATGTTTGGTCACTGAACATATTCATAAAGCCTTGCCTCCCATTGGCCAATTCATTCTCTTTGCCAGTCTGCAGCAAGGTACAGTGGAGAGAGAATTGATGTTGATTCAAGGAGCCCAGACTGCAAATACTATCTCAGACACTTATTGTCTGTGTGATCCTGGCCAACTAATTTGTTTCAGTTTCATAATCTGCAACTGAAGGGCTTGGACTTTAATGTCCCTTTTAGCCCTGAATTTATTTTCCTAGGGTCATATGATAGGTATGAGTTGGAATCTCAAAGCTGCTATAATATCTATTTCTTTAGTTATTGATTTGGAACATTTTCTCATATGACTATTGAGTATCTTTCTTTGAGAACTGTCCATATCCTTTGACCGTTTATCTATTGGGGGTTGACTTTTGTTCTTAAATGTTTTAATCAGTTCCTTGGAAATCAGAGAAACTTGTTACAAAGATTCCCCCCTCTCCCCCCACTTAACTGTTAACCTTCTAATTTTAACTGCATTGAATTTCTTTGTATAAAACAACTCCATATTTTATGTAGAAAAAACTGTTCATTTTATCTACTGAGATCCTTTTTACTCCTTTCATCTTGAACTTTTCTCTTATCCATTGTTTTAAAGGGCATTTAATTCCTTGCTTCTCCAATTTACTTGTGATGTGACTTTCTATTTAAATCAGGTGTCGATTTGTAACTTATATGGTGTAAAATCTCGATCTCAACCTAATTTCTGCCAAGTTCCTTTAGAGTTTACTCAGTAGTTTAACTACCCAGTAGTTACCTAGTGGTGGCTGAGTAGTGAGTCTTTTACCCAATATTTGAATTCTATACTGTTACATTTATTTTCTTCTGCATGTTATGTACCTAATTTTCTCTGCTGCCTGACTTTTTAAAAGTTTTAACCAGTACCCAATAGTTTTGAGGATTACTTCTTCATAATCCACTACTACTAGGCTCTCTTTTCCCCTGTTTTCTTTCTTAATCTTTCCTGAGATTTCTGAATTTTTGTCCCTCCAGATGAATTTTATTAATTTTTTTCTATGGGATCATAAATCCCATAGGTTTCTGGGGGAGACTAATTCTTCAGGGATGTTATTTTTAGCATTCCGTCTTTGTCAGTGTTTTTGCTATGACTGAATTGTATCTACTCCCCTTCTCTGAATCACTTCCCTGTCGTAGTGGAAGGGTTTGCATAGCTCAGTGAAACTATGAGCCTATGCTGTGCAGGGTTAGTGGAGAGTTCTAACAAAAGGTGATTCACTGGAGAAGGAAATGGCAAACCAATTCAGTATCATTGCCAAGAAAACCTCATAGACAGAAGTCTATGGGCCATGAAGGTCAGACCCAGCTGAACAACTAAATGACAACAATTATGTTTAATGGCTGATTTTAATGGAAAGCACACCAGTCAGGCTCATGACCTAGAGTGGACAGAGCCCTGAAGCAGAGAGTCAACCTACAAAACTGTGAGTACCAGGTTGGGAGGCTGGGTGGGTTATAATTTTATACTTCCATTCTGAACACAACACCTCCAACATGACACAAAAAAGGATTGTTGGGTGTGGGAGAGGTAGAGAGTCCCAAAATGAGAAATTGGAAGGGCCTCAAGGGAAGGCATCAAGGGTAGCACTTGGGGCAAACATCTTGTTATTGAATTCTATCCATTCTTGTAGCTCTTGCAGTTTTGACAGCACTTTTCTTGGATGGATAATATAGTAAAAATGACCTGGTCAATCTTCAAGGACTGAATTTTGCAATGGGAAATGAAGGCTAATCATCCACTACTAAACCTCTTACCACCAGACTCCATCTAGATCTTTCTCTACCAGGACTTCCAGGAGCATGGTCTCAATTACCAGGAGCATGGCAAGATTCATGTTGAGGATCCACATGAAGGTAACTTTTAGGTGTGTGTCATCTTTTACCATATTGGAATAAAGCAAAGAGATTGGCCTACACACCAGATTTTCACTTACTCAGATACCTAACCTAATAGCCCATGATGAATCATCTTCTTAGGAGCATAGGGTTACAAAGGTCATACATAGATTTGGAGATGATGGAACTCTAGAGACCATTTGGTTATTAGATCTAAAGAGGTTGCGACTTGCCTGACATCATATAAGTATTAAGAAAGAGGATTTTTAAAAATAAGTAATTTATTTTTTTCGGTTACACATAATTGGTACAGACCAATTTTTTATATTCTTCTTTTTCAAATTTTGAGTTTCTAATTCTTTTCCTCCCTCCCTCCTTTCCTTCCCCTCTTCATTAAGCAGACAGAGAATTTGACATAGGTTACACATGTGCAGTAATGCAAAACATATTTCCATATTAGTCATGTTGTGAAAGAAAACTGACAAAAAATACACATAAAAAATAAAGTAAAAAATAGTATCCTTTGATCTGCATTCAGATTCCATCTGTTCTTTCTCTGGAGGTGGATAGCCTAGGATTCTAAAAGGTTAAGTGACTTGCCACACTCAGTATGTGTCAAAGGTAGGGAGAAGGGGAGATTTCTAGAGAGATATCAATGATACTACAGGAGATTGAAGAGAAAGGAGGTCTGAAGCAATTCAAAGGAAGTGGACAACAGGACCAGTCACAGAATAATCTTCACACATTTCCAAGACAGTGAGACCAGATGACATAAATCTTTAGGTTTTTTTTTAGTGACTATCTAATGATAGTCACTTTTTTTGTGTGACTATCTAATGATACAGGAGCAGGACTGAAGAAAGAGGATGGTAGATTTAGCAAGACATGAGTCTTGGTAGTATAAGACAACAAGAATTCAAGGCTAGAGAATGCTATAGTTGAAAGGGTCAACTGTAGAGTGAAAATTGTGAGGGAGGAAATTGAGTTCAGAGCTACAATGATGGATTGAGAGTACAGGGAGAAAGGGAGGGACTGGAGCTTTTGGGGAAGGTGAAATTGGTAACAAGGGGCAAGGAAATGTGAGGATTCCATCCAAAGCCAGTATATTGAGGGCGTGAGAGAAGGGGCTTGTGGCAAGGCTGGTCAGGATTGCAGAGTCTCATGGAGGACATCAGGATAGAAGATGCAATTGGTGAAAGAAGAGGTGATCTAGCATGAAGGGAGGCATGCTAACAGCAGAACAGGGGTTCCAAAGCAGAAAAAGAGGCCAAAGGTGTTAGAGACAAAAGAAAGATATATCTCAGGGAGATAAGTTTAGGAGATCATAGAGTGATGGCAGTGGAGAAGTGCTTTCATTTCAGTAGACAGACATGCTGAATCTCATGGACCAGAAAAGGAGTTTGCTAACCACAGGATGGGCAAAATTACCACTTGACAGGGCTCCCACATAGTCCTCTAGCAACAGAGGGCAAGGATCCTCTGTTTTTTTCCAAGCATCAGGGAAGACAGGTGGCAGTGTAATATAGTTCGAAGAGGACTGGATTTGGATTTAGAGAACTTATGTCCAAGTATCCTATTTGGGAACTTGGTCCAAAGGCATAACTTTTGTGCATACCCTTTGATTTAGCAATTACCACTACTAGGGCTGTATCCAAAAGAGTTAAAAAAGTTAAAACTGTACAACATTTTTATAGCAGCTCTTTTTGTGGTAACAAAGAATTAGAAATTGAGGGGATGCCCATCTATTGGGGAATGGCAGAACAAGTTGGGATACATGATTGTAATGGAATACTATTGTGCTATTATAAGAAATGATGAACAAGATGCTTTCATAAAAACCTGGACTTACATGAATTGATGCAAAGTGAAGGGAGCAGAACTAGGAGAACAGCATACATGGTGAAAGTACCATTATACTACGATCAACTGTGAATGACTTGGTTATCCTCAGCAACACAAAGATCTAAGATAATTCTAAAAGACTTTTGATGAAATATGCTATCCACCACCAGAGAAAGAACTAATGAAATTTCAATGCAGATAAAAAGAATCTATTTTTTACTTTCCTTATTTTTGGGTATGTAGTTTACAAGTCACAGAAAAGATGCCTATCTTCACTGGTTGCAGTGATGTGGAAGAAACCTGAGATGAAAAAAAAATTAGAGAAATCCCCTCTTCAAATGTTCACATAGCCTATTGGTGCCATCTGTGGTAAGGCCTTCTGAACTCGCATTGTTCTGATCAGCCATAGTCAGACATAAGGCACCCTGACTGCAACATAGTGATATCATTTTGGACCTCTCAGAGCACAAAGGAAAACAACCTACTTGCTTTGGTCAAGGGAGTTCCTTATTTTGGAATTCCCATACTAATCAAATAACAGGTTCATTGCCTATTTAAAATATTACTCTGTATGTTTAAAAAATTGGAAGTGAAGGGGGTGGATTGTAATAGGAGGAGAGGTCTAGACTGATGAAGTCATCCATGTGGCAGATTCCCATTGAGAAGAATCCCTCCATAGAAGTAGTTTGATGATTGTAACTTATGATCTTAAGACCTGCCTAGAACTTTCAGATTTATGGATAGGGGGATAGTTCATGACTAAGCAAGAGATAGAGAGGTTCACAGGAGGTAAAATGGATAATTTGTATCACACGAAATTAAGAAGTTTTTGCATAGACGAAATCAACGTAGGCAAATTTAGAGGAAAAGTAGGAAACGGAAAATTTTGTAGTAAGCTTCTCTGACAAAAGTCTCACTTCTCAAATATATAGAGAACTAACTTAACTTTATAAAAATAGGAGTCATTCTCCAATTACTAAATGGTCAAAGTATATGAACAGCCAGTTTTCAGAGGAAGAAATCAAAGTTATTAACAACCATAAGAAATAATGCTTTAAATCATTAATACTTAGAAAAATGCAAATTAAAACAACTCTGAGGTACCGACTCACACCCATCAGATTGACTAAGATGACAGAAGAGGAAAATGACAAATATTGGAGGGAATATGGAAAAATAGATGTGCACACTAATTTTTTGTTGGTGGAGTTGTTACGTAGTCCAGTTATTCTGAAATATAACTTGGAACTATGTCCAAAGGGCTATAAAACTGGCCTTTGATCCAGCAATCCTGTTATTAAGTTATTAAGAAGATCAAAGGAAAAGCAACAGGAACCATATGTACAAAAATATTTATAGTAGCTCTTTTTATGGTAGGAAAGAATTGGAAATTGAGGGGATGCCTATTAATTATAGAATGGTTGGACAAGTTGTGGTATATGAATGTGATGGAATGCTATTGTGCTGTAAGAAATTATGAAGGTAATTATATCAGAAAAATCTGAGATTTATATGAACTGATGCAAAGAAGTGATCAGAACCAAGACAACAACTTATACAGTAATAGCAATATTGTAAGGAAAATCAACTGTGAAAGACTAGTAACTCTTATCAATACAATGATCCTGAATATCAAAAGATTCATGATATAAAATACTATCCAACTTTTCTTTATTTTTCTTGCTTTTTGGGGGAGAGGGGACATTGTTAATATGGAAATATAGAAAAATATAGAAAATATAGAAATTTTTTTCATTTTATATATACGTATATGTGTGTGTATAAATACATACATAAGGCATCCTATTTTTCAATGAGTAGGGGAAGGGATGGAGGGAGGGGAGAATATGAAACAGAAAATTAAAATTGAATATAGAAAAGACCTGTTGAATTAAATAATTTGTCTAAAGCTCCATATCCAGTGTCTATTAGAGCAATGGTTCCCCAAAGTTTTGGTTTCAGGACTCCTTTACCCTCTTTTTAAAAAATCCATTTCATTTTATTTTCAGTTCTGAGTTAACTTCTTCCTTTCTCCTCCTCCTCATCTATTGAGAAGGCAAAAAAACAAAACCCATTGCAAATATACATAGCCTGACAAAATGAATTCTTTCATTAGCCATATTCCAAAAAAGAAAGAAAAGATGAAAAGAGAGAAAGAGAGAACCAAAGAAGAAAATATACTTGCTCAGCACTCTGAGTCCCTTAGCTCCCTCTGTGGAGGTGGCTAGAATATTTTCACCATGAGTCCTTTGGAATTGTGATTGATCATTGCATTGGTCAGAATTCTTAAGTCTTTCCAAGTTGTTATGTTATTATATAAATTGTTCTGGTTTTGATCACTTCAGTTTGCGTCAATTTATATACATCTTCCCAGGTTTTGGGGGAACCGTTCCTTTTTATGATTTCTTAGAGCACAGTAGCATTCCATCGCATTCAGTCAGTGAGTAAATGTTTATTAAATGCCTACCATGTGGCTGGCACTTTGTTAAGTGCTGGTATACATTTATATAACATTAATTTATTTGGTCATTCCCCAAATGACAGGCATCTTATTCTCTTACGCTTATCCTTCTCTCTCTGTCTCTCTCAACATTGTTCTCTCTTTAAGAGTCTACTTTAATTCTGTCTCTCTTAAATTACTCCCCCCTTTATCTCCCCACCTTTATCTTAACTCCTCTCCCCCCCATTTTCTTGGGGGATAAAATGACTTTCTGTGCCAACTGCATTTGTATGTGTACTCTTCTTCCCTTGAACCAGTTCAGATGACAGTAAAGTTCAAGTGTTGCTCCTCCCTGCCCTCCACTGTATAAACTCTTCCTTGCATGCTCCATTTATATGAGAAAATTTTTCTCATTCTTCCTCTCCCTTTATCCTTCTCCAAATTCATTCCTCTTCCCTACCCTTCCATTATTCTTTTGAGAACACAATAATATGTAACAGCTGAATATAATGGAATCAAGCTCTGACTCTCTGACCAATTAAACTCCCTCTAGGACTCCTTATTTCTCACATGTGTGTCTTTTTATGCTTCTCTTGAGTCCTACATTTGAATGTCCAATTTTATATTTGCCTTTGGTATTTTCATCAAGAATGTTTGAAACTTATCTATTTCACTAAATATTCATTTTCTCCTATAAGGTTATACTTTTCTTCTGGGTTAGGTTACTCTTGACTGTAACTCTAGATCCTTTACTTTATGGAATATAATATGCCAAGTCCTTTTTTTTCCTTTAATGGTGATAGGTACTAAATCACGATTTTTCCTGACTGTGGCTCTTTGGTATTTGATTTTTTTCTTTCTGGCTATTTTTAGCATTTTCTCATTGACCCCAGTGATTTAGACTTTGGCTATAATATTTCTGGTAGTTTTCATTTTAGAGTTTCTTCCAGGAGGTGATGGATGAATTCTTTCAATTTCTACTTTGTCTTGATTCTGAGATAACTGGACTGTTTTCTTTTGTATGATATCTAGGCTCTTTTTTTTGTTGCTCATGGCTTTCAGATAGTCTAGTGATTTTTAAATTATTTCCCTTTGATCTATTTTCCAAGTAAGTTGCCTTCCTAAGCTTCTACGGGCTGGAACATTAACTTAATATAATGTATTCTTGATTTTTTGAACAGGATTCAGTCTGATGCATTTTCTAGGTTGTCATGGAAGAGACATGCACAGCTATGAAAAAATGTTTTTGTTCACTCTCCCATTTTAATACCACCCTTCAGTTTTTTGCACTTTTAGATAATTATTGGCTATGTGACCCTGGGTAAGTCACTTAACATCTGTTTGTCTCAGTTCCTTCATCTATAAAATGGGGATATTAGTAATAGCTATCTTCCAGTATTGTTTCCAGGATCAGATGGGATAATTTTAAGGTACTTAGCACCGTGACTGGAAAAAGTAAGGGTTATAGAGAAGTCAGCTATTATTGCTACCATTACAGTTATTAAGGTGTCTTCGTACTATTGTGAAAACTGTTCTGATGTAGGGTCTTGAGAACTTCTAGGGAAGCCCTGGACCACATTTTGTGAACTACTGCATTAGAGAAAGAAGGATAACCTAGATCTTCCTCAATTCTAAGACTGTCCCTCTATATCATCATGTTTCCCCTCCTATTTTTCACAAAATTTCTCCTCTAATCAATGATTCACTATTCCCCTTTACAACTTTTTTTATTTTATTTTGTTTTTTATTTTTTTAATATAAATTTATTTATTTAACTTTTTACATTCATTTTCACAAAATTTTGGGTTCCAAATTTTCTCCCCATTTGTCCCCTACCCCCTCCCCAATACACTGAACATTCTAATTACCCATATCACCAATCTGCCCTCTCTTCTATTATCCCTCCCTTCCCTTACCCCATCTTCTCTTTTGTCCTGTAGGGCCAGATAATTTTCTATTCCCCATTACCTGTATTTCTTATTTCCTAGTAGCAAGAACAATACTCGACAGTTGTTCCTAAAACTTTGAGTTCCAACTTCTCCCCATCTCTCCCTCCCCACCAATTCCCTTTGGGAAGGCAGGCAATTCAATATAGGCCTTATCTGTGTAGTTTTGCAAATGACTACCATAATAGTCATGTTGTGTAAGACTAACTATATTTCCCTCCATGCTATCCTGCACCCCATTGTTTCTAGTCTCTCTTTTGATACTGTCCCTCCCCAAGAGTGTTGACTTCAAATTGCTCCCTCCTCCCATTGCCCTCTCTTCCATCATCCCCCCACCCTGCTTATCTCCTTATCCCCCACTTTCCTGTATTGTAAGATAGGTTTTCATACCAAAATGAGAGTGCATTTTATTCCTTCCTTTAGTCGAATGTGATGAGAGTAAACTTCATGTTTTTTTTCTCAGCTCTCCTCTTTTTCCTTCCACTAAAAAGTCTCCTGCTTGCCTCTTCTATGAGAGATAATTTATCCCATTCCATCTTACCCTCTCTCCTCCCACTACATTTCTCTCTCACCATTTACCTTGATTTCTTTTAAGATATGAACCCATCCTATTCAATTCACTCTGTGCTCTCTGTCTCTGTGTGTGCGTGCATGTGTGTACATGTGTCTATGTGTGTATGTGAATGCGTGTGTGTAATCCCACCAACTACCCAGGTACTGAAAAGTTTTAAGAGTTACAAATATTGTCTTTCCATGTAAGAACGTCAACAGTTCAACTTACCAAAGTTGACTTTTCTTTGCTGTTTACTTTTTCATGCTTCTTCTCATTCTTGTGTTTGAAAGTCAAATTTTCTTTTCAGCTCTGGTCTTTTCACCAAAAATGCTTGAAAGTCCTCGATTTCATTGAAAGACCATATTTCCCCCTGAAGTATTTTGCTCAGTTTTGATGGGTAGGTGATTCTTGGTTTTAGACCTAGTTCCTTTGACTTTTGGAATATCTTATTCCACGCCCTTCAATCCCTCAATGTAGAAGCTGCTAGATCTGGTGTTATCCTGATTGTATTTCCAAAATACTGGAATTGTTTCTTTCTAGCTACTTGCAATATTTTCTCCTTGACCTGGGAATTCTGGAATTTGGCCACAATGTTCCTAGGAGTTTCTCTTTTTGGATCTCTTTCAGGTGGTGATAGGTGGATTCCTTGAATACTTATTTTGCCCTCTGGTTCTAGAATATCAGGGCAGTTTTCCTTGATAATTTAATGAAGGATGATGTCTAGGCTCTTTTTTTGATCATGGCTTTCAGGTAGTCCCATAATTTTTAAATTGTCTCTCCTGTATCTATTTTCCAG
>CM053774.1:124340499-124342387 GCA_028658325.1 Potorous gilbertii | reverse complement strand
TCTCATTTCTCTTCCCAGTTTTTCCTCCACCTGTCTAACTTGATTTTCATAATCCTTTTGGAGTTCTTTCATGGCCTGAGTCCATTGGATATCTATTTCAGATGTTTGGGATACAGAGGCCTTGACTCCTATGTCTTTCCCTGATGGTAAGCATTGTTCTTCCTCATCAGAAAGGAACGGAGGAAACATTTGGTCACCAAGAAAGTAACCTTCTGTGGTCTTATATTTTTTCCCTTTTCTGGGCATTTTCCCAGCCAGTTACTTGACTTCTGAGATTCCTCGCCACCCCTGTCTAGATCCACCTAGCTAGTGCTTGGGGTCTGAGATTCAAATGCTGCTCCCCAGCCTCAGGGCTTTCAGCAATGCACCTGGCTGCTATTCAATTTGAGCTTAAGTTCTGGTTCTCAGTGGGGACAGGGCCGCCTCCCAGGCTCGGTTCCCTCAGGGGGTTTATGCGGAGATCTTCATTAATGGAGCTCCTGTTGAGCTCCTGCCTGCTCCAGGAGCCTCTGGCCTCAACTGCCTCTGCTGCTGCCTCCTGAGGGGGCCTGAGTTATGGAGACACCCCGCTCCCCTTTCAGGCAGCCCAGAAGTCTCTCTCACTGACCTGTGGGTGGAGGGACCTTCGTAACCATCGGAGATTCCTTCCCTGAAGCCTGCTCAGATCTGTTCCTCTCAGTGCCATGCGGTCAGGGAAGGACTGGGCTCTGCTCCCATCTGGTGTGCGACAGACCTTTGGGATCAGTTTTTCAAGGCTCTCTGGAACAGAAATCTCCTTCACTCCATTGCTGTGCAACTTCCACTGCTTCAGAATTTGTTGGGAGTTCTTTTTCCAGGAAATCCATGGGCTGTGGATTTGGAGCTAGCATATGTGAATCTTTCTACTCTGCCATCTTGGCTCCTCCCCTCACAACTTTTTTAAAAAAATAAACCTCTTTCAGGTAGAACAAAGAGGACACATTTGTTTATTGGTGCTCAATTCTTCCATGGGCCCTGCCACTCATCATGGGACTGGATTTTTGACTTCTCTACCACATATTCTATCATTGGTTACTGTATATCCAGGATATGCCACATAATTAATAATAACTTATGCTCCTCATTATTCAACAAGCTGAGTTAATGGAAAAAAAATTTATACTTTGTATGCCAAAGTTATCAAGGAATTTTTGTTAATTGATGATTTGTATCATCTATTTAATAGATTCCCTCCATTAACATGAATCATAGAAAGCAGACATTTTATTCATGCTAATTTTATAGGTGAACAAAAGACCCCTAAGTGACATAGGAGAAACTATTGAGCAGTAGATGGAGGATGTGAAGGATTCAGACATACTTGTCACACCTGTTGTCCTTAACCCTCTTTTTCTACCCAGTTGTGCTCCCGTTAGCTTCAGGAAGATTTTGAGTCTTCCTTAAAATTCTCTGATGACTCACTGTGGTGTGTGTGGGAATTCTTAAAATGGGCACAAGCCTGCCAAAGATGAATTCTACACTTCTCTTCTTGGAGAGAGAGGGAAAATCCAAAGGGAGAGAAAATTCATCCTGTCTCATTCTCCAAGGTATTTTACTTGCTCTGTCCCCCCTTAAGGGTGGTCACCTTTCCTCAAGGGTGTTTCTGAATAGCTAAAAATAATCTTCAGGACAAGTGCTGGCAGGTCCTAGCAAGGCTTTGCTACAGAGCCAAATGATTAATGATATTTCTGTCCTCTGAGGAGTAGCCTGGCTCAGAGAAAGAGAGGAGCAGCAGCAGTAGTAATAATGGCCACAATGGCTAGCATTTATATAGCACTTACATGTATCAGGCACTGCTAAGCTCTGGACAATTAACATTTCATATTATCCTTACAAAAACCCTGAGAGAGTGGGAAGTGTTTTCTACTAA
>CM053774.1:124197999-124335499 GCA_028658325.1 Potorous gilbertii | reverse complement strand
CTCATGGGCCTGTGTAGGAACCACCTTTGGATCCTTTACTTTGCAGCGATTGTCCAAATACTCCCTTTTTGCACTCCCCATCTGATAGAAAGCAGCAGATGCTGAGTATGCCTGGCCATGTAATGAGTTGAAGAAAGTGGAGAAATAATCAAGAAGGTGAAAACATGATACTCCAAATACAAGGACATCCCAAGATTGCAGGTGCAATGCTAGAATGCCTCTGCATTCTCCCCAACTTACAAGAAGTGGAAGGCAATGATGCTGCTTAGTCATATGAAGGAAAGGAGGACGGAAGAGAACTTGGTGAGGAAGTTGTGTAGATGTTGAAGGGAAGGAGATTGAAAACTCATCTGAGCTTTCCTCCCTACCCTGCCCAATCATTTATTTCTTGCAATTTAGTTATTTCCTTTTTCTTAATGAATTTTACCAACTATGCCATTATTGTGTATAGTTTCTTTAAGCACAATGTAATCTCCTTGCTGGGACTGAGTTTTTGCTTTTGCTTTGTTTGATAGCCTGATTCCAACACCTGCTTTTTTGAAATCATCTAATGCATAGTAAAGTTTGATTCTATATGTGTTCTTACTTTTTAAATGTATTTACTTTATACAATCAAATTTGATTTTTTTCTTATTTATTCTGCCACTCTTTTTCATTTTAATGGATTGTTTAATCCATTCATGTTTAAAGTTATGATTATTATTTAGGTTTGTGTTTTCTTCTATTTCTTCTATTAATTTAGTTTTGCTGTTGTGTTTTATAATTCTGCAGTAAGAGCTCTAATTTCTGACATGAAGTCATTCTTAGTTTCTTCTATGGCTTTTATTTCTCTTTTGAACCATTCTGGAGTCTCTTCTTACATGCTCTCTAAAGAATCCACATGATTCTGACTTTCACCAGGTACTGTTGATTCAATTTCATTCATATTTGGAAAGGGAAGGAAAGGGAATAAATATTGGTTAAACATCTACAACTGTCTCAGACACTGTGTCAAGTACTTTACAAATGTCTCTTCTAAGTTTCACAATAACCTTTGGAAGCAGTAACTGTTATTATAGCCACTTTTCAGTTGAGGAAAGTGATGCAGAAGGAGAAGTGACTTGTCCAGGGTTACATAGCTAGTGTCTAAGACTGGATTTGAACTCATTTTCCTGACTCCAGGTCCAGCACTTTATCTACTGTCCCACCTTACTGAAAAATTTTATATCTTCCTTCAGGTTGTATTAATATTTGTTTGAATTTTGGGGATCCTTTAAAAAATTATCCACAGGCCTGCAAGGTATCCTCAACATTTTCCTATTATAGAATATAGGGTACACTGGCCTGAGTCCTTGCCCTAATTGTCCTAGTGGGCAAATAAAATCGCTACCAAAATTAGCTCTAAAAAGTTATAATGCTAGTACAACTATAACTCTTAACTAAAAGGCTATAAAAAGTCTACAGAGAAATGAGCAAACTTTTGGATGTTTTAGAAGGGACATGGCATTTTCTCAATAACAATGTTATATAATAAACATTTTTTTTAGTAACCCATGGTACCTTCATAAAAATAAATGTGAAGAGCTAGAAAAATTATAAATACATTTAAAAGGCAAAAATACTGTAAACACACTCTTTACAGGCCATATCCCAATAAAAATAGCAGTTTTACAGGGGTAAAGCAAAAGATACAGACCTACATGGACATTTAATAATGACACTATGAATTACGAGTGGTTTAAAGAATAAACCACAGAAACGATGAATAATTAAGTGAAAGAGAATGTTGACAATTAGACAACATACTAGAATTTCAGGAATACAGATAAAGAAGTCTTCAGATGAAAGATTATATGCAGAATACCTGATAGTCATACTACAATTATTATTTTGTAAATACTGAGAAAAAAATACTTAACAAATTCCTTTAATGGGGGGAAAAACATGGTTCTGATACTTAAGCCAAGAAGAAATAAAGTAAAGACTGTGAAATGTAGGCCAATTACGGCAATGATTTCAATTAAAAAACTGTAAATAAGATCCTGACAAAAAGACTTCAATAAAATATGCAAAAAAAGCTATTCACTATTATCAAAAGGGAGTCATACCAGTGTCAGAAAGATGATTTGACATTAGGAAAACAAACAAAATTAAAAACAACCCAAATCATGTGATTATATAAGAAGGTGCAGAAAAAGCCTTTGACACAGTAGAATTATCTTAAAAGTTTGCAAAGCAGACAGAGAAGGATCTTTTAAAACTAACAAATAAATTTATGTATGAACCACTAGGTGATGGCACAGTGCACACATCACAGGGCCTGGAGTCAGAAGACTCATCTTCAGAAATTCAAATATGGCCTCAGATACTTCCTAGCTGTATGACCCTGGGCAAGTCACTTAACTGTTTGCCTCAGTTTTCTCATCTGTAAAGAGAACTGGAAAAGGAAATGGCCAATCAATTCAGTATCTTTCCCAAGAAAACCCAAATGGAGTCATGAAGAGCTGGATATGATTGAAATGACTGAACATGGTGTGTGTGTGTGTGTGTGTGTGTGTGTGTGTGTGTGTGTGTGTTCAGAAAGAAATAAAAGGCACCAACACAGGCAAAGTAGAGCAGAGTTATTCAGTGACAACTTAATAGTTTACTTAAAAAATCTCAGAGAATCAGCAAAGAAACTGAGAAAAACTTTAGGAAAGCAGCAGAATATAAAAAAAGCCTCCAAAATCAACAGCATTAAGATAGCAAAATCCAGGAGTTTTACTTAAAATAATTACAAAATGTACAAAATTTCTGGGAAGCTACCAAGGCACACTCAAGACTATTACAGAGACAAGTATAGATTATCCCTTTAAAGGAATACTTAAATGACTGGAGGGATGTTCAGTGCTTATGTTTGGACCATAATAGCTAACACTTACATCGGACTTTGAGATTGGAAAAACATGTACAAATCTTTTCCCATTCAACCTCCACAGCAATCTTATTATCCCCAATTCACAGATAAGGAAACTGAGGTGGACAATTTAAGTGACTAGCTCAGGGTCACACAGTCACTAAGTGTCTGACGTTGGATTTGAATTTAGGTCTTCCTGACTCCAAGCCCAGCACTCTGAGCCCTATGGCATCCCCTAGTTGCCTCACGTGCCAAAATCATGTTAAAAAGCTATTGCCTAAATTAATGTATAAATTTCATACTATTTTAATCAAGCTACCGGGAAGATTTTTGATAAAATCAATGAAGGAGAAATAGTAATTCTAGCTGCAAACCGTACTAGTAGGTAGTAATCACAATTATCTGATACTGGTTAAAAAAGGGGCCTAGACTAGGATGGCAAACTACAGAAGAAAGAACCAGACGCAGGTCGAGTCAATAACCAACTGGTGGGTAAAGCTTGGAATGCGGATGACTAGGGGAAGAACACTTAATTTTATAAGGATTTTGGAGGAAAATTGAAATTTTGTTTTTGCCAAAATTAAGTTTAGACCAACATTACACTATATAACACAATATGTTCAAGATGAATTTGTGACTTACATATTGAGGGTCAAATCTCAAAACGTTAAAGAGAGGCAGATGAGGCTCTTCAAGGCTACCTGCTTACTGAACCTGACTATTCCTGCTATCTGTTTTTGTTTCTGAGAGGAACTCTGATTATCTAAAATGCACAAGGTCACGGCTTTTTTTATTCCACCTCTGATATTTCTTCATCAAAGATTGGGAAAGAAGAAACACAGAAGAAAAAGAAGAAAGACCAGCACCATGCATTCACAACCACATGGCAACTGGGTTGGAGAAAAGGAAAGCAGTGGCAAATAGCAGGCCACTGCAACTTCTAGTCCTGCTACCTTTCCCTTCAACCAAAGACTTCCAGCAGTACTTGGTTTGCTCACCATCTTGGAAGAGATAAAATTCAGATTTTTTTATGTTTATTCAGTTGTGTCTCATCAGATAATTTAAAGGATTTTTGAATCTGCTCAGCAAATTGAAAGAAAACAAAGGATACCACTGCATACTCTGAATCATGAAGCAAAAGAGCCCCTCCACCTTCCAAACTGTAACAGGTTCCCCAAGTCTCCACATTGACATTTCACATGTCTTAAGGACTGGATATTCACACACACCCCACTCCACCCATTACATTTTTTTCAATGATAAAAACCAAAAAGGAATGCTAGGAAATCATGAGCCAGCTTGTTCCCAGAGATACGAAAGTGCACCTTCTTTGCTTATTTGTGAAAGTGAAGGAAAACATGTATGGAACAATCCATATAATGATGGACTTGGTTTATGTGTCTTGCTCAGCTGTTTCTTTTTTCTTTGTTATGAGAGATGACTCTCTTTGTTATAAGGGAGAAAGGATATGATGGAAATGTAGGTGATTTAAACACAAAATACTTGAATAAAAATAAATAATAATATAAAGGCAAAAAGAGAAGAGAACGTATATTTTGCCATCTCCAGCAATAACAGTTGGAGAGAGGTGGATATTTCTCAACACACTACCATTGCAATCCATATCTTCTAAATGTTCTAACTCCTGTTTTAAAAGATCATTTCTGCTAATAAACATGGGTGGCAGCTGATGTTTTAGACTTGTATGATCTTTTCTTTCCATTCTGTTCCAGACACGGAAAGATCTTAATTAGAGGGAAGAAAACTCATAGTTATTTTCATTATCAGCTCAAATGTAATTATAGCTTTTCTTAGACTTAGGAAGAAAAATGAATAGCAGGCAAATGTGTAGTTGTTCTTACAAGAAACATTATTTTCTCATTCATTTGTTCATTTGACAGGTATTTATTGAGTACTTCCTGTATATTAGGAAGTTTTCTAAGTACTCTAGCAAATAGAAAGATGCCAAAAAGTATGATGATCTCAAGAAACTTTTAACGTAGTAGGGAGGCAGTGTGATATAGTAGAAAAAGCAGTAAGCTAGCCATCAAAAAGTTCACATGTTCAAATCCCTTGTTCTACTATTTGGTACCAGTATCATCCTGGGCAAATCATTGTCTGTTTCAGGACACAAGCTCCTGATCTATCTCCCTCCCTCTCTCCATTCCTCCTTCCTTCCTTCCTTCCTTCCTTCTTTTATCCCCTCCTCCCTCTCAAAAATTATCATTAGTAAAGACCAAATATCCCACAGAATCATGTTTCCTCTTGCCTTTGGCATCTAATAAAGCTCCTATCAACTTTTTTCTTTTAATCTCCAGAGAGGACTTATGAACTATCTTTTCATTTATCTGTAGTGTCCTTTATTCTAGTTTCAATTATAGCAAAAATGTCAAGATTTATATGACTCATCTCTTCAACATTACCTACTCAGTCACTGAATAAGAATATGACATTTTGAGTATAAATAATTAAATTAAAGTTTCTAAGTTGTCTAAAAATGATGGTTCTTACATATATATAAATTCAAGAGAGATAAATATAAAGTAAGACACTTGGGTCCAAAAGAAACCAACTGCCCAACTACAGTTCTGGGAGGTATGTTTATATGGCAGCTAATCTGAAAGATCTTGGGGTTTTAGTGGACTGCAAACGTGACATGAGTGTGATATGGCAACCAAAACACAAATTGACAGAGACTTGGCCTGCGCAAGAAGGGCACAGCTTTCAAGAGAAGAGAAAGATGATAGACTCACGGATGTGCTCATAACTCAACTGGATATAATGCTCATTTGGGGATGGCCATTTATAAGTTGGAGAGCACCAAAAGAGGAATGGAAATCAGGGCCTTGAGTGAAGGACCTTGAGTCTATGTTAGTGAAAATTGGTTAAAGGAACTGAGAGAAATTAATTTCATAATATTATATTAATAATTAATTATTCATTCTTTTCCTCCTATTTTTGTTAAGACCCAACTCCTGAAAAGATCAGTTAGTCTACTGATATGATTACTCCTGACCCCCAAAGCATGCTTTCTAACTAAGTTGGGCTGGATCTCACCCAATTGGGAAGCTAGATGGCTGTTTGTAGTTTAAACAGAATCCAGCCTGGATGTGTTCTTTCTGGAGGGTGGGGCTGGGGGTGGGGGAAGTAACTCTTGTTCTTGATCTCTTCCATTAGAGTTTAGGGTAACCCTAAGGGCATGAAGAAAAAAAAAATAGACAAAGTTCTAGAGGAAATGGCTTCCCTTGCTCGGGTCACAAGGAGGAGTTGAGGATTTTTTCGCCCATCACTTCATAAAATATACACTAATCAAGGTCAAGTTTCACTTGTCTGGGGACTTCAAAGGAACACACCTGACTAAAGGTGTTTCAGAGTTTCCCTTGCAGTCTTTGGATACTGAGAGAAACCATTGACCTTATGGTTGAATGATTATTAGCTAGACTAATTAATAAATTGATTACTAATACTTGGAAACTCTATGTTTCGGGATTTTATTCCCTACAGGATGTTTAGCTTGGAGGATAGAAAACTTAATGGGGAGATGAAAGCTGTGTCCAAGTACTTAAAGAGCTCTTGTGTGGAAAAGGAATTGGGCTTTTTTCTCTGTCTCTAGAGGGTAGGACCAGGGACCATGGGTGGAAGTTGTAAAAAGATGGCAGCAAGGTAGCAAAATGAATAAAGCCCTAGACCTGGAGTTCAAATATGGCCTCAGCTACTTATCTGTGTAATTCCATCTGCCTCTGTTTCTTCTTCTGTAAAAAGGGGATAATGATAGCATCTACCTCGCAGGGTTGTTATGAGTATAAAAAAGGGTAATATTTGTAAAGTTCTTACCACTGTCTGGCAAACAGTAGGCACTTAATAAATGCTTGTTAAAGTTAAAAAAAATTAAAAGGCAGATTTTGTGCATCTCAGGAAAACTTTCCTACAATGGAAACTGTCCAAAAGCTAGGTGACCTGCAGTGATGGGCTTGGGATCAGGAAGATTCCTCTTTCTGAATTCAAATCTGACCTGATTAGTTGTGTGAAAGTCATTTCACTCTGTTTGTCTCAGTTTTCTTATCTGTCAAATATCCTGGAGAAGGAAATGGCAAACTAGTCTGCCAAGAAAACCCCAAGTGGGTTCAAGGAGAATCAGACACGATGGAAATGACTGAACAACTACCACAACAGAAGTGTAATAGGTTGTCTAAAGAGATGGTGGCTTCCCCTCATGTGGAGGTCTTTAGGAAGAGGCTGGCTCTCCATGTGTAGGATATATTAAAATAGGACTTATGTTTGTGTTGGACTAACTGACTCCGCAGTCTCTTCTGAGTGTCCAGTTCAACGATTCTGTGTCTTCCAGGTATGTGGCACAGCTAAGGAAAAGACATGCAAGCAAGCAGGAGATGGGAGAGGGAGCACCACATGTGAGAAGGCCAGTTTGGCTAGTGATTCATATGAAAGGGAGCAGTATATTACACACACACACACACACACACACACACACACACACACACATGCACGCACACACGCTGTATTGCTCTGTTTGTTAGAAGAATTCTAGCCCAAGGGATAGAATTTGGACATGTCAGAGACAGAATTGCTGAAGAATAGAAAATGGTTGTGAAGGAGTCAGGGTTGAGCAAGGTTAGAAGGCACTTTGTCAGAAGTAGGAAAGCCTGGGTGACCCTTGAGGAGAAGATTGTTAATTTCTACTATATGAAACACAGGTAATGGGGTATAGAAAGTTATCTTGCCCTAAAGGACAAAAAAGAAGATGAAGATAAGGGAAGGGAGGGATGTTAGAAGGGAGGGCAGATTGGTGATAGGGGTAATTAGAATGCTTGGAGTTTGGGGGTGGGGGGAGGGGAGAAATGGGGAGAAAATTTGGAACTCAAAATTTTGTGGAAATGAATGTTGAAAACAAATAAATTTTTAAAAAATGAACAAATATTTAAACGTTTTAAAAAGTTTCACATAACAAGAAACTCAGATTGAATCTGAACAAATTACAGTTTTAGACTTGTAAAGGGACATGGGGTCATTTAGTTCAGCTCCCTCATTTGACAAAACTGAGGCCAGAGAGAAGTGGCCTCCTCCAGGGCCACGCAACTACCCACCAGATAAGTTGGCATGGTAACTCCATTATACTGTATGTTTGGATTTTAAGGTTCTGCTGTCAACCAAGAAGTTAAACAAAAGACTGAGGAAACCAGGGAACTAAGAGAACATCCTTTTATCCAAGTAACTGTGGAATGGATTTGGATATAGCTCTGAAAAAATGAATCATGGACATTCATATACATATACACAGACACACATATTGTCATGGCCCATGAAGAAATTTGTTTTGCTTGACTATATATGTTTGTAACAGAGGTTCTGCTTTTCTTGCTTTCTCAAGGATGGAGATAAGGGAGAAAAGATAGATTTGTATTGCTTCTTAAAGGAGGTAAGATGAAATTAGAGTAGAGAAGAAGAGAGGGATGGAAAGAGGGAGAGGAGGAAAAAGGAGGAAGAGAATTGAAAGAGCAGATTCTCCCAATCAGTTAATCAATCATCACCAACCAGCATCCATGTATACTGTAGTAGGTGGTGGGAGTAGAAAGATAGAAAAAGAAAAGTCCTTGACCATAAGGGACTTACATTCTATGTGGGGGAACCACATGTAAATGCAGTAGTGGAACCCGGAATCAGCCAAGTCCCTCAGCCTTCTTGATCATAGGGTCTCATTTGGGCATTTTGTAAGGATGTAGGGCAGAAGTTCTTTTAGATTTTAGGTTGTCTCCTTTACATATGCTAAGGTCAGAGAGGCTGAGCAGTTATAGATACAGTGGACTTGTCCCCATACTGCCCCCTTCCTCACAAACCTCTAGACAGGTGAGGATTTCTTTCTTCTTTTCCCGTTAACAATGGCATTTTGCAGCAGAAGCACATGATCACAGGACAAAGGTGCTTGTGTGCAACCTGAGAGATATAGATATTCAAGGATATTTTTTCCTGGACCCCAACCTTTTGTGTTAAGAGAAAAGTTTGGAGGGGAAGAGCAAGCACCTTGAGTAGGGATGCTCAGAAAGTGACAGGCCCTAAAACCAAGACATTGAGAGAGCAGAACTAGCGAGACTTCCTGCTGCTCCCAGGGTAGAGGCTCTGATCCTTTCAGAAGGAGACTAGCAGGGCGCTAGCCAAAGATGTCAGCTTAGCTAGAAGTTAGACACTGTGGAGAAGGTGGGGAGGAGGAGGCACAAAGAGCCCTGCAAAGAGCAAGCCCAGGGAGACCAGATGAGTCACATGCTTAGGAGAGAGCAAGCCATTGGCCTGGTAGAGCAATGTGCCTAGCTCACATGAAGGATAGCCCTGGGGACATCACAGAGGACAATAGGGACCTGGCAATGATGATACAGACCTGCTCCGAAGCACCATCTGTTTATATGCCCCTTCTTGTGCTGTCTCTATTTATCATCTTTACCTGCTAATGGTGTACATATTTGAGGGAGAGTGTGCCCTAGGTTCATAGGATGAGCAAGGGGAAAGGTAATATGCATTTGTTACACACCCGCTGTGTGCCAGGCATTGTGCTAAGTACCTTGCAGAGATCTGATCTGATCCTCATGACAGACAGCCCTGGGAGGTAAAGCCTGTCACTGCCTCCATATCACAGGTGAGGAAGTTGAGGCAGAGAGAAGTTAAGTGATTCATCTAGGGTCATACAGCTGCTGGGTATCAAAGGCCAGATTTGAACTCAATTCTTTCCTACTCCAGGCCCAACACTGTCCTACTGCACACCTAATTGCATGGGAGATGGAATGTTATCTATCAAGAACAGCAAGAAAGCCTGTTTGTTTAGAACAGAGATGGGGAGCCTGTGGCCTTGAGGCCACATGTGGCCCTCTAGGTCCTCAAGGACGGTCTTTTGACTGAATCCAAATTTCCAAATCTGGATTTTCTCTGTAAAGTTTGAATTCAGTCAAAATGTTGCATTTGAAGACCTAGAGGCTCACATGTGGCCTTGAGGCTGCAGGTTCCCCACTCCTACTCTAGAACATATAACATATGAAAGGACTTAAGTGTCATAAGCCTAGAAAGGCTGGAGTTAGATTGCGAAAGGTTTTAAATGTTCTTCATAAAAATTCTATCGATCCCTAAAGTGATAAGGATACGTCTTAATTCATTTCCTCCTGGTTCATTAGCCTTTTATTCATCCCATTAGAAGGAAGGAGACTTAGTAATAATGTCATTGCCTGGCAGCTCTTCCAGTGGCTTCCTTAGGAACTTCATCTTCAGGAAGGCAGTTGGAGGCCATTTTCTCATCCAGAGTCCTAGACATGTCACGTGTAAGGTTCCCTGGCATACCTTACCATGATCTAAGTCATGTTCTCAGACTCCTCCATTCCAATGACAGTGAAGATTCAGGAAGTGCCTCCAAACAGCTGGGCTGCAGAGCCTGGCATCACTCTCTTCTTTCCTATTCTGCCTTTCTGCACAGAAAGCATGGCTGAGCTAGAGGATGCAGGTCCTGGGTCCTCCCCTACTTATTACTGTTCTCAAGAAACACTCCAAAGAGAAATGTTTTTAATCCAGTCAAAAGAGAACCTCCAGGGATACCTTTTGGGATGGAACCCACCAAAAGAAGCTCTATCCACCTTTCATTGAGTACTCAGGACATTGCAGTACAGGGAGGAGACCACTGGCTTAAGTCTTGCCTCTGAGGCTTACTACTTTATATGACTTGGCCAATACATTTAAGATCTCTGGGCCTCAATTTCTTTGTCTGTAAAGTGAAAAAGTTTGTCTTATTCAGCTCTAAATCTTTGAGGCTTGGAAACTCCAATTGTTCTAGGATCTAGTCATACAAGAGGGCTCCATTTATATGGTGAACCCTGAGGTCTAGCCCTAGCCCTAGCAGTCTCTGCAGGAGTATGTGCCTTAATTTTGCTCATAAAGTTAATAGTCAGGTGCTCTTTCCATAACCATAAACATGTTGTCACCAGCTAATCTGTCATTTATACTAACCTGTACTGGTTTTTAAACTAAATCCGTGGAAACTTTGCAGGGCATAAAAACACAATTTAAACAGTGTGTATATTTGAGAGCTGAACACCTTGGCAGTGTGCCAGCTTCTTGGCACTGATGTTCTCAAGAGCCAAAGTCTGATCAGCCTGGCCCACTAAGTGAGTTCCCAGGAAGTGACACAGCCCTGAGAGGCCAGATTCCAATCCCTCTTTGGTAATTGTGGGCCATAATTTTGGACACAGGTTTTTCTCCTCTGTCTTCCTTCCAGCAATGGGGTTTAGTTGAGTCAACAAACGTAGTTAAAACTCCACAAGATTTCCTTTTTCTTTTGCATTGTTTCTTAGGAAAGGTACTTTTCCTTTTGTACCTGTACAGTTTGGTTGCTGAAAGAGGAAGGGGAAAGGTATTTTTTTCATAAAGAAGAAAAAAAATAAAATTGTGAAGTATGTTAAGGGCTATTATTCCCTTCATAATAGTGACCTTGGTGTCTAAAAGGTAGAAAAATAATTTTTGTTTAATTAAAAATTGTTACGTGTGTAAAAAAGCAGTTTTCACATAAGATGTCAATAGTTTGGTTGCCCCAAAGGACAAAATGTGAACTTCCCTGTAAATGATAAAAAGGTTTAAATCACTTTGTAAAGGATATAAGGTAATGGACCTTATGTGTCTGAACAGTTTGGTGACTGAAAGGGAAGAAAAACTTTCTCTATACTAAAATATATATAAAAATATAAGTTGAGGAAACAGTTTTCAGAGACATGGAATGTTTCTGGACAGAGACGGCTGAAGTTTCAGGGCATTGTGGTCCATCAACTCATTTGAACATACAAACATACATGAACAAACTCATGCTAATGTAAGAGACTTAGGAGGTTGTAAGTCACAATATCTTCCATCTGCTGGGGTAAGAACTCACTATTTAAAAAAAGCTGCTGGGAAAACTGGAAAATTGAATGGCAGAAACTAGACATAGACCAACTTCTTACACTCCAAACCAAGTCAAATTGGGTACATAATTTAGACATAAAGGGTAATACCACAAGTAAATTAATGGAGCAAGGAAGTTTACCTGTCCAAATCTATGGTGAAGAGAAGAATTTATGACCAAACAAGAAATAGAGAACATTAAGAAATAATGTTAATAAATAGTAAATAGTTAATTTTAATTACATTAAATGAAAAAGTTTTTGCACAAACAAAACCAATGCAGCCAAGATCAGAAAAGCAGAAAGCTAGGAAACAATCTTTACAGTCAGTGTTTCTGATAAAGGTCTCATTTCTCAAAAATACAAAGAACTGAATTGAATTTATAAGAATACAAAGCATTCCCCAAATGATAAATGGTCAAAAGATATAAACAGGCAGTTTTCAGATAAAAAATTAAAAGTACCTATAGTCATATAAAAATGCTGTAAATTATTATTGATTAGAGAAATGCAAATGAAAGCAACTCTAAGGTACCACATCACAAGTATCAGATTGACTAATGTGACAGAAAAGGAAAATGATAAATGTTGGAGAAGATGTGGGAAAATTGGAACACTAATGCATTATTGGTTGGTTGTGAACTGATTCAACCATTTTGGAGAGCAATTTGGAACTATGCCCAAAGGGTTATAAAAATGTGCATACACCATACCACTATTAGGTCTGTATTCCAAAGAGATCATAAATAGGGAAAAGGACCCACATATACAAAAATATTTATAGCAGCTTTTTTTGTGGTGTCAAAGAATTAGAAATTGAGGGGATGCCCATCAATTGGGCAATGACTGAACAAGTTGTGGTTTATGATTGTAAAGTAATAGTATTGTACTACTGGAAATGATGAGTAGGTTAGTTTCAGAAAAACCTGGAAAGACTTACATGAACTGATGCTGAGTGAAGTGAACAGAACCAGGAGAACATTGTACACGGTAATAGCCATAGTGTGCAATGACTAACTTTGATAGACTGATCTCTTCTCAGCAATACAAAGATCCAAGACAATTCCAAAAGACTCATGATGGAAAATGCCATCCACATCCAGAGAGAGAACTATGGAGTCTGAACGTAGATCAAAGCAGACTATTTTCATGTTTTTTGTTTCTCGTGTTTTTTCCCTTTTGTTCCAATTCTTCTTTCACACCATGGATAATATGGAAATACGTTTAATGTGATTACATGATGGTACATATATAACCTACATCAGATTGTTTGTTGTCTTGGGGTAGGGAGAGGGAAGGGAAAAAAGTTGGAATTCAAAATCTTATAAAAATAAATATTGAAAACTATCTTTATATGTAATTGGAAAAAATATTCAATGTAAAAGTCACAAAATCTTAATAACTTTTTGAAGATGATAGGATGATTTCATAATGAACTGAAAAGGAAAATTGATGAGTTTTTACCTCATAAGGGAAAGAGGAGAATTCAATTTGGGCCAATCAAAGCAATGAAGAAAATATCCATGCAGGAGGGTACAAACCAAACCATGGGGCAGACAAGCCAGCACTGATGGAACTGTGTGTGAAAACCTAACAGGAGGGAATGCTTGTGAGTGATGGCAAGATCGAAAGTATGACTGTAGCTGAGGGAGAGTAAAGAACTGACAATTTCCAATTCATGAGAAATCTCAATGTCATGGGAAATGAAGGAGAAATGAGAAGGGGAGGGTATTGGAAGGAGCATCAATACGTATGTTAAGGTGACCTAGTATAAAGGCAAGAGTTGTAATGGAAATAAAATTGTGAGCCAGATACAGAACTCATTGAGGAAGCTAGGAGAATGTCCGCAGGGTAGATAGATATAGGTAGATATAGGGTAGATATAGATATAGGACCAAGAACTAGATTGGGGGATAAATTTTAATCCCATTGACATCAAAGAAGGATGAATACTGAGTAATGTCAGTAGAGTGACAATAATGCCTGGAAGTGACAGTGGAGAGCAAGGGGTTTACTAGCTCCTGTACCACTACCAGTCAATTGAGGGCTATGGGTAAAACTTGCAGCCAATACAATAGTGTTACACTTTCTCAGTGTCCTCTCAAATATTATTGTGAAATTAATAGAGATTGTCAGCACAGTTTGAAAGTTGAAAAGAAGAACATTTTTCCAAGAGGAGAATTGGCAGGACCAGAAGGAGAACAGCTAGCAGAAAGTAGCTGTGTGCGTATTCCTGAATGAACTATTAACATACAAAGATCTGCAGTCCAGATTTGTGGTTTTCCTCACTCATGTGCTTCCCTACTAGGGTTTTGTCAATGTGTGTCCACACAGATACTGAATACATTAATAGGAGAATGTGATTTATGCCTGGGCTGCGGTGCATAGATTGTTCCTGAATTTATTAGAAATTCATTGAATTATGTTATAAATACGTTGAGAAACTGGGGCATATTTGTTATTGTTGCATTTCTTTGTTGTTCAGTTGTGTCTGACCCTTTGTGACCCTATGGACCACAGCATCCCTGGCTCTTCTCTTTTTCATTATCTCCTGAAGTCTGCCCAAGCTCATGCTCTTTGTTTTCATGATCCTATCTCTCCATCTCATGCTCCACTATCCCCTTTGCCTTTGGTCTTCAAACTTTCCCAACATCAGAGTCTTTTCCAGTGAGTCCCATCTTCTCTTTATGTGGTCAAAGAATCTAAGCTTCAGTTTCAGTATTTGAATAGTTGGAATTAATTTCCTTAAGTATTGACTGATTTGATCTCCTTGCTGTTCAAGGGACTCTCCAAAGTCTTCTCCAGTCCCACAACCTTGCATTTGCAAATAACAGTGAAGTAATACTGACTATGGAAATGTTCAAACAAATTTTGGATTTCTGTATCACCAAAGTAATATTCACAGCACCAACAGTGACCGTGAATATGCTGGCATAGTTCTGAAGGGCACAGTATGACAGACTATCCTGTTTGACTCAGTTTCCTCCTCTAAAATAATCTGGAGAAGGAAATGGCAAACCACTACATTATCTCTGCAAAGAAAACCCCACAATGGGCTCATGGAGAGCCAGACGTGACTGAAAAATAATTGAATAGCAGCAACAACCCATTCAAAACAGTAGCCACAAAGCACTGCCCTCTTAAAGCTGGGGGTCCTCTCTCATAAACTCAAAAGGAGTCCGTGGGGAGAGGGGGCACAAATTTAGATAGCGAGACACATGTGGAAGGAACACATGAGGTAGCTTCCAGCTTCAGGTCAGTCTTCAAAGACCTTTCTGGATTTGTTAAGTCATTTCTCTAACCCAGCTCCTCATTGCCAGACCTGGCTTTCTCCTGGGTCCATCATCTGCTCTCTTCTCCGCTGCCAGAGGTTATGCTCTTTGAGGATGGTTCTGACCCTGAGGGATTGCGTCTATGTATACATGTCTGTTTGGAGGGTGTGTCTCTTCTCTTTCAGCTATGGATTAAATTTTGTCAGATTGAAGCTCTAATTTCTGGATAGGATATCTCCTTCAGGTTATCTCCTCTACTTGATCTATCTCACAGTCAATGAGGAGGAAAAGTTCTTTCTCTCTCCCACTCCAAGTTTGATCCCATCTCAGGCACTGGGCTCTTTCTTCACTGTTGGCTCTTGCCAAAACGGCTTCAAATGGATTGGATTTTGTCTTTTAAGAGTCAACTGTAGGCACGGCCCATCACTGCCCACCCATAGGAACTGCTCTGGTCAAACACAAAGAGAAGCACACATTTTTCATAAAGAAACACTTTGTTAAGATAATAATGCCTTATTATTTGTGATTACCCATGAAGCTAAGGGAAGTGAAGGGGAATGTTATACTGTTCCATACCCTAGAAGTGGATTTGGGGGCTGGACACTTCCCCAACTCTAGAATTCTAGAACTGGGTGTATCTGAAGTTTTTCTATATCCAGTCTTTATTCTTTTGTTTCTCATAGGATCTTTAGCTTTTCAAATGCTACCTACCCCCATGCAGTGCTGTAGGTCTCATCAAACTCCATCTTCCTTTAGCATGACCTATATAAGGATGGAGTTTTCCACAGCCAATCTAGTGGCAGCTCTTGGAATACACCTGAGTTCATTTCATAGTCTACTGAAAATTCTTTCCTAGGTTCTCAGTGACCATATTAAACTGGCTTCACTCTCACTGCCTGTGCTTTTCCAGGCTGCACATTTCTCTTTCTAAGCCTGTCTCACGATGTAATATATACCAGATACCAAAAATCCAGAGAGGCAGGCCGAAAGAAAAGATGTTTGTATATGAATTGAGAAATTAATATCCTGTAACATTTAACCTCTGTCTTTTTAAAATAAACTCCAGCTTGGGGTCATAGGGAAGGGAGTTGGGGATGGGGTACAGCAGAGGGAAGGGGATAATGGCAGAGTAGGGGTAGGGAAGAGAGGGTAAAATACCAGGGAGAAGCAGGCTAATGGAGCAGAGAGAGCACTGCATTAAGTGGAAGTCACAGAGACCAGGCAGGGTGTGAGTGCTGCTTCTGCCACTAGCTCCTGTGTGACCTTGAAGACAAGAAACCTCTCTGGATTTTTAGTATGCTCATTTAGAAAATAAGACATTTGAACTCTACGCACTTGAAGAGCTAACAGTTTATGTTTCTCATTCAGGCCTAGCTTCTCATTTGTTTCTTCTCAACTGAATGATTGCAATTGCCTCCTAATTGGCTCTTTGTTTCTAATCTGTTTTCTGATCTTCCTAATAGCGACCCAATTAAATGAAAATGTAGGACTGACAGTAACTCTCTTGCTCAGAAATTTTCCATAGCTCCCTATTGACTTTATGAGGGAGCAAGCAGTTACTCTTCAAAGAAAACTATTCACCTGTAACATGGAAGCAAATAGAATTAGTTTTTTTTTAATTTAAATTTTAGCAGCATTTCTGAAGTGCCCACTCTTTGTAGGCACTGTGGACTTTACAAATGTTATCTCACTTTACCTCACAATAACCCTGGGAAAGTAGGCACTAGATCACCACACATTCTAATAAATAAATAAATACAATAACTAAAAGGAGTCTCACAAAATGGGGTTGTACTTACAGTTCAGTATGCAATAAGCAATAATAATAAAATACCAACAACAGTCTTAGCTTCCCTTCTGTAAGAAGGCGTTAATACAGCAGGGAGGAAACACACATTTATTAAATACCTACTATGTGCCAGGTGCCACAAATATCTCACTTGATCCTCACAGTAACGCTGTTAGGGCAGGGCTATCTTTATCCCCATTTTACAGCTGAAGAAACTGAACTAACTAGAGGGTGAGTGACTTGCCCAGGGTCACACAGCTAGTAAGTATCTGAGGTTAGATTTGGAATCAGGTCTTCTTGATTCCAGGCCCAGTGCGCTCTCCATGGTACTATTTAGCTGCCACCTCTAAAATCAAAGGATTTAGAAATGAAAAAGGATCTTAGAAACAATGTCGTTCAACCTCATTCATAAAAGGAAAACCAAGGTCTGAGAGGAGAAGTTTGTTAGTCAAGGACATATGAGTAAGTAGTAGCGGAGTTGGGATCGTACCACAGGTCCTGGGGAGGGTTCCTTCCTGCCCTGCTGTTGCTCTGACTTCCCTCAAAGGTCAGAGCTAGGGACCGACATTTATTTTTGGTCCCAAAAGAATAGTGTCAAGTTTGTTCTACTTGGACAAGAGAGGAACCTTCACTGGTCCTATGTTACAGTCTACTCGTTGCTGCCATGTAGCTCTCCATGGTGCTTTGGGTGACTACCAACATGTATTCTTCTGATAATGTTATTCCATACCCTGTGGTCGTACTGTTTTAACCCTAGGCAAATCTTAGGGTTAAAAAGATGAGCCTTTCCTTCAGAGGGAGGTTTGGGGTCATTAAAAACTCTTTCTAGTATCCCAAAGGCCATCTATCCTCCAGTCTGCTCTCCCTCTCCTAGTTCAGTCAGTCTGCCCAGTGGATAGAGTGCTGGACCCAGAGTCATGAAGATCAGAGTTTGAATCTCATCTGATATTTATTAGCTCTGTGACTCTGGCCAAGTCACTTAACCCCTCTTAGCCTCAGTTTCCTCAACATTAAATTGGCATATTAATAGCACCTGTTTCATAGGGCTGTAAGGCTCAAATGAGGCAATAGATGGAAATCATATAGCAAACTTGAGAGCACTACAATGAGCTCATTAACTATAATGATAGCTAATCATTGTCCATGGGCAGAAATTCTCTGGGATAGAGGAACTGATGGGGCAGTGACATGAGTAGTCTACAAAGAATTACACAGAAGAAGTATATATATATATACTTCATCTATATATAAGGACATCATCCAATACCTGTGTGACCAGAAAAGTGGTTTTGGCTAGTTTCCTAATAAAAGCAAGGGATGATAGCCCAGCCCACTGCTTCCCTGGATTTCACATAATGTTAAGAGCAGTTGCATGTTGTAATGAGAAGAGTTCTGTCTTTGAAGTCAGATGACCTGGGTTTGAATCTCAGCTATCCATTTCCTAGCTGTATGACCTTGGGAAAGTCAGTTACTTCATCCAAAATGAGGTGGTTGGATTTGAAAGTCCTTCTATCCCTTCCCACACAAAATCTATGATCTTTATTTATAAACTAGAGTAGAATACCTAACATGGTGGGGATGGACAAGAGCCATCCTGGGGAGGGAGTATGAATATCCTGCCTTAGGACAAAAAAGACATAGAGAGAAGGAAATGACAGCTTTCCTCCCTCTGCTCTGGTCAAATTACATCTGCAGCACTTGTTTTTGGCAACACGTTTTAGGAAGAACATTGCTAAGCTAGAAGTCATTCTGAGAAGTGCAACCAATATAGGGAAGGGTCTTGAGTTCATGGATGAATGAATAGAGGAATAGATTTGGGAGAGACAGGACATATTTCCAAGTATTTGAAGGGTTCTCATTGGACAAGAGATTGGACTTGCTTGCTTGGCTCTGAGTTGGAAAGAACTAGGAGCAATATTTGTGTAAGGTATGTATGTTCACATGGGTCTGTTTAGCTGTGGCTCATGGGGAGACCTAAATAGATGATAAATCTATAGTTTTCCCACTCACCCTTCTCCAAGCGAAATTTTGATTCCTGCTGCTGATGAGGTACCAAGGTTGGGGCCAGAGACTGGCCACTCTAGTCTCCTCAGAAAAGAGAACTGGACTAGAATTATATCTATCTGAACCCCAAGTATTTTTATTCTAAAAGAAAAAAAATTTATATCCAAGATACAGAACATTGAGGTGTCTATTTCTCCATTGAGGAGAACACTCTGAAAATGGGCTTGAACTTCTAGTTACATCTGGAAATTGCTCAGGGCAGATTTAGAACTGAAGTCAGGGGAAGGAAGTCTTAATTAGGTTTGATGTTAGAATTAACTCTAATAATTCCTGTCATTCCCTAGTAGAATGTGCTTAGGAGAAAGGGGGTTGGTCAGGGGATCAATTGACTCTAGTCAGAGGGTTCTTTCTTTCCTTCTTTATTTTTTTCTGCTCAGAGGAGAGCCAAGAGTGCACCTGTTTTGGGGGCCAGGAGCAGAGAAGAGGAGTGGAAAGATTGTGCACAATCAACTCTCCCTAGGAACTGTTAATATTTGCCAAAGGGACAGAAAAACTTGGCAAATACAGGTGCTTACCTACAGCATTCTTGTCACCATGCCCAAGAGGAGAGTAACCCCTATTGGACTTTCCCAGTCTAAGAGATGACAACAGCCATGGCAGTAGTGAAGTATTGAGTTGCTACAGAAACACGTAGGAAACACAGCTATGAGCTTGCCAGCATCATCAGAGAGGGAAATGTTACCAAACTCTAATACTTTGTTTAAAGAAAGGAGAATCAATATGCCCTAGTCAGTGAAATACTGCAATCTAGATTTCTAGTAGAGAAGGGAGATTTCTTGGGTTTTCAAGCTTTTTTTTTTCTTTCAAGCTTTGAGAGTGGTCAAAAATAATCCTTGAGTTTAAGAATTTGGAGATTTGAAGAGATGAGGACTACCTCTTGAAGAAAACATATTTTGTAGGTGTCATCACTGGAATCTGGATTAGCAACAGTAACGAGTAAAGCCATGACAATGGGTGCAAGGTAGAAGAGGTCTTGCCAACTCTTCTATTACAGTGGGTGATCTCAACAATGTAGACTTGCTTGGAAGAGGGTTGCTTGTCCAATAACTCCCAAGTATGTATGTTTGTCTTTCAGGAGGAGTCTAAACCATGGAGGCATAAGGTAAACCTTTGAAGAACTACATAAGAGTCAAGAGGATATAGGACTTCCTTCAAAAGGTCAAGTTGTTGCCCTGATGGCAGCCATGAGTTCATATCTTGATAACAGCTTATGAACCATTGTACATTTTCTATATCTCTATCCTTTTCCTATATTTCTTTATGATATTTCATGAATACTCTGCACTTTTTCCATTGATACAATTTGGAGGAATTTGAAAATTTCTTTTCCTTACTCCAAGTCCAATACTATATCCATAACATGACCTAGTGGTCAATCAATTACTTCTCCATTTAAAAGACTTTTATAAAGTGCCTACTATGTTTTAGGCTAAATGTTGGAATACAAAGACAAAAGCTAAAGAATCCCTGCTCTCCAGCAGCTTATATTCTCTTGGGGGAGGCAAAATGTCCACATCAATGTAGCAACCTTCCTTCGGTATATCGGGATGATCACATAGGGTATGATCACTTTCACTATCACTAGTTCCAGTTAACCATATGAGAACCTCAGGCAGGGTCTGCTTCTGGTCATGTATAATTTGTGACTAAAGAGTTCATATTTTATCATCCTAAAATCATTGTGAAGTTGGACGAGTTGATAACAATCACTTTGATCTCTCTCTGCCTTTCCAGCTATGAATTATATCAATACTGCTTTGAAATATTTCCCAAGAGGAGAGTGTAGGGAAGTGCCAGGTTACCTTACTACCAACCCCTTCCATCCCTAACATCCATGTGGACATGTAATAGAACATGGCCTCTGATGCACATATCCTGACTAGGCAATTCTGAGCCCAAGCTTACACTGAATCTTTTGTGTTTATTCTTTCCTGATATTAGTCAAATTACACTTCTTTCAAATGGATATGTCCAGGCTTGGAGGCAACTTCATGAGGTCCAGAGGTCGCACTGGATCTATGCTGAATGATATCAGAAAGTGACAAAAGGAGCAAAAACTCTAGCATTTTTAAAGATAATCACCATTAGCCAGAGATCTTCCTGTCATTTTTACCAATAGACATACTGGGAATAGTTTGAATAGTGTAGAATAGAAGTGAAAAGTGAAATGTCTTGTAAACTCTTCTATTTTCTGATGAGGTTTCAATATCATCCTCCCAGCAGACTATCATAGTAGTCTCAAGTTAAGTTACTGAATCTTGTTTAAATAATTCTGCTTGTGAGTTCTGAGTATTTTATGTTTAGTATTTCTTTTGCATGGAGAAATAAATTACATGTCCTATAACTAATTCACATTGGATATTATTGAGTGTCTTTCTATAGCCACATTTTAAAGAAATACTAGACATGAGCCAAAACCTAAGCTATAAGTAAAACTTTTTTTCTGGGGCATTTAGGTATGCAGGGAAATGGGGGGGGGGATCAGAGTACAAGAAAAGGGAGTCCAACCTAATTTGAGATCAGGTTCTCCAGGACTGAACTCAGACTAGACCATGTGACTGGATAGAAACCAAAAGGGTTGTTTAGTGGCAAAGGAAATGGGATTGCAGCCAAGCTCAAACAGGAGTTAAAATAATTTTTTCCTGTGTACTATGGAGTATACTCAAGGAATGTGCCAGATTCTATGCTATTTTTCCTGCCAAGTTTTTGGTATTCTTTGTATAGGCAGCAATTTGATATGAACTGGAACTCTCTTCTATCTACTAGATCAGTCAATGTCTTTAAATAACTCTATTGGGCTTAAACCTTTTCTTTCTAGTTAAAAAAAAACTTTTGTTTTTTTGCCTTGGCTTGGTAATAGGATATTCTGTTTAGAATGGTAGAATATAGGAAGAAATTCAGCTAAATTCATTTATCATTTCCAACATTCCCTTCCAAACAACTTGAAAATAATTCCTTAAATAAATGTTGGAGTGGCAGAACCAACACAAATTTGAGGTGAGACATTTTTCCAACATAAGACAATTTACAAGGTTAGCAGGAGAGGTCTGTGATACTGAGGTGGGAGTTATTCTAGAGCACATGTTGTGATAGTACCAGCAGTGGACCTTGGAAATGTCTGTGACAGCAGCAACAGCAGCAACAGTAGCTTCAGGGACTCTCAGCTCATAGATGGTAAGGGGGTTGAATAAGTGGTCAGAAAGAAATTCTAGGGGACCCTTTGCAGGCACTGGGTGCAGCGGGTGCTGATTGAGAACTCTATCACCCATATGTAGATCTGGATTTCAGTTCTAGGGCAGAGAAGATTGCTTTCCATTGGTCACAAAGAAGGAGGGGCCCTGGTCATCATTCCAAGGCAACTAGGAATGCAAGTGTTTGTGGGCCCAGGAGAGCAGGGGCCCTGGTCATAGTTCCAGGGCCAAATGGTGTACTAATATTTGCAATACAGTGGATCGGGAAACTTTCCTGGGTAAAGACCACAGCGCAGACCAGGAGAGCAGTGACTTCATCTCTCCCTGATCTCACCACTTTGGAAAAGCACCACAAATGTGCAGATCCCCAGGACTAGTTCTGAAAATAGCAGCATAAGAAAGCCTAATGCTCAGGACAGCACCTCCCCAGCTCCAGGTGAGCAGAGCCCAACCTTAATATCAAGTTAAAAGTCAAAAAATAGGCTGGAAAAAATGAGCAAACAACAATAACAAAAAGAACTTGACCATTAAAAGCTACTATGGTATCAGGAAAACCAAAACAAAACTCAGAAGATAACAATATGAAAACAACTGTGAGCAAAACCTCAAGAAAAATGCTAATTGGACCAAAGCCAAACAAGAATGCCTGGATGCATTAAAGAAAGGGATAAGAGTGGTAGAGTAAAAATTAGGAATATAAATGAGAATGATACAAAAGAATTATGAGAAGAGAATAGATTGGTAAAAAAAAAAAAGGCACAAAAATACTGAGGAAAATAACACCTTAAAAAACTGAATTGACCTAATTGTACAAGAGGCATAAAAGTTCACTGAAGATAAAAGAATTAATTTAAAAGCAGAGTTGGTCAAATAGAAAAAGAGGTACAAAAGCTCACTAAAGAAAATAATTGTTTCAAAATCAGATTTGGGCAAGTGGAAGCTATGACTACTTCAGACATCAAAAAACAAGACAAAGTCAAAAGAATGAAAAATAAAAGAAGATAATGTGAAACATCTTATCAGAAAAATAACTGACTTGGGAAATAGAATGAGAAGAGATAATTTAAGTATTATTGGGTTGAAAGCCTTGATCAAAAAGAGAGTCTGGACATCATTTTTCAAGAAATTATCAAGAAAAACTGCACAGATATCTTAGATCTAGATGATAGAATAGAAATGGAAAGAATCCACTCCCTGAAATATTTTCCCAAATGAAAATTTCCAGGAATGTTCTAGCCAAATCCCAGAATTCCCAGGTCATGGAAAAAATATTGCAAACAGTCAGAAAGAAGGAATTCAAGTATTGTGGAACCACAGTGAGGATCACACAAGATTTAACAGCTTCCATGTTAAAAGTGTGAAGAGCTTGGAATATGATACTCTGGAGTGCAAAGGAGCTAGGATTACAAACAAGAATTACCTACTGTATTGTTAATGTATTTTTAATGGAATTAATGTATTTTTAATGGAATAGGAAGATCCTTCCTATCCATTAATAGACCTATGTGACCTGCTTAAGTCACATGGAAGCCTAGGTCACATAAGTTTGGGTCACTTGAAGCCTATGGTAGGAGGAACTTGCTGAATGGGTGTAATAGGAAGGGATGGAGCAGGAAAGGTGGAACAGAAAGAGGTGGAGCTGGAGCAGAGCTGAGAGAAGTTGGTCAGACTAGTCAGAGCTGGGAAAGAAAGAGCAGGCAGCAACTAACATGAGTGGGAGAGCTGGTTTGTGATTTGTTTAAGGGAACTGGTTTGTGGGAAGCCTAGCAGAGGGAAGACTTGGGGCTAGTGTTGCCCCCTGCATTGTTATTGTGTATAGATTTCTTTGTTGCTATGATGGATTTGGTTTTCTGGTATTTGAATAAATGTTTTGGTTCTGTCTTCCAAATGGAGAGTCTGTTATATTCTGCGATTCAGAACTATGCTGGCATATTCATAGCTGCCACAGGCACTGTGAATATTTCCTTCTGGGGAAAAAGTGGACATTTATTGAAATATAAGACTTTCAAGTATTCCTGGTGAAAAGAGCAAAGGTGAATGTAAAATTTGATATTTAACAGAGAAACATAAAAAGATAAAGGAGATAAGGAACTCAAAAAAGTGAAACCTTTGACATTCCTACAGGGGAAAATGATACATATAACTGTTAAGAATTTTATCATTATTAGGCCATTAGGAGTAGTCTATATAGACAGAGAACAGGAGTGTGAGTTGATTATGTTGTAATGATCTCCCCCCCAAAATAAAGGAAGGGATGAGAAAGAAGGATGCACTGGGAGAAGAGGAAAGGGAGAAGTAGAATGGAGAGATTTCTCTTACATAAAAAAAGGCACACAAGGAAGAGTTTTTATAGTAGAAGGAAAAATGGGGGCTGGCAAGGTTTGAACCTTACTCTCTTTGATTTAGTTCAAAAAGATAAGAGACACACACAGAGAGTTGGGTATAGAAATCTGTCTTGCCCAATAGGCAAATAGAAGGGGAAGGGGATAAAAGTTATGGGGGAAAAGATGATAAAAGGGAGGTGGATTAAGGGAGGCAGCATTCAGAAGCAAAACAGACTTTTGAGGAGAGACAGGATAAAGAAAAAGCTAAACAGAAGAAAATAAGATGGAGGGAAACACACAGTAATAACTACGAATGCAAATGGGATGAGCTCACCCATAAAAGACAATCAGGTAGAATGGATTAGAAAGCAGAATCCAACAATTTGTTGCTTAGGAATTCACACACAAAATTAAAAATAAAGGGCTGGAGCAGAATATATTATGGTCCAGTTCAAGTAAAAAAGGCAGAGGTAGCAATCATGATCACAGACGAAGAAAAAGCAAAAATAGATTCTATTTTGCTAAAAGTGTCATAGACAATGAAGCAATATTAAAAATTTGTAAAGCAAGTTTCTCTGATAAAGACCTCATTTCTCAGATACATAATGAACTGAATCAAATTTGTAAAAATAAGAGCCAGGTAGTTTTCAGAAGAAAAAATCAAAATTATCTGTAGTCATATGGGAAAAACATTTATTAGAGAAATGAAAATTGAAACAATTCTGAGGTATCACTTCATGCTATCAGAAATGACAAATGCTGGAGGGGATGAGGGAAAATAGGTGCACAAATAAACTCTTGATGGAGTTATGAATTAGTGCAACCACCCTGGAGAACAACTTGGAACTAGGGCCAAAGGACTATAAAACTGGGCACACCCTTTGACTCAGCAATATCAATACTAGATTTGTTATCCCGAAGAGATCAAAGAGAAAGGAAAAGGACCTATCTGTACAAAAATATTTATAGCAGCTCTTTTGGTGGTGGTAAAGAATTGGAAATTGAAGGGATGTCCATTAATTGGTGAATGGCTGAACATGGGATGATATATGATTGTGATGGAATATTATTGTGCCAAAAGAATGAGGAGGGGGATGATTTCTGAAAAAAAAAAACATGGTATGAACTTTTACAAAATGAAGTGAGAACAGAGAGATAATTGTGAATGGTAACAGCAAAGTTACAGTGGTGATCAATTGTGAAAGACTTGGCTACTCTGATCAATAAAATCCTTGACAACAAAGCTCTGTATAGTCAAAGCTATGGTTTTTCCAGTAGCAATGCATGACTGTGAGAGTTGGACTATAAAGAAAGCTCAGTGTTGTACACTCAATGCTTTCTAATTGTGGTGCTGGGGAAGACTTTGGAGAATTCCTTGAACAGCAAGGAGATCAGATCAGTTGATGTATAAATTAATTCACGCTCTTCACTGGAAGGTCAAAAACTGAAGCTGAAACTTAAATACTTTGGTCACATCGTGAGAACATGGGAATCATTGGAAAAGGCCTAGATATTGGGAAAGATTAAAGGCAAAAGGAGAAGGGATGAACATGGAAACAACAAATGTGAACTTGGACAGACTTGGCGAAACAGTGAAGGATAGAAGGGCTGGTGTGCTGTGGTACACATGATCAAAAGACTCAGCCATGACTGCATGGCCAAACGAAAAACAATAAATATGATGAAACAAGACAATTCCAAAGGACTCCTGGTGAAAAAATGCTAGACACTATTAGAAAGAGAACTGATGAACTCTGAACACAAAGGGAAGTATTATTTTTTTCACTTTCTTTTTCTTTTGCGATATGGCTAAAATGGAAGTACATTTTCCATGATTTCACATGTATAATTGATATAATTTTGCTTCTCAGTGGTGGGGATGGTTGGGAGGGAGGGAAGGGAATTTGGAACTCAAAATTTAAAAAGAAAAGAATGCTTAAAATAAGTAATCAATTTGTTAAACAAAAAAGAAAATGAGGTATCCTATCAATTTAGAAGAATACAAATCCAGTTCAAAGAAACTACTTGGTGATTAGGTTATGTTTAAATTAAAGGGATGAATTAGATATCTACTTCTATTTAGTTTGCTAAATGTTGAATTCGGTTTCTCTTGTAGGGTTAGGCTTTCAGTTATAGCAACACTAACTTGAATGAGTCCTTCTTCTTCTCTTCCCTGCCTGAACTAGTTTTTGCTCCAAGCAGAGACTATGGGAAGATAGATTTCATGAACATGTTGAGTCTTTGAAGGATTGAAAGATCATATCTTCAGAACCAAGAGGAAGTCCCACTGTGAAAGCTGAGCAGTGTGAAGAGGTATGCTGCTCTGATAGATCAAGACTAGATGAAAAAAAAAACAGAAAGGACGATTATTCCTATCCCTGGCCATGATCAACAAGCATGTGGGTGAAGAGCACCAAGATGAGATTGCCAAAGGGAGATGGAAGACAAAGCCATTGAGTATAAGTGATGATCGGAAAAGACATCAGCTGTGTGAAAGTGGGAGGATGGAGAAGATAAGGGGGACTCGTGGAGATCATCCTCAGATCTCTAGGATCATCTGAGATCATGCTCAGGCTGAATTAGCCAGGCTCAGATGAGCAATTCTGCCAACAGTCAAATGAGTCTTGGTTACCATTTCTGGAGCAGGTATGGAACGAAGGTGTATTGGGTTGCTCCTATCCCTAGAAGGAAATATTGAAACTTGTAGTGATTTGGAGGGATCTTTTCATTTTAAAAATTCCCACAGGACTTTCAGTAGCACTGCTGTTCTTGGAAGAGTTTTATTTTTTAACTTTATTATTGGGCTTTGTTAACATCCAGTTCAATTACAGTAATCACAAAGAATAGGGGTTTGCATTTGACATGCACCTGGCATGAGGAAGGTCAGCTTGCCAAGAGGCTGAGGAAAGGGAACAAGCTAAGTCTGCTGAGAGAATGAACATGTATGGCTGCATTTTTTTTGTAACATTGGCAGTTACCTTTGTTTCCTTAGCATCATTAAATGATGTCAAATTGTTGATATGGGACAGTATTACAAATGACACTATATTCTATCATACTTTGGATGATACTAGATTGTTCAGTGATGTCTCCTGGTGTTTTGGCTTTGGCGTTTTGGTTCAGGTTATGGACATGTACCCACACATAGACCCACCATTGAGGGTACCACCATCCTCCCAGTCATCCAAATTCTCAACCTTAGTGTTGTCCATCACTGCTCACTCTTATTTAGCCCATATATGCAAACAATTGTCAAATCTCATTTCTCCCTTCACATGATCTCTTCCACCCAGTTCAAGTCACCTCTTGCACAAGCAATAGCATCTACTCAGTGCCCCTGACTCAAGTGTCCTTTATTTCCAGGATCAAATAACAAGTCCTGTTTGGCAAGGAAAGCTCCTCACAACTTGGTCCTCCCTTCCCACCATTCCAATCTTCTTACACTACTCTTCTCCATGAACTCTGTGTATCAGTCATACTGAACCATTTCTGTTCTTTCTTGTACAGGACATTTCATCTTAGGCCTGCTATACCCCATGCCCAGAATGCCCTTCCTTCTGCCCTCTGCCTCTCCAAATCTCTGGCTGCTTTCTGGACTCAGCTCAAATGCCACATTCTGGAGGAGGTCTTTTTCAGCCCCCCATTACTCCCTCCCAGCTGCCAGAGGCTTCCTCTTTAGTTAGGATTTATCTGTTCTAGAAGACACTTATTTTTCCTACATTTTGTTCCCACCATTAGAATGCAAGATCCTTAAGGCAGGGAGCATTCTTGTCTTTCCTTTTTATCTCCAGTGTTTAACATGATACATGGCACTTAGGACTAATGTTTTTGGCTAGTTCATTGCTTGACTGTATTGAGGGTAGCAGAAGAGCTTGTGAAGGATTTATCCTTGTCTATTCTCTCCTCTAAATAACACACCTCAGTAACTTAGCCTTGGCCTGAGAATGCTCACTTGGCATTTAAAAAATGCACCTGGGATCCAATTCCTTATTTTGCTTCAGAGATGAACAAGGATCTTTTCTCTAAGTCAGTCTGAATTGATATCCATACCCTCGGATTCCCAGAGGCATAGTCAGACTGCTAAAGGCTTAGAAATACTTGTAGAAACAGGCCATATTTATTTATGCTGGTTACACATAGAAGCAAAGGGGGTTGAATGTTCCCCCTGCTACTTGCACCGTTGAAGATGTCCGTTGGAGAAAATGAAGATGTAATCTAAAGTTCACCAGGGAGAATGGAGCTGGGGCAGGAGAGCACTGCTACCCTATGAATCTGGGGTGTGGGGAGGGGACTTCTTCATTCACTCATGCCGGATTATCACCATAATATCCATACACTGCATTTCAGGATGTGGCTGTGGTGGTAGTTACAGATGCAAGCTGGGCCTGACAGTGCAGAGGCCATCAGTGGCACTGAGACATGCACAGTATCAGAAATATAGGGCAAAGTAATTTGCCAGTGAAAGGACTCCCCAAGTACTACTTCCAGAGGAAAGAAGATGAAGACTGAGAAAAGGCTATTGGATTTGGCAATTAGGAGATGGTTGGTAACCTTGGAGAAAGCAATCTCATTTGGATGATGGAATGATAAGCCAGATTGTGAGTAGTTGAGAAATGAGTGGGAGGTGAGGAAGTGGAGGCAATGAGTGTAGACAGCTTTTTCGAGGAGCTTGGAAGTGGAAGGGAGAAGAAATGCAGTATAATTGTGTGAGGGGGTGTCAGGATCAAGTGAAGGGTCTTAAAGGCAAGGGAGAACTTGGACATATTTGTATGCGATTCAGAAGGTACCAGAGCCTAAAAAATAAAGAGAGAAGGGATGGTGGAAGGAAATGGGAGGGGATAACATCAAGGAGACAAATAAAGGTGATGAATACCTCTCCTGCTAAGATGCGAGCAAATTAGGAGAGATTGGAAGATAATTTTGAAGCAGGCTGAGCTCTAGAAGTGGGGAGGAGAGGGATCTCTTCATGAATGGGCTACATTTGCTAAATTCCACCTTCTGCTGAGAGATGGAGGAAGGGGAAGAGCAGGCGGCTTGAGGACAGAAGAGACAATTTGAAACAGATGTATTGTGGGCTTTGATAGCGAGGTAAGAGGAAAAGGATTTCCAGGCAAAAATGAAGGCTCTTTTAAGAGTAGCTAGCAGATTTTGATATATTTATAATTTATTTATTGTAGTTGGGTTTTATTGTATTTATTGTATTGGGTTTTATTCCCAATCATGTGGGGTTTTCTTGGCCAAGATATATCCTTCTCCAGCTCATTTTACAGATGAGGAAACTGAGGCAAACAGGGTGAAGTGACTTGTCCAACCATTTAGGAAGTGTCTGAGGCCAGATTTGAACTCAGGAAGATGAGATTTTCTGACTCCAGACCCAGCACTCTATATACTGTGCTATCTAACTGCTCCTAATATATATATACACATATAAATGTGTATATATGTATAATATATATTACAGTAATATATATTACTAATATATAATATAATATTATATATATAAAATAGGCATAGCATATTTGTTACATGGTTATAATTAGTTATCCTAACTATTTTTTCTCCATTTTCTTCATATATCTTAAAATATGAATTTTAAATACTCTGTAATAGTGATAGACAAAACCGTTACATTGCTTGTTTCATCATTCTCCAGCTCTTACACATTTAGGTCATTTCCAGTTTTGACTATTACACATGGAAATGCTCCAGAAATCACATCTGCTAATTCTCTCATTGTTCTGACATATAATTCATCCACTTCTATACATTTAAATTTGTTTGAAGAAAGTAGGTGCTTTCAATATCTCCTCACCTGCACTAGGGAGAGTGTATGGCACAGAATAGGTGCTTAATAAATGCTTGGTGCCTGGCTCAATTCACCTCCCTTGGTTTTTATATTCCACCCCGCTCCCAAACTAGGACTTTTTCTAGTGTTTGGTCGTGTTAGTGTACATTAATGAAATAAATATAAACAAAAGTTAAATATGTGTATGTGTATACAAAGATATGAATATATACATATACATGTACACACATGTGTGCATACACATACACTATTTCTTTAGTAATTAGCAAGTCAAAAAATATGCTGAATTTCATAGTTCCCATGCTTAGGTAGCTTTTTTTAAACCTACATTGAAGACTTTATGTGTATATATCCCTGGGAAATTTCACATCGATTTAAGCCTGTTACTCTATCTCTACAGACATTCTGTCATGTAACCGGTCAGCTGCCTTCCCAGTGCTATGTCCCTTTGAAATGTGAAAATCCCCATACCCCAAGTCACTGAAGAAGATGCTGAACACAGTAATGCAAAGAGTACTGTGTTTTGTATTACATCCATGGGCAGTACACGCTGGATACCTCCCTGCAAGTTGACATAGACACACTAATGAAAATTATTTGGTTTGACTCTCCACTTAGCTACAGATCTCCTGACTATCTTGTCACACAGCTGATGGACTGTGCTATTCTGCCATTTTGTTCAAGAAGACAGCATGGGGATTTTGTCAAATGCCTGGCTAACACTGAAGGAGCTACATCCCCTCTATCATTCCCTTGGTCAAGAAATCACGGCATTCTTTGCCTGGGGCTAAAATTAACATTTAGAGTCATCATAGCAAATCCATATAACTGAAAGGGATCTTAGAACTTATCTAGTCTAACCCTCAATCTCTCTCCCTTAACAGTTGGGACAACTGAGCTCCGGAGATTGAGTGGGTGACAGAGCAATGGTCTGAACACAGATCTTTCCATGCCAACCGTGAGCAATCTAATGGGGAAAATTAAAACGTTTACATGGATAGTTATAATACCAAATACAATGTGTAAAATGATGGATAAAAATGTAACGTAATGAACGATAGAGCCTCAAAGGCATAGACTGTGATTAGGTCAAGAACCCCAATTTGAAAAATGCAACCCTGGTGCCCTCTGGTGGTAGATCTAGACAATGCAGGAAAGTGGAGAGGAGGTATTTCTGAGTACCCAGATAAACTTTCATAAATAAAAGCAAATCAGTAAAGGATTTTCAAGACGAGGGAGTGGTAAGAAAAAGAATGATGTAAGCCAGCCAGCTACATTTCCAACATTTTCCAACATTTTCTAAAGTATGAGGGCAAGACACAGTGGAGCTCACCTGGGCATTGCCTCTATCAAGAACACCACAGCTATGGTTCCCATCTCTATCTAAAGTACGGAAGACCCAAAAGACAATCTCAATATTAAGTAGGATAGAAGATTGAAGGATTAAACTCACACATTCAGAGGTAAAGCCTTTACAGAAAACATGGCCCAATCTTTTTATTTCATATATAGGGATACTGAGGCCCAGAGACTCATTAGACTGTGAGCTACTTGAGAGTAGGGACTGTCTTTTGCCTTTCATCGTACCCTTGGTGCATAGTATAATGCCAGGCATACAGTAGGTGCTTAATATTGTCCTGCATTCTCAGAGAGGACCATGACATCAGGAAAATGATTCCATGACTTGCCTGCAAATTGGATTTAAGTGAGGCAGAGCTGTGCAAAGTCACCAGCCTCGCTCTCTCCTCTGGAGCCATGTGGGTCCAGTGGCAAGATACAGATCAAGATGACTAGAAATGGCCCCCAGGTGCTTAATAAATGTAAGCTGACTGATGAAGATTGAAACAAAACAAAACAACTGTACATGTTGCAATATTACACAGAATAAGTATGGTCCCCAAGAAGATATATAAGAAGACAACTCCCCTCATCTCTTTGCACAGATGAAGTATCCATGGGTAAGGAACACTGCATATCAAGTAAAAAAAATTGTGCAGTGTATTATTGACTAATATGATTTCTTCTCTTCTTCCTATTTTTCTTTAAAAGAAATTAGAAGGGATGGCTCTCTGGCAAGGGAAAAATGAAAATATGATATAAAAAAGGTGTCAAAATTTACTTTTAGAAAAAGAAATATTAATATGTTAAAGATGGGTTAGCTGTCTGACTAGTCTCAGGGAGAAGAAGGAGATGTGGAATTTAAAGGGAGGAAGAGAGAGGCTAAATGAGAGGAGAAACTCCCTAAAAATTGAGCTATCAAAAAAAGGCAAAATCATCTTCATTTGTAAATGCTGTGATTCTTTATTAGGAAACTCCAGAAAATCAACAATAACAAAGGTAAAGACAAAGTCGATACTTTGGCAAAGAACAGACTAAATCTGTGAAAAATACCGGGTGTATGTATGTGCGTGTGTGCATGTGTGCGTGTACATGCGTGTGCATGTGTGTGTTACTCATAAGAATTAGGAAGAGACAGAAAATAAATAGCACTTAAAAGAAAGTCTTGTGAATTGTAATATCATGGAGTAGTTGCTTTCAGCAGCAGAAAAAGGAATTACAGTCTACATATAAAGGAACTAAGATGGACTCACAGGAAAAGGCAGAAACAATGCACAAGATAGAAAACCTCAAGAAAAAACAATAAAAACAAAACTGTACATGCATAGAATTCTAAGTCAGCGCCCGTGAGCCCTAACCCATTTTATATACCTGGTGGAGGGAGCACAGCCCATTTAAAGGTTTGAGACTTGGGGTCTAGCCAGAGAGATCCCTGCCCATTCTCCTCATGGCAGTGATTCAACTTGAAATAAAACTTGTTTTGCACTGAATATTTTGTTTTTTTCCAATTATATGTAAAGATAGTTTTCTACATTCATTTTTATAAGATTTTGACGATCAAATTTTTCTCCCTCTCTCGCTTCCCACTCCCTCTTTTCAAGATACAAGCAATCTTACATAGGTTGTACATGTATCATCATGTCAAACATATTTCCATATTAGTCATGTTGTGAAAGAAGAATCAGAACAAAAGGAAAAAAGCCATGACAAAAAAAAAAGTGAAAATAGTATGCTGCAATCTGAATTCAGACCCAGAGCTCTCTCCAGATGTGGACAGCATTCTCTATCGTAAGTCTTTTGGAATTATCTTGGATCACTGTCTTGTTGAGGAAAGCTAAGTCTCTCACAGCTGCTCACTGCACAATGTTGCCGTTTACATGCCTCCTTCTCTCCTGACAGTCACAAGTCTGGTGCAGGTCTTTTCAGTTACTTAAAATAATAGGTTGAGAGGGAGATAGGAAGTGAAGATGCTTAACTACTCACATAAAAAGTAAACAGAACCAGAAAAATCATAGATACATTGAAAACAATAATATAAATGGTGGGGAAACAATGAAAAAGACCAACCCTGGACTTGGTGTAATTAAAATGACCAACCTTGGCTCCAGAGAATAATTAAGAAAATATACCTACTTCCCTTCTTTGCAAAGGTGGTACTTTGGGTAAGGAAATACTGCGTATAATGTTAGGCACATTTAATGTATTATTTTTCTTCTCCCTCAAAATCCATTGTCCTTTTATTTCTTTAAAAAAAATTTCTTTATTAAACATCAATAAATAAACATTAAACTTAAACATCAATAAATATTAACACTTCAATATTTACAAAAAACAAAAGAATTGTACATGTAACTGAGTTTCTATCACATACGTATCACAGAACTATTCTGCTTATGTGTGTCTCCTGAACTTTCTTATGCTGTCTTCTGTGAATTTTAAAATTCTTTTCTTTTTCTTAGAATTACCACTGTCCACCCTTTACCTCTCCCCCACTCTTCCTACCACCCTCCAAATAGAAGTCCTTCTCTGTAGTAAAACAAACTCACATGTTGGACACATCTGATAATCTATGTCTTGTTCTGTGCGGAGGCAGGAAGCATGTTACATTATGACTTCTAAAATTATTACTGGTTATTAAATTGATGGATCTAAGTAGGTCTTTCATGGTTGGTTTTTTTTACATCATTATAACCATACAAAAGTTTCTCTCCTGGTTCTACTCACTTCCATCTGCATCAGTCCCTACCTACAAGGCTTCTTAGGTTCTAAATCTATCCTTAGTCATTTGTTGCAAAATAATATTCCACAGCATTCATATATGATAATGTGTTCAATCATTCCACTAGCTTATGGGCAGACAGCTATTTTGTTAGTAATTCTTTGCTATAATAAAAAGTGTGGATATAAATATTTTTGTACTTAAAAGCCCTTTTCCTCTGCCTTTGACCTCTTTCAGGTATGTGTATACATGTGTGTGTGTATATATATATATATATATACATATATATGCATATGTCTATGTATGAACCTCAAAGTTGCTTTAATTTTCTTATATACATTTATCAGAACCTCAGGGTTATTTTAATTTCCATTTGTTTTATTATTAGTGATTTGGAACTTTTTTCATCAGATTATTGATGACTTTTCTTTTTCCTTTTGAAAATTACCTGTTCATATACTTTGACCATTTATCTATTGAGGATATTCATTCATACTATTCACACTAGTTCCCTATCTATGTTGGATATCAGACATTTAACAGTGAAATATGCTACAACATTTTCCCCAGCTATGTTTTTGTTATGTATATCCTTCTAATACTAATTTATTTGCGCAAAACTTTTCAGTTCTATGTAACCATGTGTCCTTTTTTTCTGTGATCATCTCTATCTGTTGTTTAATGAAAACAGTATTCCTAGCATTCATTCTTATCTAGTTAGATTCTCCGAGCAGGTTTCAGTTCCCATCACGACTTTGATCCCTCTAGTGCATAAGCAATGGAGATTGACTCTTGTTTGTGGCAAATTTTCTGTTTCTAATTTAGCTACAATTTGAGGCTTTAATTCCTCAATTACAATATCCTTTGACCATTTATTTATTGAAAAATGGCTGGTGGGCATATATTTAAGAATTCTACCCCAGACAGAAAATGTAATAGTTATGGAGTCTCATTCTCTAGGGTTTTTTTTTTTAATGGTGTCAGTTCTCTCCCAAGTCCCCACTAATCATGCTCTCCTCCTTTTGCCATCATGACTCTGGTGAACCAGAGCAACTCTACACTGTCCCCAGCTTCCTCATTTTTGTCACCAGTGGCATCCCACCAACCTCAAGCTTCCCATCTGCTTCCTTTATTCGTACATATCCTGCTTAACTAAGGTGGAGGAAATTGCACAAATCTTCAATCTCTCCCAATTAGTGCTTCTCTACTGTCGATACCCATGTCCATGTCACCCCCATCCTCACAAACCTTCCATTTCCTTGATCACCCATCTGCCTTTTGTGACTAAGCTCCTTGAGGTCATTCACAATGGGTGTCCCCATCCCCTCGTCACAACTCTCTACCTGACTTCCAAACTCACATGTGATCTCTTAATTACCAAATCTAATGGTGTTTTCTCAATTCTCATTCATCTGGAATTGACACTGTCAATCACCCTCCTCTATCTTTCATCCTCTCATCTCTAGGTTTTCTAGGTACTATTGATACCCCAATCACACTTTCTCAGTCTCCTTGGCTGGATTTTCATCCAAGTCATGGCCCTGGGCCATCTTCTATACTGCTTCCCTTGGGGCAGGGTCATCTCCAATTGTCGTGATCTATACCTCACCACTGGACGCAGAAGGCTCTGGAGGACAGAGATTGTTGACTTTGCACAGCCCTCCCTCACTTAAATCCCATTCACCAACAAGTCATGGCATCACCTTCTAGATGTCATGGTCCTCTGAGAATGAAGGACAAACAACAGCTTCTCCTGGTGAACACATCAGTCCCCATGGATTTAATCAACATCTGCACATCGATGATTCTTGGAACTACTGCTCTGGCCCTCACCTCTCTCCCCTAACCTCCAGACTTGCATCTCTATACTGCCTATGAGACATATTCAGCTGGATGTCTTGGAGATATCCTAAACATGTCCCAAACTGGACTTATTTCACCCTCCCCCAAACACTCATTTCTGAACTTTCAGTCAATCAATACTCATAAAGCATTTCTTTTGTGTCAGGCGCACATTACTGCTGAGGGCACCACCATCCTTCCAGGCACCCAGGCTTGCCCTAGTGGTCATCCTTGACTTGGTGAGAAGCCTCATATGGAGGCTGCTGCCAAAACTGGCTGATGCACTTCTGTAGCACCTCTTGGACATGCCTCCTTCTCTCCTTACAGTCACAAGTCTGGTGCAGGTCTTTTATCATCCCACACCTGGACTATTGTGGTTGCTACTGACAGATCTGCCTGCCTCGTCTCTTCATGGACTCTCTATCACTCTAGGATTACATACAGAATTTTCTGGCATTCAGAGTCCACCATAACTTAGCCCCCTCCTTCCTCATACTTTGATCCAGTAACACTGGTCTCTTGGCTCCCGACCTCTTTTCTGTCCCCTGCACCTGGTTTGCTCTCTCCTTTTTGGCTCATGGCTTCCCTGGTTTCCTTCAAATTCCAGCTAAAACCCTACCTTCCTTATGAAGCCTTTCCCAGTCTCGCCTAATTCTTGTTCCTTTCTCTCGATTATTCCCTATTTATCCTCCATGTAGCTTAATTGTACCTAGTTCTTTGTATATTGTCTGCCCCATTAGTCTACAAGGCAGGGGTTGTCTTTTACCTTTGTATCTCCAGGACTTAGCATAGTGCCTGGCACACAGTGGGTGCTTAATAAGTGTTTACTGACTGATTTTATTTAATGCTTAATTGTGGTAAGGAGGAAAGTGGGTTATCCAGGACTGGAGGAGTAAAGGGAAGGCCCTTTAGGTGTGTGTCTCGAACTAAATTCAAATGTAGGGGTGGGGTTTGTATAGGGTGGTGTAGGTAAAAGAGAGGGCATTCCGGGGAACAGGAGGAAAAAAGATTGGCCTATCCAAGAAGCCAGGAGATTGCTCTGACTAGAGGGAAGCAAAAAAGCAAAGCTGAGGCTAAGTGCCCAGCAAATAATGCAACTTAACACATGCTAGGAAGAATTAATCAAACTCATCTACCTACTGTTATGCAAAAAAAAAAAATTACATCAAAGTAGGTGGTTACTTTCTGGTAAACTCATTGTTCATGGGATCATAGATATAAAGTTGAAAGGGACATTAAACTAATCTAATTGTCTCATTTTACAGATGATAAACTGAGGCCCAGAGAAGTTACGTTTCTTGTTCGTGGTCACACAAGTACTAACCATGGCAGGATTTGAATCCAGGCCCTCTGACTTCAGATAATGAATACTAAACAAAGACAAAGAGAAAGTAACCAAAGTGACCTTAACGTGGCCACCACAAAACCAAGAGTTTAAAGCTACAAGCGACCTTTGCAATCACCTAATTCAGCCCTTCCTCAGGCCCTTAAAATGGGAAAACGAGGTGCAAGCACTTAGGTGGATAGAGATCACACAGTGAGTAGCAGAGATGGCATTTTCCGACTCCAAAATCAATGTTTTTCCCATGACTCTAATCTTGGGATACATGGCCAAGTTTAGGAACTTATGTGTTTATGTTAGAAAATGTAGTTATCATTAATAACTGACACAGACTTAAGTCACAAAATTAACTTTATTTCACCATTTACAGTCATTTAAGGCTTGATTATCACAAAACATACAATAAGACATTTTTAAAAACCAGAGTTTTGTTCTCTCTAGAGCATTTTAGCATAGTTTATACAAATATTGATGATAAAAGTACTCGAAACTCTGCAAGGTTTTCAAAGAAGTAACTCATATTCTGGGACAAAATGCATTAGTCATTGTCATAACTGATGGATTCCTATTATCAGTATCTTTTTAGCTATTCCCAGAACAAAATAAAACAAAGAATTCTACTCTTTAGACCTCTCTTGGCACATTCATCACCTCCTTGCTAAAAGTTTTCCTCAAGTTATGAATAAAACATTGGATTTTAAGCAAGTGTCAACTTTCAACTAAAGATGGAAAATAATGCCAACTACTTAGAGAGGCTGAACGCTAATCTTTTTTAGCACCCACCACTGAGTATCTTCTGCCTCCTAAACAATGTTGCACTGTGTTTCTGTACCAATCTATTTTAGCCAAAAACACAATAAAATTAGAGGAAAAGCATTAAAATCCTCTCTACTCCATGATGTCAGCCCTAAGGTGTGTCCAGTATGTATAGACAATAGAAGAATTATGGCCAGAACAACAGAGTATTAGTTTTCCCATTTAAAATTTATCCAGTGAAATAAAATCCATCAACTCTATTGAAATTATCTTAAGGGAAATCCAATTTGAGAATCACTTGTTCATTGTTTTCCTTCCCCTGCCCCTCACTCGTTGACAGGAATTTTGTAGGCCACCATGCTATTGACCTTGTGGATAGTAGTAGTAAAGGAACGGAGGCGGACCTCTTCAGAATTGGCAATAAACTGTGGCCCGGATTCTTCCCATTTTTCAGGGACTACGAGTTCTTTGTCTGTGTAAATGAGCAGATCAAACGCACCTGAATCAGGGTGAAATAATGGAGTTTGTGTTATTTCCAAAGAACCCCAATATTCTGTTCTTTTGGTATCAAGGAAGCGCTAGGTTAGAACAATCAAGGCACTTTCTCTTCCAACACTGAGGTGAGACATGGTCTTAAAAACTGCTAGTCACCAAAATATTACTGAAGACTTTCATGAGAAACTCAAATTTCCTGTCATCAAAGTTCATGGAGCATTCGAAGTCTGAAAGCAGGCAGATATTTCTTTCAACTTTTCTGTGAAGCTGCTAAGTGGGGATTCATTCTACTTTGTTAACACACAGCTCAGGTCAAGAGGGATCTCAAACCTACTTCTTAAACCTGACACTAACAAGATTAGAAATGTAACAATACCCTTATGAACCTGTAACAAGAAACTAGACTCTGCAGAGGTTATATGAGAAGCAGAAAACACAATCCCAGCTAGGCCTTACAGACTTTATCAGTACAAACAGATTAAAACAGAACACACAAATAGCTGTTGTTTTAATAATAAAGCAAAATTTAAAAATATTTCTAAAAAGAGGTATTTTCTAGGTTTCTGTATAAATGAAGAAACTTTTTCATTAGTAAATAGATCAGTAAATTGACCAGCAGAGAACAATGATATATGATGTCATTGTCTTAAAACAAATTTTTAAAAATTTTTTTTTAAAAAAACAATGTTTTAAAACAACCCTAAATCAATAGACTGTGAGACAGACAAGTTAAGTTCTCAGGATCATAGCATTTACACTTAAAATAAATCTCATCAAATCCCTTAACTTTCAGAAACTGAGGCCTCAAGAGACTGAATGATTTGACCAAGGATCTCACAGGTTCAGGCAGGATCTGAACTCAGACTCAGGAATTCTGGTTCCAAATCTTAAACTTGTTATACTTAATGTATCTTTTAATTGTTTCTGTTTGGTCCCTTAGGTTCCATTCTTTCATCCGTGATTTGTGACAAAATTATAGCAGTTCAATAAGTGTGCCAGCTAAAATACTTTCACTGACATGGGGGAAAACGTTACTTGAAAGTTTATGGAAGTCAGAATTTGTTTAATCAACAAGGGAGAACTGGGAGGCTGTTGTTTCAATACCTGGTCTCCTCACTAACTAGCTCTAAGACTTACCCAACTCCTCTCATAAGTGAGATTCCAGTCACCATGCTGACAGGCTTCACAGTCCCTAGTCAAACAATTACACGAGCACAAAGCTGTAAAGTTCCCCAAATCACATGCAAGGGATTATTGAAGTCCTGCAGAAGGTTCCAGAATTATCAAGTGTGGTCAGAGCCAACAAGGCTTCTACCAAATACTTACAAGCTGCTTCTAACAATGGCAGAAATGTCACGGTGGCTGTAATTTGGCGGATCACTGAACGGATTTCATCTTGGATAGATTTCACCGACTTCTCTCTTGGTGCACTACAAAGGAAACAAAACACATTACTTCATGATGCTGAATGAATGAAAACTAGAGATGACTTTCTAAGACCATTACAAAACCAAGCAAACATCTGATAGGAATAAAAGGACACCCTGGAATGAAAGAACAAACAGGCTAAGCCTAACAGTTAATCCTGAGAAAAAACAAGCCTATTTCCCAAAAAAGTCATGACATCACACCCCCACAAGTTCAAACTCTACAGTTAAGAGACTCAGCTTGCCATAGTACAGTCATTTCTTAAGGTTCAACATTATAATTTTAGTTTATGTAAACAATACTTTGTATTACCCAACACACAAGTGTTATGTACAAGTTAATGCGTTGGGCTCTAGGACACAAGAATGAAAAATGAAAAAAAGGTAATAATGTGACTTTGATTTGATTAAAAGAAATTTAAAATAAAGTCATTGGGACTTCTCAATGGAGTAGTGGACAAAGCTCTAGGTCTGGAGGCAGGAAGAATCATCTTCCTCACTTGTAATCAAGCCTCAGACACTTCCCAGCTGAGTAATCCTAGGTAAGTCACTTCACCCTGTTTGCCTCAGTTTCCTCATCTGTAAAATAAGCTGGAGAAGGAAATAGAAAAAAACCCTCCAGTATCTGAGCCAAAAAAATCCCAAATGGGATCATGAAGAGCTGGACATAACTGAAAAAACGACTACACAAAAATTAAAGTCATTGCCTCCTAAAATGTACGAAGATCATCCTCACGACCACCTCCCAAAATACAGTACCCTTATTCATTTCTATTTTTCAGACTTGGCCATACACCTCTATTCCTGATTGTGGTATGAGCTTGAATTTGGCTTTTAGGTTTGCACTTGTGCTGGGTCCAAGGGGCCTAGAGAGTAGGCCCTCCCCTCTATTACTCTGCCTCATTTCTATTTGCAAAACATATGTATGGATTTTACTTCCTAAAAATGCTGCATACAATTGCCTATGTAACAGTAACTATTAAAATTCAGTAATTAACTTTAACATTTTCAGGAAATACAGTTCAAGTAAAAAGTCATTGAAGGAGGATTTACCATTTAGCTGTAAGACTAGCATAAAGCAGCCCAATGGGCTTGGGGTTGCATGGAGACCGAGGATGCTGGATTGTTTGCATCTGGGAGCTCTGCTGCTGCAGTAGGTTTTCACACTAAGTAGAGAACAGGTATGCAGAGCTCCCAGAAGGGGGCGCCAAGAGGCAACCTGCACTAAGGAGGAGGTAAAAGGCAGGCCCAGGCCTAACCTTCTATGCTAAGCAGTATTGGGATTTGGGCAAAAGAAGGGTACCACATCTCAAAAAAGAGATCAGCATAAAATGAACGAACAAAGTTCAAATGTCACTGCCTGCATAGGTTTTTCATTAGAGAATTAGAACTGAAAATATTTATTGGGGAAAAATGAATTTAATAAAAATAAGTAAGTGCATGCTCACCTGTCTTCTTTGGCAGTCTTGTCACACTCAATATCAAACTGCCATCGTTCAAGGACCTCGCCACTTTCAATATTCGAAATCACCACCACCAATTTCTGAACTGAACAATTGTACAGCCAGTCTGCAACATTAGAAACTGCCTGTTTTTGTCTGCTGCCAACAACACAACACCCCACATCAATCTGGGAGCTTGGGGAATTTTCTATTTTTAATTTCCCCGACCCCTCAGTAATCATGGCTACAAAATCCTGAAGCTGGAAAAATAAAACTATATCCCAATGAGTATTAACAGCTGGCATTTATACAGCACTTTTATGAGTTCACTAATTAGAGCTTTGTGAAAGAGTTGCTGTTTTATTACCTTTATTTTACAGATGGCTGGCAGAAATTAAGTGACATGCCCAGGGTCACTTATCCAAGGCACTATTCACACATGAGTCTTCCTGTCTCTAGGTCCAACTCTACTCACTGTGCTGCCTAATCGCCCCAATGCTCGTTACAATTGTGTCAGTTGTAAACACGATCCCTCTGGCTGCCGAGGGCACCTCCATCCCCCAGAGCCTCGCGTCATAACCCAGGGGTCACCCAGGATCCTTGTTCTACCTTCCCTCACCCGCCATCCAAACTGGTGCCAAGGCCTGCCTATGTTCCCCTACAGCACCTCTCACATATGCCTCCTTCTCTCCTTTCACTGCACACCTGGATCATTGCAATGGCTGCTGGAGAAATGTCTGTCTGCCTCAAGTCAGAAGGTAAAGTTGTCTTTCTAAAGCGCAGCTCAGTACACTTCAGTGGCTCCCTAACTCTTCCAGGATCAACACTAAAATCCTCTTTCTGCTCCTCGCGTCCTTTCCTCCAGTCTTCTTGTACCTGACACCACCCTTCCACAGCAGGCTTCCTACTATACAGGGACAATGACCTCCTTGCTCATCCCCCAAGGCACTCCCATGTCTCCAGACTCCAGAACTGTCCAGTGGCTGTCCGACATGCACAAAATTCTTTGCCTCCTCCTTTCCACTCCCTGGCCTTTTCTGAGTCCCTGCTAGAAATCCTACTTTCTATATTTTTTTTCCACTCCTTTCCTAATCCCTCTTCATTCTAGTGCCTTCCCTCTGTGGCTTATTTCCAATTTATCCTGTCTATTGAAAAAGACATCAGCTCTTTTTGATTATGTTTTTACTTTTACAATTTTCTAAATTTCTTTTGATCACGTTTTAGTTCGACTATAGCTCTTCTTTAGGAAGAACTAAGCCAGACTGAAATAGTCTTCTAAGTCTAGATTACCTATAGATTTAGCGAATACATAGAATGAGAATGCTTTCTCACTGAGTAGCAGATGCTTTGGAAGAAGAAAATAATCATGATTATAAAGATTTTCAAAAGTCTAGAGGTGAGGCTGACTGAAGCCAAGGTCCCTTTTCTGGCCTCCAGAGGAAGGCCATCCAGAGGTTAAGGTAAGCCCTCTTTTCTTTGGCTAGAGCATCTTCCAAGAGTAATGGACTCTGCTAAGGAAGACTGGAGGTAGGGGTGGTAACCACTGGCCACAAGTTCCTCTTTCCTAACACACTTTCTGATTATAAAAGGTACTACCTGGAGGAAAGGAGAGGATTGAGAAAGTCTGGGAGAAGCTAACTAGAGGTGACCTGCCTGGTTCAAAGGAATTATGTTCAAAACAAGTTTCTGTCATTTTTCCTCTTTTTGATTATAAAAATCATCTCTGTCAATCATTCCTTGGCTCTGACCTCTAAGGAGTCTGGTGACCTGGCTTAATACACAATGCTAGCTTTGCAGATTAAATCATAGATGGCTCAATAACTTTATCCTCAGTTTCCTTTTGATTTCAGATAATCAATTTTAACACTAGAGCTGGCTAGTATATAGTTGCTGTTCATCTTCCATCACACTGTGAGCCATCTGAGAACAGGGGTTGTCTTATTTTTATTTGGCTCCCCAGCACTTAGCACGATACAGCCCCAGCACATAGTAGACACTTAATAAACATTTCCTGACTAACTAGACACACGATTCCTTTTTGACATCAAAATCTATTTCACAAGGTATGATAAAGACCGGCAGTACAGAATGTTGACTTTTGGACTAACAATCTAGATTCTCCTACATTTGTTTTGGCAAGGTCTGGAAATAGGAAAAAAACCATATATTTCAGTTCAAATACCTTTTAGTTGATCCACCACATTATTCAAGTATTTTATGAGATCAGGATCTGTTGTGACAAGCAAAGTCAGTCCGTATTTCTGCACCCGAGTAAAAGTTTCAGATGGGTATATACCACGCTGATATAAGATACTGTTGATGCCAAATGCTGAAAGCAAAAAGAATAGGAAAGTGTTTTTTTTTTAAAGATCACCAAATGCTTCAACTTCAGTCCAAATTGGTAGAAAAGATATGAAACCCATAGCTAAGAATAAAGTTCTATAGTAAATGCAACCTATGTATACATAAATAAATACAACATATACATGCATACACACACACCCATCCTACTTTGACTTTTCCCTGCTGAAAATATTCCAGTTTTTATGGTCAGTAAACATCTATGGCTGCAACAACCATCTAGAGGTAAGGCCATAGAAAGATTAATTTTCCAATGTTTACATTTCAGTACAATGTTGAAACAGTCAGTATATGAAAATAGAAACAGCAAATACTTATTACCAACCACCTATAAAACCTGGCGTTTACAGATCTTAGGTTCACTGAAGATCAGAGACCAAGCCATGCGGAGCTTCTCCGAGCTCTCATCCCTGCGCTGTTACCAGGCTTCCCCGCCTGGTCTGCCCCTGCGCATAAATCAGGCCTACGAGAGGGGGGTCTGAGCAGGGCTTGGGCGGCTGAAAGGGGCGGGGAAGGGCTGCTCGTGAGCAGGCGGGCATCAAAGCTCTGCCCCCGCTTTCCTTACCTGGCCCAGCCCCACTTCTCCTCACGAGCCACAGGGAGGGCTAGACCGCGCCAGACTAGATACAGTAGCAGCGCCTCTTCCTCCCACATTGCTACAGTAGCAAGGAAGGGCGGCGCTCACGATCGGATACAACGGGCAGGGATCAGCTGTCACCAGAGCCGTCTTCCCCGGCCCGGGCCGCCCGCGGGCGTCGGGTCCCAAGTCCCCGAGCCTCAGTTTCCCCGCGTGTAACGGGGGGGGGGGGCGGGCGGCGGGCCCCAAGCTCCAATTCGGCCTCCAGCACTTCCCAGCTGGCCGACCCCGTTTGCCTCGGTTTGCTCATCCGTAAAGTGAGCTGGAGAAGCCCCGGTGTCTCGGCCCAGGTAACCCCGCAGGGGCCCGGCGCGTCGGAGGGGACCGAAGCGGCCTAGCGGTCCCTTAACAGGTGGGGACACTGAGGCAGCGCGGGCCCCCAGGGAAGGAGGAGGGCGGCACTCACAGAAGAACTCGGCGACGATGTCGGCGCTGCCGCGCAGGGTGATGCCCTGGTCCCGGGTGAGCTGCCGCTCCATGGTCGCCGTCACCGAGCCGCGGCGGGAGCGCGAGCTCCCTCCGCCACAGCCCCGCCGCCACGTTCAAAAACAGCGCGCGCCTCGGCCGAGCGGGGCGGGGCTGGACTCGACGCACGCGCACTCTTGTCCGCCGCGAGCGTCCCGCTCTGCGCAAGCGCCACCGGGCCTGGCGCTCTCCTTCCTCCCCGGCCCTTACCATTGCGCAGGCGCAACGAGGCATTCCGCCGCTTCCCGCCTCTCTTTCAACCTCCGGCGTCCTGTGGTGGGCGGAAGGAAGCCGCTGTCCGTCGGCGCAAGCGCGGCCTCTCCCCACGCGCTCTACCCCGCCTCCAGCGCGTGAAGCTGCGCAGGCGCACTCCTGCCAGCAGCATGGGCCTGCCCCGGGGTTGGGGGCGGAGTCCCGTAAAGCAAGTCCCGCCCCCTTCCCCGCCCACGGCACGGATTTGGACACTGAGGTCGGGGCTCCGTGAGCGCGCGGGCGAGGAGGCCGCGGCCTGGATCCAAGTCCGGGGCGCCTGCTGTTTGAAGGGCGGGCTGCGGCCCGGGACGCGCCAGGAGAAGCTGGGCACCCATCCTGGAGGGGGGCATTTCCTTCCCCGGCCCATTGAACAGATGAGGAAACTAAGTCTAACCGGGCCTCCCGGCTGGGAAACGTCTGACGTCACGTTTGGATTGGGAAGCCGAGCTCCGGGCGGGCGCGCCGTGCGTCGCAGCGCCACCTGGCGGCCGCCCTTGGGTCCTGCACCACCGGCCGCGTCCTGGCTCCAGTTCACCTGAAAGGACTGGAGAAAGAAGTCCGTTCTGGGCGCTTGAGCGGGCGGACTGGGGGCGCCCTGAGCTCAGCCAGGGGTGTTTGCCTTTCTGTGTGACGCCATCGCCTGGGTGCTAGCTAACTGACCATTCCATGTCAGAGACCTGACCTTTTACAGCGCATTAATATGATTCCAATATAGATTTTCCAAAGTATTGTTAGTCCAATAGTAAACACCTCCTAGGAATTAGCGCAGGCACCTTAGAGATCGCGTGTTTTTCTGAGTGATGAAACAGGAGCAGAAAGTTTAAAGTCCCCTGGAGGAAGTCCGTGGCTGAGCCCGAAGCTGGATTTAGGGCTGCTGAGCCCGAAGCATTTCCCTTTCAAGCACACCAGCTGCTTATTAAAGCCTGGGAATACGGTTGTGGTTCCTCACGTGTTCTCGAAAGAAGGCGATGCCGTCAGGAGGGTGACGTCTTGACCTGCCTGTGCACGGGGGCAAAGTCAGCGCCCTCATCTGTCCTCCAGAGTCATCAGAGTCCGGTGACAAGACAAGAGCTCAGTGGGCTGGAGATGGCTGAGGATAGAATGAAGGTGTAACCACAAATCCGACCCGAGGTCTGTGGCCCTGCCCCTAGCCCGCGATTCTCAGCCGCCCCTCTATGGCAGCTCTTCTACAAAATGTACCTTTAAACACTCCCTTCACCAGCCACCTCCCCGGCAGCCCTTCTACAAAATGTACCTTTAAACACTCCCTTCACCAGCCACCTCCCCGGCAGCCCTTCTACAAAATGTTCTTTTAAACACTCCCTTCACCAGCCCTCCCCGGCAGCCCCGCATCTTCTCTGGGCTTACAGAGTAATGGACAAGACAAAGTCATCAGAGTCCGGTGACAAGACAAGAGCTCAGTGGGCTGGAGATGGCCGAGGATAGAATGAAGGTGTAACCACAAATCCGACCCGAGGTCTGTGGCCCTGCCCCTAGCCCGCGATTCTCAGCCGCCCCTCTACGGCAGCCCTTCTACAAAATGTTCTTTTGAACAGTCCCTTCACCAGCCCTCCCTGGCAGTCCCCCATCTTCTCTGGGCTTACAGAGTAATGGACAAGACAAAGTCATCAGAGTCCGGTGACAAGACGAGCTCAGTGGACTGGAGATGGCTAAGGATAGAATGAAGGGCTGCCGGTATAACCACAAATCCGACCCGAGGTCTGTGGCCCTGCCCCTAGCCCACCATTCTCAGCCGCCCCTCTACGGCAGCTCTTCTACAAAATGTACTTTTAAACACTCCCTTCACCAGCCCTCCCCGGCAGCCCCGCATCTTCTCTGGGCTTACAGAGTAATGGACAAGACAAAATGCAAACAATGATACGCAGATACATGGTAAATCAGAGGTAATCTCAGAGGAAACAAAGTAACTTTAATCAGGACCAGGAAAGGCTTCCTGCAGAGGGGCCGAGATGAGGAGGGACAGCCAGAGAAAATGCCCCTGAGTCCAGAAGGGGTCAGCGAGGAGGTCAGCGTCACCAGATCCCAGAGTATATGGAAGAGACCAGAGGGGCAGTTTTCCCCCATTCTGAATGTCTCCATCCAGCATCAGAAGCCCTACTGACACCACTCAGATATGGCGACCATGACAAACTTGACTATTTTTCCTTTCTTTGAGACCTGGGAAAGGTGTCTCTGAGCCAAATTGATAAAGGTGTTCTAAAGTCTCTAGAATTAAGTCTTCAATTCACCAAATCTCTATGGGAATAGCTGGGTGGAATTTCTCCAATTACTCTAGAGTGGTTTACCAGACTTACCTAGGATGGAGGAGGAGCAAATGCCCCAAGAGGCCAGCAACCATAAAAAGGCAGCTTGGTAAGGATTAAGTAAAATGAAGTAACTTTAAAAAAAAAATAAACTTATGTGGTTATGTGCTATAAAATAGAAAGTGTTTTCAACATAACAAATTAATTGCCAGAGTCCGAAAGTTGACTTTTAGGACGGTGGACGGAGCACCGGACCTGGAGCGAGGAAGACTTCAACTCAAATTCCACTTCAGACATTTACTAGCTGTGTGACCCTTGGAAAGTCACTTCACTTCTCTTTGCCTCAGTTTCCTTATCTGTAAAATGGAGATGATGACATACCTCCCAGATTTATTTTGAGGATTGAATGAGATTGCATTAAAGTGCTCTATAAATGCCAATAATTCATATTTATTATGTCACATGCTGCACAATTATCATGTTTATTATTTATTATAGTGAATAATACTAATATTTTTGAGGCTCTTGGGGTGAGTGCCCAAGGTCCCACAGCTAGTGAATGTCCGAGACTCATTTGAACTCGGGTCCTCCTAACTCCGTGGCGAGTGCTCTGTGCGCTGCTTCTCCTCGTTCTTTCTGTATAGCCCAGAATAATGTTGATTATAAAATAGCCACTATTCCAGCACTCTCACTTAAAGAATGTCCAGAGAGGTTAGGTAATTTGTTCTAGCTCAGTCAGCAGATGACCATAAAAGCTAGTCTCTGTTCAGTCATTTCAGTCATGTCAGACTCTCCATGACTCCTTTGGGGGGTTTTCTTGGCAAAGATTTGGGGATGGTTGAACATTTTCTTCTCCAGCTTATTTCACAGATGAGGAAACTGAGGCAAACAGGGTTAAATGACTTACCCAGGGTCACAGAGCTAGTCAATGTCTGAGGCCAGATTTGAACTCAGGAAGAGCAATCTTTCTGACTCTAGACCTGGCTCTTTATCCACTACAGTGCAACCTCGCCTCACGCATATTCCTGTGCTGTTTGAAAATATTGAAGAAGTCTTTCATTCTTGAAATTTGGCTTAAAAAAGAACTGATTTTAAACAGGATTTTCATTCTGTGGACAAGTGAGACCCCCCCAATATAGGGGGATTTTGGTTTAACAGAAATCCTTCTGGACATTAAACCAATTGGCCAGAAGATGGCATTGTTTAGCTATGAAACAAACATCTTTAACCATCCTAAGATTTTGGAAACTTGGTTCTTAGAGGTAGAAAGCACTTTGGAAGTTCTCAGGCATGGGCCTCCGACACTCCCTCCCCCTTCACAATTCTCCCCTCCCTCTCAGTTTTACAGAAGAGGAAGCAATACGGAGCTCCTAACAGTCCAGTGTTCATTCTATTATTTCTAGTTTTAAAAACACATTCATTTTACATAGTTCTGCTAACTTCTAATAGTGATGAAAAACAGAGACCTAGGAAGTTATGAATTCATATAGTTCAAAGTTTTTCATAAAATAATTTATAATATTCCTCTTCTCCCCCATGTCCTCAAACACCCTGTCACTTGTGTTCTTCAGTGTCCTGGTTCTCCATCATGGAAAATACCATTGCCTGGCCCTCCACCTTCTGATGTACTTAGTGTCTATGTCGCAAGATGGGATCTGAGTTGAGTCTTGAAGAGTAGATGCTGTCAGTCCTCTGGCCCATACTCATAGGATCATAGATTTAGAGCTAGGGGGCCCTTAATAGCCATCCAGTACAAACACCTCATCTTACAGATGAGGAATTAGGTCTGGAATGGAAGAGGAACTTCTCCAGAGTTACATAGAGAGCTTCAGGGATGGAATTTGAACCCTCTACCTCTTGTGTCCAAAGCCTCTGTAGTTTGGTAGAGTGAATGAAAGCTTTTGTGCCTCTGGTGTTGACCCAGGATGTGCCAGTGATGTATTGGAAAAAGGCCTTGGTGGTACAGATGTTATCCTAATTCTATCAAATCCCAAAACGCTATGAAGTATCCTCAGTGAAATCCAGGCATCTGATTATCCTTACCAAACAAGGAGCATGGAAGAAAAATGCATGTTACACAATATGTGGTTGGATGGGCGGCCTCCTGAGTTACTCCATCAGAATACAGGTGGTTATGTTCCTTCTTGCACCACAGACCCATTGGGAAGGGGAAAATTTTTGTTAATGGGAGGGACACAGATCGTCAGCTCCACTCAGACATTCAGATTCACCTAGTGGGCATTTTATGGACTGAGATTGACTTGAGGGGTGTGACCTGGAGCTGAACCATGTTTCCTTATGCTTCTCAGATCAGACAACTCACTGAGTTTGGAAGTAGAAGCTCACAGACACAATCTAAAGAAGCTGAGAGACAGGGTTTAAGAGTGTCCCAGCCTGATTCTTGTCTGGTGTGAATAACAAAAGAGCTCACACCACTTAGAATAAAATCCTAAAGGAGCCGATCAGATCCTTTCTTGGTTTGCCTTTGAAAGCCCTTCACAATGTGTCCCCTTCCTCCCTTCAAGGCCTGCTTATATTTCAGGCCCTTCCAGGCACTTCAGCTACCATCACCTCCTATGAACATGAGACTTCCTTGAATGTTTCTGCTCTGGCTGGCCCCCATGCTCTGTCTCTTGGTTTCCAAGACTGTCTTCAAGAACTATGCCAGGAGGCCCTTCCTGGTCTAAGGTTACCTTCTGTCTACTCTGCATGTGTCGTGTATGAGCCTAGTTATTTACGTCTTGTGTCCCACAGCAGAATGTGGACTTGTTAAAGGCAGGACTGTTCTTGTCTTTCTTTGTATCTTTGAACATGGCCTAGCTCACAGGAAGCTTCATTTGGACTGATTGACTGGCTCTTGTTTAAAATCTTGCCTCTGTCACATATCACCTGTGTGGTTCTGGGCAATCTTTGGGCCTTAATCTCCTCATATTTTGGACTAGATGGCTTCTGAGGTCTCTTTCTACTCTAGACCTCCTTCACCCTAGGAAAGAGGGTGTGCCCTAAGGCTCTATCACAAACATTCATCTTTTCTTTAGTGATCTCATCACTTCCCATGGATTCAATTATTTCTATACTGATAATTTCCAAATCTACATATCCAGCCCTCGAATCTCTTCTGGGATCCAGTCCAGCATTTCCAGCTGCTTGCATCTCTCTTCACCTGGATGGATTGTAGGCCTCTCAAAGGCAACGTGTTCAAAACAAAATCCATTATCTTTCCTCTCCACACTCCTCCTTTTCCAAACTTCCCTCTTTCTGTGAAGAGCACCACCAGGTTATTGAACTATGAGTCATCCTTGATTCTTTATTCTCATTCACCCCTTGCCTTCCTCCCTGTCTGATCAGTTGCCAGGTCTTGATTCCATTTCCCTGACATCTCTCCCATCCATCCTGTTCTCTCTCATTCACACCACAATCACCCTAGTCCTTATCTCTTCTTGTACTGTGTGAGTCCCCCAATTGTTCTTCCTGATTCCAGGCTCCCTCCTCTCCAGTCTGTCTCTATAAAGCCACCCGATTCAAATTCCAAGAGTACAGGTCTGACTACATCACTTTCCTTCATAAAAAGCCTCATTGCCTGCTCTCTGTAGGATTTAAAGCCCTCATAGTCTGGCTCCAGTCTCTTTTCCTAGCCTGATTACACATCCCTCCCCTTCAAACACTCTCCACCCAACCCAGGCTGGCCCACTTGTTCTCCCTTGTATATGACATTCCATCACTTCCCTCCTCTGCTTTCAGCCAGCTGTCCCCCATGCCTAGAATCCTCTCCTTCCTCACATCTGTCTCCTGGAGCAATTAGTTTTATTCAAGGCTCCCATCAAATACCTCCATCTTTTACTTGAGGCCTTTCCTGATCCACCAGTTGCAATCCACCTCCATCCTCCACAATCACAGCATATTTATTTTGTATAGTTACTTAAAAGGGGGGACCTGTACTCTCTCACCGAGAGCCTGCTTCGAGCCAAGAGGACATGGTATGTACAACAAAGATTGGCTAATGAGAGCAGTCTTTGTAAGTATGCCAGAGTACCTAGCTGATGTAGTTCCCCCACATGGAAGAGTCTGGGGAATCTGATTTATGATGATAAATTATGGAAATGCCTTGTAGAGAATTAGAGCATGCACAAATAATCTGCTCTCCACAGGGATTGAGCTGACAGAGGGGAGAGTGTCTCCAAGGTTTTAGAGAAGAAATGTTTGTGCTTCTGTGATTGTTGTATCTTCAAAGTTCATATCCTTTGTAAAAATCTAATTGATGTGAATTAGTTAAATGGAACTGGTATACTATTTACTGGTGGCAAATAATAGAAGGAAAATACTAGAATGGGAGCTCAAAGGGACAGCATTAGAGAAAGACCTCCTCCTCTCCTGACTAGTCTTCTCAGTGGTATTCCTAGAAGCCTGAGAGCGAATGAGTCCAGACTACTTGTCCATGAACATTTATCTCCTCTCTAATAGAATTCTCCTTAAACTCAGGAAATGTTTCATCATCTTCTTTATATCTCCAGCACCTAGTTTGGATCTGGCATGTAGTCAGTGCTTAATAAATGCTTGTTGATTTTTGTAGGTCTACATTCTTGTGATTTGGAACGCTTCTTCTCTCCATTGCTATGAACCCATTGCGATTAAGGATTGTTTCATTCTTTGTATCCCCAGAGCCTAGGACTGTGCCTGGAACATTGTAGGTACTTAATAAATGCTAGTCTTTTGGGTGATTGAATCAATGGCCTTTGGTTTTTGACCACTGCCTTCCTTAATTCACTCTCCCTCTTAGTCGCCCCGCTTTCTCTTAGCTGTTCCCCTCCTACTTCCCTGTTGTGTAAGGCTCTTGTGATTTCTCACTTGTGTATTCCTTTTCATGATTCCCTTGAGTCTTGCTTTTGAATGTCAGATTTTCTATTCAGCTCTTGTCTTTTCATCAGGAATGCTTGAAAGTCTACTGTATCATTAAATGTCACCTCCCCCCACCCGTAATATTTTTGTTTAAATATTCAAACATTTATTATCTAACCCTTATTATTGTTTTGTTTAGTTATATGCAACTCTTCATTTGGGGTTTTCTTGTTAAAGATACTGGAGGAGTTGTCAAATGGTGCCTGATCCTGTACCCAGTGTTAACATAGGGATCCCCTCTAATCTCTTTCTGATCAGGCGTTCCGTCACTTTGCCAGCCCTTCATGCTAAGTGCTCCCAGTGCCACCAGAGCTGCTACTGCTGTGACCTCCAAGGGCCACAGCTAGTTCAGGATCACTTCTGCTATACCCTACTTTTGTCATAATCCCCACTAGCCTCTGGCCCAGTATCTATAGACCCCTCTTTCTCTCCTCCTAAGCTGCCCTGGACTGAAAAAATGACTCACTGTGACTTGTTGTTTATCCTACTCACAATTTGGTTTGACAGTCTTTTAAAAGTTATTTAGAGGAGCATGTAGGGAGAACTAAACAAAAATCTCACTTTATTCCATCATGTTGGCTCTGCCCCCTGAATCAATCCTCATTTTTTTATTTTTGTAAATTAAAAAAAAAATTAAACTTAGATACAGAATAAGAAAAAAAGAAACTTAAATACTAGAATTAAAATAATATAAAATAAGAAAAGATAAGAAAAGCATTGCCATCTACACAGCAGAACTTGAGAGGATTCAAAATATGCAACAATAAATTTCCATTTCAAAAAAGCCTATGTAATAAATGCTACATACAGGGTATATCAATCCTTTTCTACCAGCCCATTCATACACTTAATGTCTTTATTTTTTACTTAGAGTCAAGTCTAGACTTTGGGTCAAGTATAGGATAGCTGCTAGCCTTCTTTTTGGCACTTACCTAGGATACAGGAGTGATTTTGTTTTCAGTAAATTAGGAAGGAAGGTAGGGTGAGAGTGGGATACATAATTGTTAAGTGCTTTCTTTGCTTTCTTTGCATATCTATGCTTCCTCTTGATCTGCAAATAAACCTAATGTGGCAGATCTAGGGTGACCTTTGGGACTCAGGAACCTTGAGTATGAATCCTGCCTTTGGTACTTTCTCAAGTGTGTGCTTCTGAGGGAGTCACTTAGCCAGATTCTCAGTGTTCCCTTCTGTAAAATGATGTGATGATATTTGGACCAGGTCGTGTAGAGATTATTGGAAAGTCTATAATTTCATCAACTTGGGGGTGATACCAATGAGGGAACACCCTACACTGGATAAGCTAGCAACGAATCTAAGAGGGGAGACTGAAGGAGGTGTCTAAGGCTCATGAAGATGAAATTCCTTGGCCAGTCATACTGCTAGTAAGTGTAAGGTAAGAGGCACCAGTTCATCCCCAGGTCCCCTCCACCATCTTCATCATCCAGTCATTGAAGGAGCATGTATTAAATGTCTGCTATGTCCTGGGCACTGCCGGATGCTGAGAACCCAAAGACCAAAAGCAAAATGTATCCCTACCCTCCAGAACTTCGGTTCTCCCAGGTTACTGTTGGAAAGAAAGGGCTCTTCTTTAGTAGTTTAGATAATTCTTATAATTCATTTAATTATTATTTAAATGAGAGTATATTTAAATTTTTTATCTACTTAAGAATATCAACAAGGTATATGGTCTGTTTACATGGCCACTTTAAAATGTGTTCCATCAAAACTGAGAGTAGTGAAGAGGGAGCCCGACTCAGGTTGAAGTCTGACACATATAGGCTCTTCCTCCTCCTCCTCCTCTCCCCCTTTCCTTCCCATCTCATGAGAGTAAAGCCATAGATGTCTCCTTGTTGATCACTTCTGATTCATCATGGAATTGTCTTCCTCCAAGGCCTGGTGCCCATTGGTGCTCATAAAAATGGTGAAAGTAGGGTTAAAAGAAATTTTGCAGTAGATAAATCTTTAAAACTCACATTTCCTTGTTCACTAATGTTTGACCTTCTTCCTCCTCTGGGTTCACATAGCATAGATGATCTGAATTTTGATCTTCAATCTGCTGCTGCTGACCTCTACGTAACCAGGGACAAGCCTTTGAACCTCTTTTGTCCTCTGCTTCCTCAACTGCAAATTAAAAAGCTTAAAATCAGTTATTTCCAAGGTTCTTTTCAATTATAGGGGAAAAAGCTTCTTTTATAGCCCCTTATTGGCAAGGAGAATGATGGAAAGGATCTTTTTCCCCCAGAAGAACAAGTGAAGGTTCATGGGAGGGAAAAAATGGATGAGACAAGGATGCTCAAGATCCCAAAGAGAAGAAAAGCCAGAGGATGTGGACATGCAGTGGTGTACTGATTGCAAGTGAAGGATGCTGTTCTTTTGCAATTTTGCAAAGTGCTCTCTAAATGTTATCACTCTCTGAACAGGATAGATCCATAAGCCCTTAGAGACTTCACTGAATCAGTGACCAGCTAAAGGAGTAACTTGCTTAATCATGATTTTGCTGTTTCCCTCCCTCATCATTATAAGGGCCCTGGTCAATTAATCTACTTTCCATTTCATCTCTGCCTGGAGAACTGGCTTGCTTACCCTTGGGAGTTTCTTGCTTTCTTTAAACCTTGCTTATTTGTTATCTATACTTTTATGTTGGAGTTCATCTTCAGATAAAGAAAAGATGATGTGTTTTCTGAGGAACTGATTGATGTGTATTCTGAGGAAATATTCTAAACATGTGGACCTTGTAGTGAGGTGGGAGGTGGAGAGTCCAAGAAAGGAGGACTACAGAGACCCTGTGAAGCCAATTACACTAGGGTAGGGCTTTATTAAAGTTTGTCTCCACAAACACAAAAAAGCACTTCAACTTGTTAAGAAGTTTTAAGAGAAAACATAGTGAAGTGGAATACTTATTGCCTTAGTTGTCAAAGGATGTGGATTCAAATGTTATCTCTTATGCTTACTACCTATGTGACCTTGACCAAGCAGATTTGGTGTCTTCATCTCTAAGGCTGCCAGCCTCTGAGGTCATGACATTACCGGTGATGTCACTGGTTCCCTTCAAAAATGAAGGTACACCAGTAACAGGCAGTGGGAAGGATGGAATGAACTGGCATGGAGTATTTCTATTTGCTTTTCATAAATGATTTTTTGGGGGAATTATCAATCTTTTCTTTTCTGTTAGAGTAACAATGACAAACAAGTCTCATTTTCTTTTTCCTACCATCTTGGAGGCCATTTTGTGGCAAGAAAGACATGCCTGGATCCATTGGTCAGAGAGACCAGAGGTGATAAAACTTAAAAGGCCTCACTTAAAATGTGAGTAGTTGTACATCTCATCTTTGCTAACTCAGTTTCCTTCTTATTATCTGGTCCCTTTTGTCTGGCCTGGTCTCTGAGAAGGGAGCTTTCATTTTAAATTTTCCAGAACCATCTGACAGCCACCACTTGTCCACCATTTCCAGTCTGCTCCATTGTTATGGTCCCACTTCCCAAGCCTTGTTCCAGTTTATGTGTTATCTTTTCTAATTAGAGCATAAGCTTCTTGAGGGCAGTCACTGTGTCACTTGCTTGTTTCTGTATTGCCAGTAGTTAGCATAGTGAACAGCATGAAATAAACATTTAACAGAAGCTTTTCATTCGCTCACTCTCTGTTTTCATGCTGGAAGCTAAAGTTCATCATTCTGTCTCTTTCTCCTCACATACACACACTTGGCTCAGAACTGATAGGTTAAGTGACAGCTTTCCAATAAGCAAACCTGCTTGGCCACAAGGAGAGACCTTCTCATTTTATCCTCTGAACTGGAATCCTTTTCCTATCAGATCAGACTTAGGATTTCACTGAAATAGGGAACCCCTAGGGAGAAAATTCTATTGACTCATGTTGATGGGTGATGGATCTGTAAGTTACAGTGATAAAGATCTTTTCAGGACAAATACATTGCCTAGGGACACACAGCCAACATGTGTCAGAGGGAGGGCTTGACTAGAGGACTAAGGAAGACCCAGGTCTTCCTAACTTGAGGGCCAACTATCAATCTACTACTCTGCATTGCTTTCCACCTCTAGGGTGGCTATTAAGTTTTAAATCTTAATTTATTTAAGTCATTTGAAAAAACAGATGCCCAAGTTTGTGTTGAGCTGAATATGTTAGTGAAAGTCCATGAGCTTTCAAGCACTCATTCAACCTCCCTCATGCCCTCCTCTCCACTCGACTTTTACCTCATTAAAGTTGTGACTGTAATATTAGATGGGGTTCACTCCTGTGCCTTATTGTACACTTGCTAAGAACTTGTGACTGGAATGGGGGAATGAGTGGGATCCCCAAATGACTTCATGAAGCAGTATACTTAATACTATGGCTCCATTTGTCTAAAACGATGCTGCTAGAAATCTAAGCATTCTGTTTGATCTGTTGTACGTACAAATCTACTTTATTGTGAAAGAGATACAATTAAAACTCTATAACCCATTCTCTGGATTATAAATATTTTAAGACTTTCTTGTGGACATAGGAGTTTTTGGTAGAAATTGCTTATTTATAATTTATGGTTCTCAATTATAAAGGATTAAGAATGAAATGTAAAAAATTACTTTTTTAAAAAAAATTTCTAATGTGGAAATATGTTTCCATGATTATGTATGTAAAACCTATATCAGATTGCTTGCTCTCTTGGGGAGGGGGGAGAAAAGATAAAGAGGGAGAAAAATTTGGAACTCAAAATCTTATAAAAGTGAATGTTAGAGACTAACTTTACATGTAATTGGAAAAAATAAAATACTATTTGTGAATTTAGAAACAAAACAAAACAGTTTTTCTAGTTCTTAAGAGGTCCTCATTCCTTATTTATGAAATCCTACACATGATGATAATGTTAAAGGAATGCAAATTGTAGCATTTTGTTAATAAATTGTGGCCCACAAAGGTCAGTAGAAATGCCCAACTGAACTGGTAATGGTCCAGTTACATAAGAGTGATCCACTTTTAACTGGATTGTATTATATGCTAAAATAAAGGTTGCTGTGTCCTAAGTTAATGTGGCAATTTCCAGTGGGAAAAATTTCCTTCTGGCTCTTTCTCACATGAAGACCCTTATCTTACATAATGAATTCCATTGGTTAATAGTGAATAATATATTTTTAGTCATATTTTAAAATTCTCCTTTGTAGGGATTCACAAAGAAGTTATCGATCAGGCAGTTTTGAATCTTCATATTTAACATATTACATATTTTCCCCAAGAAACTCCTCAGTTTCTAGACTCTGCATATATAGATATGGATGTATGTGAAAATATGTATGTAACAAGCCCAGAAGGGGTGGTTCCCCTGCCTATGAGTCCTGACAACTCAATAGATTTCAAATTAGCATAAAATCTAAAACATCACAGGGCCTTTTCAGGACATGCCAGAAATGGAAAGAACCATGCTCTTATTAAGTTTTAGTAAACCATGGTTTCTATTAAAAATAGAAACAAGTAAATTAAACGTGTTAAGTGCTTTTATAACCGTATATTAACCATAAGCAAACTAGTTTACATCTACCATAGTTCATTATTTGCATGATTTTAGGGAGTAGTTTCTGGCTGCATTACTTGAGGGATCACATTTTCCTCTTTACTATTTGAATAGAGATGGGGAAGCCAGCCCTCTGGAATCCATATAAAAATAAGAACACTCTAGTCAATTTGGGCAGAAGAAAAAAAACTTTCAAAATTATAGGATGCAAAAAACGCAAATAAAAGCCATAATTTTGGGATTTTCCACAGATACTTGACACTATTTACCATAGTGCTTAGTACTGTTTCCCAGCAGCTGAGTAGAGACTCTGGAGAGTGTCTTGAGGGAGGACCGAGACTTGAGTTGTGATTTCATTGATAAAGAGCCCCCAAAGGAAGACATCCCTGTGCAATTCAGGTTAAGACTTCTCTGAAACTTCCAGAGTTGGCTGGATCATTTAGAGGTGCTTGTTGCTATGGCATTGTTCTTCATTTTGAAAAAGACCAAACATCACAATGGTGTTGTCCTGACATGCGTGTGAATTGGATTTAAGTGAGGCAGAGCTGCACCAAGTTGTCAGCCTTGCTCTCTCTTCCAGAGCCATCAAAGTCCAGCGGCAAGACCAAAGTCAGGATGCCTAGCAATGACCCAAGATGTGGTGGATGATCTTGGCCTTTCCAATTTAAGATCATTTCTCAGGGCCCAGTTTGTCTGAGGCATATCCCTTCAATGACCAAGAGCTGAGTAAGAATGGAGGTCGAAAATGATCTATGTTGAGAGGTTAAATGACTGACCAAGTTTACATAGCTGGTTTGTGTCACAAGTGGGACTTGAACCCCCAAGTCCAAGGATGGCTCTGCACTCTCAGCTGTGTTTCTCATAAAAACGTGAACTAAAGGAGAGCTCCCATGTTTATTTAGATTATGTAGTGTGAATAGAGTGCTGGAACTGGAGTCAGAAATTTGATCTTGAATTTGAAATCTGTCTCAGATGATTGAAGTGATATCTTATTTAGGAAGTTTAATCAAAAATAGGTGGGCAAGATGGAGTAGAGAGTGAGGAAGGCAGACGGTCTGCAGTCAAGATATTCTGAGGCTCAGATAGGGGAGAATCTTCATCTGTGAAAGTGTGTGTGTGTGTGTGTGTGTGTGTGTGTGTGTGTGTGTGTGTGTGTGTGTGTGTGTATGTGTGTGTAGGGGGTTAGCAGAGAAGTAGAGGACAAAAGAACATTTCTAACCTTACTGGGAGCAGGTCTTGGATGAAGAATCAGTGAAAATACTCCAACGAGTAGACTAAAGAAGGGAACTACCTACTCTAGGCCCTACACTCCTACACTTGTTGAAAGTTTGGGAAGCAAATTTCCCAAGATTGAGACAAACTACACCCTTGTAACAAGAGAAGTGGAAAATGAACTAATTAACATTAACAAAAAGGCTTTGAAGGAATGGGGGAGACTTTAAGGGAATAAGAAAAATAAGACAATTCTCTGCAGTTGGGTCTAAGAACCACATCATTTTAAGATCATTTCTCAGGGCCCAGATGTGGTTCTTAAAGAACTCATTTAGATATTGGTCACTTGTTAATTTTATCTTTTTTAATCTATTGTTTCCTTTCCCTAACATTCCCATCCCCCATGCATCTTGTTGTTCCTGGTGCAATGAATGATGATAGTGACTAGATCTGTAATCACCTGTGTGTAAGGAACTTATAGGTGAAGAAATTTCATCTAGCAAAGCTGGTTGTCACCTTCTTTGCAATTTATATTCACAGTTAGTTTCCTGGGGTGCAATTTCTGTGAGAATCCAGGACCTTTGTCACATTTTGTACAGATGACCTGAAACTGAAATATTAGTGATGAAAGTCTAGTTAGTCCCAGCCATGAGGTGATGTCTGTGTTCATAAAACATTGACACTTCTTGATCTCTACTTGCTTCTAAGATCTAGACCAGGGGTGGGGAACCTGCAACCTTGAGGCCACATGTACCCCTCTAAGTCTTCAAGTGCAGCTATTTGACTGAACCCAAACTTTACAGAACACCTTTTTATGAAGGGGATTTGTTCTATGAAGTTTGGATCCAGCCAAATACCTCAGACACTGTGACCTTGAGCAAGTCACTTAACCCCAATTACCTCATCTTGGGTCATCTCCAGTCACCCTGATGAATATCTGGTCACTATTCAGATGGCTCTGGAGGAGAAGTGAGGCTGGTGACCTGCACAACCCTCCCTCACTCAAAACAAAGTCAAGTGCAAGTCATGTCATTATTTCTCTGATGGCATGGTCTTTTACAGCAAGGAAGGATGAACACACACAGAGGACCTTGAGGCCACAGGTTCCCTACCATTAACCTAGACATTAACAGAATGTGTTAGCTAGTACTTCAACTTGGAAACTCACATCTATTCAGCACCCTTAGTCCCTGGGTCCTTCCCTCTCTCTTGTTGAAAAGGGTCAGTAATGGACATTTGGGAACTTCTCCTTGATCCACCATCATTTAAAGAGAATACTCAGAGAATTCTCCTTCTTATTTTTCCCACCTAATTGCTTTCCTGAACCTCATCATCTCCAGAAACTCATCATTCTATGAGATGAAATCACTTCAGACTCACATCTACTCAGATCATTTTAATCAATCAATATTTATTTAGGACCTACCATGTGGCAGGGACTGTTACTAAGCCTGGAGATACAAAAAGAGGCAAAAGACAGGGTAGCCTGCCTCTTGACCCCCGCTTTTAAATTTCTTTTTATGTGTTGTTTCCATTTTATTGTGAACTCCTTGAGAACAGCTTTATGTATCCCCAGCACTTTGCACGGGGTCTGACAAATAGTAGGTGTTTAATAAATGTTTGTTGATTCCAATGAAGGGCACGTATACCCAACAGTGATAATAGAGGGTAACTCAAGAAATGTATTAAAGAGACGATGATCTCATTGGATCAGGGACAGGTTATTGCTGAGGAGTTCAGAGAAAGCTTCCTGGAGGAAGGAACACTGAAGCAGGTATTTCATCAGGTAAAGAATGGGAAGGGGGCTATTCCAGGTCAAAGCCATGAGAATATATTTGGAGAGTTTTAATTCTCTCATCTATGCTTGGATAGCAAGCTGAAGCTTTTGGTAAGAAGCAAGTGGCTCTAAAAGGTGCCATTTTATTCCACAATCCAAAGAAACTATCCCTTCTTTTGATGTGTGATGTCTCAGTGTAACCCCAGTGTTCTTTGTAATTTTCTTGCCATTTAATAAATAATTGCTTCACAACTTACACTTAAATGGATTTTTAATTGAGTTACCTTTTATACTCATTAAAATGAGAGTTTGATGATAAAATCTGCTCTGTGATTAACCGTTCTCTCTGGAAAATTCCAACCCACTTTTACCTTAGCATCACCATCTTTCAGATCAAATGTTTCCCTATGGAAGGCGCCTTAGATTCTTATCTGGTCCAACCCCTTTTTTGGCAGAGGAAGAAACTGGGCTCAGTGAGGTTAAGGGATTTGGCCAAGATCACATTGGGAAGAATCGTACTGAGAAGGTCAGCACTCTGACTCTTGCACCATTGCTGGAACAGAGCAGTAACCCCAGATACAGGGGAGGCTGAGACGGGCACATCTCTTGAGTTCTGCATTTAAGGAAGCCAATTCAACTGCTTAAGGCAGGGCAAACTGACCCAGAGCTGTCGTGGAGGAGCAGAGGAAGTTGTACAGTCATTTCAGTCATTTCTGACTCTCCGTGACCCCTTTTGGGATTTTTGGGCAAAGACCCTGGAGTGGTTTGTCATTTTCTTCTCCAGATCATTTTCAAGATGAGGAAACTGAGGCAAAGAGGGTGAAGTCATTTGCCCAGAGTCACACAGCTAGTAAGTGTCTGAGGCCCAATATGAGAACACAGTATCCATTGTGCCACCTCCTAATGGAGAGACTTGGTCTTGAAACAAAAACAAAAACAAAAACATTCTTTGTCTTCTATGACTTTGGGGAACCTAGATTTTCTGGAGCAACCAGAACAACCTGGTGTTCCTCTGTAAAGAACTTGGAGAGGATGGAAATATGGACATTGAAGGAAAAAAGCAGATTAAATTCATAGCATTCTGTCATTTTGACTCTGCTAATCTGCATTTCAGAAATGTATAATAAAGTACTTTCAAAATAACGTAAGATGTTCTGGACTAATTTTTTAAATTAAATTTTAGTATTCTCTGTATTCAGGGGTGAGTCCCAGGGGTGCTCTGTTGCTGTTGTTTTGTTGTTTATCTTTCACTCTGTCTGACTTGAAAGTGAATTGGGTTTAAGTGAGGCAGGGCTGCTCCACCTCACCAGCCTCACTCTCCTTGCTGGAGCCATCTGAGTCCAGTGTCCAGATACAGATCAGGAAGACTGGAGATGGTGCCGGATGTTGTGGGAAACCTTGGCCTTTTTAAGCTAAGGGCTTCCCTGGGTCTCAGTTTGTCTTTACTGATTAAGGCTAAGTAAAATGAGGCAAAGAATAGCCTCTTCTACCTAGTCAAAAAAATAAAATCAGTCTGGGAAGGGAAGACCCTCAGAGTTCCTGGAACAAATAAGAACCTGTGAGTAGTAGTAACTGCCCCTCTGGGGACCTAACTGGCCAGTTCTAGTTGGGCAACACAGTTCCTTCCTTCCTCTCTCCCTTTCTCCATCCTTCCTTCCTTCCTTCCTTCTTCCGTGTGCTAGCAAATGTTTAACAACCAACTTTCTAAAGAAAAGAGTGGCTGCAGAGCACACTTTTTTAATTTAATTGATGTTTTTAACATTTTCTCTACCTTTTTCTTAAGTCTAGAATTATCAACAAAGCAGTACATCAAGTCCTGATTTGTGGCTTTTGCCAATTTCTGAGATGTTAAATGCACACAGCTGAAAATTAAACAATTGACTCTCATGAGTGTCATGAGTGTGTGTTGGCTGACTCCAGCATACCTATGGGTCATCAAAAGTTACAAACATCTATTTAACAAGGGGAAATTAAAAGGATTCTGGGAACTAATATTTTTGCAAAGTGTCCAAATGAAGAGCCTTCCCTGTTGCATTTGGCTTCCACAATTTAGCTTCCATGCTGACCAGGTCAGCCACGTGGTTTTTCAGAACTTTCCAGGACTTTGAATCCAGCTCCTTTTTCCTGAGGCATAAACAAAGCCTCTAGGGACATACACTCTCAAGCTCTGACTCAGTATAATGATAAATCCTCATCTATACCCTTTCTTCTTTAATACTTCTGCTTCAAGGCTACTTCCTCTTTCCTTCAATGAAAGAGGACATCACCAACATTATTTTATCAGAGATGTTCAAGAAAAAGTAAGAAAAAAGTAACTCTCCTTTTGGAAAATGGAATCCAAAAGCTCTGATAAAATTGACTCTTTTCTCTGGGTTAAAGACGGCACCATTTGTTACCTTGTTTGTGATCCCTGACTGCCCAGGGAGGTGGCTGTTCCTATGATTTATGGTCTATATAAAAGCATAAAGTTTTGCTTAAGTCTGTGAGGCAACATTTTCCCCCCTGAGCATGACAGATTAGGTGAAAACAAAAGATGGGAACACAAAAACCGAGGGCAGGTCATGAATCTGCGTCTGTGTGGACGGAGGGGGCAGTTCTTTTGGGCGGTGTGATTTCCATGAGAATCTGGGGCCTTTGTCACGTTTTTGGATGGATGACCTGAGTCTGAGATATTGGAGAATAGCAGTAACAAAGGTCTGGTTAGCCCCAATCATGAGGTGATGTCTGTGTTCAGAAAACACTGCCACCTCAAAGGCAGGAGCTACATTGAAATGGATACAACCTTGAGATGGTAGGGAGCTTTCTTTGTGGGAAACAAGTGGTTTTCCTCCCCCGCCCTCCCCACCCCCATCTCCCTGCCCCATCAGACGGAGGCATGCATATTAACACACCTAAAGGAAAGAAACCAGTTCCATGACTGGGGGGACTTGCTTAATCTCCCTGTCTCCTCTTTCTTCTTTAAAATAGCAGTATTGGCTCAGTTGCATATTATGGAATGATGTTTGGCTGGTGCAAAGCATGGAAACGCTCACCACCTTGTCACAGAGTAGAATGTGGCTTGGTGCTTTCACTGAATTTGGGTCGTTTACTATCGCTCCCTTTGCCACCATTAGAAATAGAATTTATCACCATTTTGGGTTAGTTTGCTTTAGTTAAAATTTTGTAAGAACCAGTGAGAGTCCAGGAAAAGTCCTCCCCCTCTTTTTTTCTGCCCCATTTTTCTATAAACCATGCTGTCCAGAGCAGAGAACCATATCTAATCTCCCAATTAGGTCAGGCCCTGGAATAATCAATCTCTTTAACAGCAGATGCCTTGTTTTAAGCCAATGAATGCTTGGTTTCCAAAGCAGTTTTGTACCGAAGGCAGAGTGCAGTGGGCATATGGGGTGAGAACATTTTCAAACCAGAGAAAATGCTTCTGGAGGCTCTCTTTTGCCTGGACTGGAGAAACTAAAGCAAATGAAAGAACTATACATGTCAAAGTCAAAATTGTGATCGTTTTGTCCAGCCTGTCAGAACATCTAAATCAATCCATATAGGGATTTTCAGTCCTAAACCATTTCGGAACATGAATTAAACTGTGATGTTAAGATAGATCAGGAATAGCGTCTAATTTTCCTTTTCAATAAATGTTGTGCATCTTTAGCTTTTATAATGTGCTTTTAAAAGTTTGTTAGCATTGAATTTTAATGGTAATGCTACCATAAAAATATTATACTGAGTTTTTAAAAAATTGCTTTTGTTCTTTTGGCATCATCATTATAAATCCCTCTTTTGACTCAGTGGAAACACTTCGATTGATGATATTTAGTTAAAAAAATGATTGCCATAGACTGGAAGACAACCTTTTATAATCTAATAATGAAATTTAAACTTAAAAATTGAGTTTATTTAATTACAACAAAAGGTAGATATTTATTTTTCCTATGAATCAAAGATTTCAAAAGTGAGCCATGGTAAGCTGTAAAAGTTCTTAGGAATTTATTACTGACTCCCTACAGTGCCACTCGAGCATATTAAATAAATAAAGAATCCAGGAGGCCACGGAAGAATGTGTTTATTTCCTTTTGGGATTCCTGAAACAATTAAAAACAGTCCATCAGAACCTTTGCAAGGTAGCCAAGAAAAACAAGAGAAGAAAAGACTTAGTAGGATCATTTGAATTGCCATTCCTTCATTTTCTAGGTCATGCCTAGACCCTGGAGAGAAATGTCCCAACAGTTTTCTGTGTAAAAGTCAGGTCTGCCAGGATTTTTGTGATGGAAATTACTTCAATCTCATCAAATCTATTGAAGGTTCATTCTGGATCCTATCTTCTTCTCTCTGCAGTGATGGTATCATCTATACCATTTGATTAGGAGGAAACATTAAAAACAGATGGGTTGGTAATGTGAGAAGCTTGGCACTAATCACTTGCCAACTTCTCACCAGTCCCTGAGATTCAATTACATTAAATTTATAGGGTTATCTTATTTTTTCTTGGTAACTTTTTAAATCTCAAGCAGGTGAGCAAAGGGAAACAATGTGATATCAAACCTAGACATTTTTCTGGCAATTTTTTTAAGGTCACAGACATTTTCAATAATAAAATCCAAAACTATGCTAAGAAAGTGACTAAAATAACTATAGCCTCTGTCCCAGAGATAGCACTGCTAGGCGTCTATGCCGCAGAGGTCAGTGACAAAAAGAAAAGATTCATATGCACCCCAACATTCATAATAACCCTTTTTAGTAATAGAGAACTGGAAAGTAAATGGAAAACTTTCTGCTAGGGACTGGTTACAAATTATGGCTTATGAATGGAATGGAATATTATTTGCTATAAAAGGCAATGAGTGAGTAAAGAGAAGCACAAGAACATTTATATGATCTGATCGAAAGTGAAGTAAACAGAACCAGGAAAACAATATGTTTGATGACTACAATGATGTACAAGTAATAAACAACAAAACTCCCATACTGAATGCGTGAAATTCCAAGGACCAAGCTTAACCCCAAAGAAGAGACATGAGAAGGCACTTCCTTCCTTTCTTGGCAGAGCTGAGACTGGGTAGGGAATACTATACAGTTAGACTTCTATGACATATTGGTTGATTTTACCAAGCTATCCACCCCCCTCCCTTTTCATTCATTTATTTTTTGGTAGTGGTTAGCTCTCTGGCAGAGGGTTGAGGGAAAACTACATTGAGAAATGAAGGTGGTGTAGAAACTAAAGGAATCAACACAATTTTAAAGGGAAGAAGAAAGACTACAAAGACACAGATGACACAGAAAGCTGGAGGCAGCTGGAGGCAGCTAGGTGGCACAGTGGGTAAAGCACTCCCCCAGCAGTGAGGAAGACCCTAGTTTGAGTTCTGCCTCAGATACTCATTAACTATGTGCCAATGGGCAAGTCACTGCAAAGTGGGGATGACAATAGCACTTGTCTCCTAGGCCTGCTGTTAGGATCAGATGAAATACTATTTGTAAAGTTCTTAGCACAGTACCTGGGAAAAAGTGGGTGCTTAATAAATGCTTCCTTTCTTCTATTTTTCTTACATAGCAGTTTACCCTAATTTGTAATAGTATTTTCGTTAAGACTAGTGGAGTGCCTTAAGTATGTTAAGGTCATTTTCAAATTAAGGGCTGGGGGTTAAGCACCCCAACATACACAGGGGGACCTGCAATCACAGGTTCTTAGATCTGCATCCAGAAAAGGAAAGCAACTTTCAAGGGGTTAACAATCATTTTAATCAGGCACATGAATCATTCCTTTAACCAAGGAGATATATATATATATATCATTCAGGGGAGTCAGCATCCTGAACCTCAAAGAAAATACAGAGAACTCAAAGATCAACAGACATGGTTTCCTTTGCCTGAATTCAACAGACAGTCCAACTGTCTGACCATGGTTACCAGAGAGGGAAGCACTGACATCTGGGTTTTCAAAGCCAGGGGACTCCTTAAAGTGGTTTCCCAGAATCCTCCTCTGACACTCAAATTTTCTTTTAAAAACTAAGCCCCAAAGTAAAACCTCACCCTCAGAGTATTTATACACTTTTTAGAACTGGAGGGCATAGCCCCCTGATCCCCAACAGAAAAAACAAAAGGTACTTGGGCCCCTCCTACAAAACAGCTCCCCTAATCGAGATTCCCACAATGGGCAGACCCATAAATGAGTGGGAAAGATCTCTAAACACAGTATTCAACCAGAGGCACTTTTAATAAAACAAAAACAGCAAAAGATCCTAATTGATTGCCATCAGAAGGTAGAAGGCCCCACTTGCTGTCCAGATAGATCTACTTCTTGGTTGTGCTTTGGATCTTCAATTTAATTCACTTTAATAAAAAGGACTTCCTTTTCACTTTAATAAAAGGATGTCTTTTTTTTTTTTTGAGAATCAATCAACAAAAATCTAGTAAGTGTCTATTATGTGTCAGGCACTGGGCTAGGTACAGAAGAAACAGAGATAAAAAAAGAATTAAATAGCCTCTGCCCTCAAGGAGATTTCCTTTCGGGAGATGGAGACTCTTTAGGTGTACTATTCCTTTCTTATCATAGGAAATTCTCATTTCTGAATGAGAATATCTGAATTTCTCATTTCTATTATACATTAGAGTTAAAAAAAGAGCTTTGAGCTAACTGTAAAAATGCTGGGAGGCAGAGAGTACACATTATTATTCCTGTTTTACTGATGGACAAACTGAATCTAAGAGAAATGAAATGACTTTGGAAGGTCATACAATGAGGAGACAGCAGAGTGTGAACTTGAATCTGGGTATTCTGATTCCAAATTCAGGTTCCTGTCTTGGGAAGAATTAGAGTTGAGTTCTCATATTGTTCCTTAATAGGTTGTTTCTTATTCTGAAATCTTTTAGCACAGAAACTCAGCTGTCACTTTGAGTCTGCTTCCTCATAGCCATTTTGAACACTTGTGGGTTTGGGCAGAGTTCTTGTCTCAGCAAAATGGAGCTTGGGTTCAGTATGCTGTTCTTGCCTTGGCAGCCACTCAAGACCTTAAGTCCAAAAGAAACATCCACAAATCTCATCACCATTTTATGGAAGTCCTTTCATAATTGTAAATGGTAAAGTGCATATTGCACTAAGAGCATTCCAGGAATGTTCCCAAATCACCAATCACTGGACTCCATCAGAACAGCAATAAACACACTACGGAGAAACCACATCCTATATAAGACATAAGGTGTTGAACAAATAACCACCGGTTCTTTGCTATAGGAAGACCGAAGTCTATTTCCTTTATTGATAACATAGATTTATAGAACTGTTCACATGATAATGCATTCAACACCAGACTACTGAGATTTAGCCAGTTCAGTGAGAGCCTCTAAGATACTGAGAAAAAGATGAAGTATTAATGAGTAATTGGCTATCAAAATTACACAGCCAAACAACCAGAAGTCTTTTACTGTACTGTTCAGAGGTGGAGGGTTCTCCCAGTTCCTCAGGCTATGATGGCCAAAGTCCCCAGAACTACTTGAACTATTGCTAAATTTCTAGAAGCATAACAACAAAATAACGGACCTAGAATGTAGTTGACTTTGTTTCAATCTCATAATCTGTCCTTTCTATTCTTCTAAATATAAACCAGGTACCTCAAGGACATTGGGCAAAGCTATGGTGGGATTTGATATTCTGAAGGCAGAACAAAACCTCTTGGGTTGCAATCTCAAGAATGAATATGGGAATTGACATAGGGGTGGGGAAGGGTGCTGAGCAAGATGGCAACAGTGTGGGTGATAAGAAAAGTTCTGGGGCTTTTGGTTTTGATTTAGGAGAAAGATGGAGGGAATTCTGATAAAGAGTCATAATAGGTATTAAAATTTAAACGTTGAAATGGTGACAGAAGAACCAAAACTTATTTATATCCCACTGCCCCAACCTCCCAACAGTTGTGGTTAAGCTATATCCAATAGACTGAGAAAAAAATGGTGAAATGCTTCAATTTCCTTCTTCTCTCTGCTTTTATGTCTAGGTGAAATAGTAAGCACTTCAAAGTTCTTCTGCCCTTTAAACTTGTTTATAGTTACTGATTTAATTTATATCTTTGAAAGTATCATACCTTTGACATAAAAATGGCTTTTGATGCATGTCAATATGATAATTTTCCATGGTGGGAATTGCAATGGAGCAAGCTGTTATGTACAACTTAATCTATAGGAGACTGAGATCAAACTCTGCCTTCCCTCCCTGTCCCTCCCTGGTTTTTTGACCCAGGTGAAAACATTTCTAGCTGTTTTTGGTATTCAGCCCCTCATTTGTGTTTCTATTGCTTTTGGAATGTCTGGCAAATCATCCAAAAAGTTTCTAAATAACCCAGGACAGCTTTGTGTGTTGTGTGTGTGAATATATACATGTATATGTGTATATGTGTATATATATATATATATATACACACACACACATATATATGTATGTATATGTCTTGGACACCAAAGCCTTCTAAGAGAAATTTAATGCAAAGGTTTTTTCCCACTGAAATGCTTTCCTTCTTATCCTAGGTGCATTAATTTTGTTGGTGCACAAGAATTTCAAATATAATCAAAGGGAGGTCTTTGATTTAGGGGAGTGGTAGGTGAAATTGTGGAGGGGCAATAGGTAATTAATGACAATGATTAAAAAAAGAAAAAAAACAAAAATACACAGAAGAGAGCAGAAGGAAGTTCATAAAGGTTTTCAGAAATACAAGAAGGGAAGTATGGATATTACTGAGTTAAATTTACTATAAACTTCACAAAATTTCTAGGAAAGTAAAGTTGAATTTCTTTTCAATTCTTTGCTTATTGAACTTTTTGAACTTGTTCATTTTTGTTTAAGGGCAACTAGGTGATTCAGCTGGTAGAATGTGGTGCCTGGGGTCAGGAAGACCCGAGTTCAAATCTGGCCTCAGACACTTACTAGCTGTGTGACCCTGGGAAATCACTTAACCTTGTTTGCCTCAGTTTCCTCACCTGTAAAATGAGCTGGAGAAGGAAATGGTCAACCACTCCAGTAATGTTATCAAGAAAACCCTAAATGGGAGTCAGATGCTATTGCATCAACTGAAAAATGACAACAATTTTTACTGTTTTTAAATAAAAATAAAAATAATTGGACCTTTCCAAAGATTGAATCGGATCCTTTACTGGTTGTGAACTCTTTCTTCCTGGATATCTTTGATCAGCATCTATGTGACCTTTGGCTACATATGTTGTAGTATGCATTCTATTTATAAGTGTAGGTTGAACTAAATAGCTTCCAGGCCCCTTGCCAACTTCAAAATTCTCTCAATCAGGGACTCTCCTTGATATCACTGAAACATGTTGTTCAGTTGTCTTCTGGGATTCTTTGTGAAAGACTTCAAAATGGAGCCCATCCTGGACAGAGTAGGATGGAGGAGAATCTATAAATAAATCCAACTCACAGCACAAAAGTTGAATCCAATTTCCGGTCCATTTGACTTTCATTATCTCTTTTCTCAGCTGTTTTTTAAGCCAGAGAACCAGAAAAGACTTAACTTTCTCAATGTTCCTGAAAATGGCTCCTGGCAGATTATATCTGAGAGCCTGAGTCAGCTGGAAGTAGATCTTTTCCTTTTTGTTATACAATTGCTTAAGTATATTTGATTTTTTGTTTTCGTCTACTGTACACATAATAATTCAAATATTATGGCATATGCCACAGAAAAGAGAATGGCTTTAAGCTTCCAGGAGAATATTTGAATTTAAATGTAATTTAACTCACAAGAAAATTGAGTTGATTTGCATTTCTTTCCAACTGACTGTGACATTTACAATGATTTTTAGTGCAGGATTCATGGGGAAAGAAGATGCATTAACATCAGTGCATGTCAGAACATTAAGAGCAGGAAATCACTGTTGTGGATTTGGCCTCATTGTGCGTACATAAGACTCTTGTGAGTGATGAATGCATTCTGCATGGATGTGTGAGCGCCCTGCTGTGAGATGCGTACAGAAGCATTGACATTATGTCTCAGTTTTAAAGATGCTGCTGTAATTATTTCGCTTTTCCCTGTCATGTGGGGGAAGCCTAGTGCTGTTTTTGTCTTCATTAGTTTCCAGGAAAATGTAGGGACAGCAGGCTGATTGCATAAGTCAGCTGGAGCACTCTTTGGACCGTTCATACCTTCATTAACCTTCAGGGAATTTACAGAGGTGGGAACCACTCTCAGCTTGGGTTCCTGCTCAAACAAAACTTGATTGAAATATTTTCCTCACCCCTACTTTATGTCATCATTTTTTTAGGGTGTAGGGGGACTGGATGGAATGGAGTGGAAGAGATGTCCATACATGTGATTTCATTGGGAAGTCTTTCCAAGAAAGGAGTAATCTGTTTACTGCTGAAAATGAGTTAGTAGATTGGCTGAGCGTGCTATACTAAATCCGAGGCTAAGGGACTTTGCACTCCTGACTTAACTAGCTCTGTGACCTAGGGCAAGTGGTGTCACTACGCTGGGCTTTATTTTCCTCATGGATGTTTGATTAAAGAATGATGATGATGATAACTGCTGTAATAATAACTGACATTCACAGAGCATTCCAAAGTTTATAAGGAATGTTTTTATACATTATCGTGAGCCTTATAACAATCCTGGTACTACAGATATCATTCCTATTTTACAGATGAGGAAACCGAGGTTCAAAGAGTACAAATACCTTTGCCGATGGTCTTAGGTAGTGTTTAAGGGAGGACTTGATCTAATTTCAGTCTTTTTTTTTTTTTGACAAAGTCAAGCCCCTCCCTGTTAGCTTCTTATTCTGTGGTAATGCAGACATGCAGATAGAAGCTCCAGGAAATGATGGGGACAGGATGATTTCTAGGGTAGGATGTGAAACTAGACAAGTCACAACCTGCTGTAAAGGCCCTCTTCCCTTTCTCCATAATACTTCTGTATAGGAGATACATGGGGACCATTGAAAGCAGCCTCTCTAGGCCTAGGAAAGCATAAGCATCATGGCTTGAGAGTTGGGATGGGGAGAGATATAGCTTAGAGAGGCAGTAAATAGCCTGAAGGTATTGTAAAAAATGGGGTGGGGATTTAGATAGTCTGTGGCTAATTGATTCTCTCCCATTTATTATTTATTTTTAACATCCTTTCTTCTTAAATTTTGAGTTCCAAACTCCCTCCCACTATACCCCCTCCCCCAGCCTGACTGAGAAGGCAAACAACATGGTATCAATTATATATATGTGAAATCATGCAAAACATATTTCCATATTGCAAAGCAATGCAAAAAAGAATATACTTCAGTGTGAACTCAGAGTTCATCAGTTCTCACTCTCAAGGTGAAGAGCATTTTTTCATCATTAAGTCCCCTGGAATTTTCTGGGATCTCTGTAATTATCAGAGTAGCCAAGTCTTCCTTAGTTGGTTCTCAGGCCATTCTGGAACAAGGTGAGACCAGGCTGCAAGTTCAGATTTGCCATAGCCAAAATTCACCTCTGCATCAAGAAAAGTAGGGCATTCACTAACTAGAGCATCATATCTTTATCTATGCAAAGATTTTAACTTGGGGTCCATGAATCCCCTGGGGCTGGGGAGGGATACTAGTGAGTCTGTGAACTTTGATGGGAAAAATAATCAAATTTTTACTGAATATTTTGTAATCATTCCTCTATATTGTATTTTAATCATTTAAACAGATTATTTTAAAAAGTGGCCCATAGACTTTTACACACAGTCAAAGGGTTCATTGACCAGAACTACTACAGTTCATCACAGTAGGTGCTATTCCTATTGATGAAGAAAATCGGATTGAAAGAAATCATAACTGATGGGATGAACTCACCCATAAAATAGAAGTGAGTAGCAGAATGGATTAGAAATCAGAATTCATTAGTAATATATTTTTTATGAGACACACTTGAAAGAGAAAGACATACATAGAGTTAAAATAAAGATCTGGAACCAAATCTACTATGCCTCAGTTAAACGAAAAAAGGGCAAGGGTAGCAATTGTGATCTCAGACAAAGTAAAATTAAAAAAATAGACGTAATTAACAGAGATAATCAGGAAAACTAAATTTTACTAAAGAGGTACCATAGACAATGAAGTAATATCAATATTTTGTACAGCAAGTTTCTCTGATAAATGTCCCATTTCTCAACTATATATTGAGTATAGAACTGAGTCAAATTTAGAAAAATAAGAGTCATTCCACAATTAATAAATGGTCAAAAGATATGAACAGGGTAGTTTTCAAAAGAAAGATCATATCATCACTGATAACCACAATGATCTGGTTACTGAGCTAGTTGAACTGAAGTACTGAGTCAAACATCCTAAAGAATGAAGTCAAATGAGCCTCAGAAAGCATTGCTAGGAATAATGCTAGTGGAGCTGATAGAATTCCAGTTGAGCTATTTAAAATCCTAAAAGATGATGCTGTTAAAGTGCTTCACTCAATATGCCAGCCAATTTGGAAAACTCCACAGTGGCCACTGGATTGGAAAAGATCAGTTTATATCCCAATCCTAAAGAAAAGCAAGGCCAAGAAATGTTCAAATTAATAAACAATTATGCTCATTCCATACGCAAGTAAGGTTGTGCTAAAGATTCTTCAAGCTAGGTGTTAGCAATATGTGAACTGGTTTTTGATGAGGCAGAGGAACTAGAGACCACATTACCAACATTTTCTGGATTGTGTAGAAAGCAAAAGAGTTCCAGGAAAACATCTACTGTGCTTTGTCGACTATACCAACGCCTTTGATTGTATGATTCACAACAAAATGTGGCAAATCCTCAAAGAGATGGGAGTGCAAGATCATCTTACTTGTCTCTTGAGGCACTTGTGTAAGAGCCAAGAAGCAAGAGTTGGAAGCAAATATGGAACAACTGATTGGTTTAAGATTGGAAAAGGAGTACAACAAGATTGTACATTGTCACTTAAAAAAATTAAACTTTACTTACATGTATAGTATGACATGTGAAATGCCAGGCTAGATAAGTCCAAATCTAGAATTAGGGTAGTCAAGAGAAATATCAACAATTTCAGATATGTAGATTATACTACTCTGATGGTAGAAAGTGAAGAAAAAATAAGAAGCCTCTTGATGAGAGTGAAAGAAGAAAACATAAAAGCTTGTTTAGAGCTTAGCCTCAAAATAGCTAAGATGTTGACCATTTGTCCCATCACTTCTGGTCAAATAGAGGGAGAAGAAGGAAAGCAGTGTCAGATTTTATATTCTTAGTTTCAATGAACACTGCCAATGATGACTGCAGTCATGAAAGTAAAAGACACTCCCTTCCTTTTAAGAAAAGCTGTGGTGAATCTGGACAGCATGCTAACAATGAAAGGCTATGATTTTTACAGTACCAGTGTATGGTTGTGAGAAATGGGCTTTCACAAAGTCCAGTGCTATAGAATCAACACTTGAATTGTGGAGGTGAAGAAGACTTGTGAAAGTCCCTTGGACAGCAAGGCAATCAAATTAGTCAATACTTAAAAGAAATTAATTCAAACTATTCACTATTCACATTTAGCTTTGGCTAAATAATGAGAAGATAGGTTGTTGAAAAAGACCTTGGAGATGGGAATGTTTGAAGGCAAAAGAAAAAAGGAGTGTAAGAGGATGAGCTAGATTAAAAATAGTATCATGGAAGCAATGAAAGTTAACTTGGACAGATGTCAGGTAATTTTTGAAGGGCCCGGCATGCTCTAGTCTATGGGCTCATGAAGAATTGGATGCTCCTTTTTCATATTTAAGTTCAGAATTAAAAACAAAATAGGGACTGAATTGGGGCAGAGGGAAGGGTATTGCTGAAATTTTGGTTCAGTCAGGTTGCAGATGATGTTCACCAAGGACAAGCCTGGTTTAACATCTAGACTTAGGCTCACCACATAGGATCATCTACTAGGGTTAGAAACTTAAGCTGTTAGACTTGGAATAAAACTTGAGTTCACTGGGTCCAATTCCTTTATTTGACAATCGATGTCCAGAGTGATGAAGGGACTTACTCAAGGTAGGTAGTAGGAAACTGGTAGGAAAAGGGCCAAGTCAGAGTCTTAACCTAGCTACTCTGACTCCAAAGGCACCACTCCTATTCATTCATGAATTCTTGGACACTCATTCATTTAAAGACAAACTATGGCATAAATGCAAATCCCTGCTTAAATCAAGTGATTATTTGCAGTAAAGAAAAGAAATTGATCATTTTTGGTGTGTAGATATCTTTAAATTATGTTTTTTTTTAAATGATACCTAATTTCTTCCCTCTTTACTCCTCCACTCCCCTTGCCCCAGATGGGTCCTTATGCAACTGTTAAATACATTTATGAAACCTTTTCTTAATATAGTAATACTTGCTGGCAAGTAGGTTACACAGTGGATAAAGAGTTAGACCTGGAGTCAGGAGGATCTGAGTTCAAATTCCATTTCAGACAGTTACTAGCTGTGTTACCCTTGACAAATTACTTAACTTCTGTTGGTCTCAGTTTCTTAATCTTTAAAATTGGGATCATAAGAGAATCTACTTCCCTAGGTTGTGAGGCTGAAATGAAGTAACCATTGTAAAGTGCTTAGCATAGTGTCTGACGTCTAGTAAGTTCATTATTAACATTTGTCAACATCATCATCATTGGACAAGCCCAGACTTTCTTACAGCCAATGCTGAACTAGAATTTATGGATGATAAACTCAGTGCAACAAATGTGCTTTAAACACAGTTGCAAGTATGTTTGAACAGAGTACTAATGCTTATGAATTAAGAAGCTTATTCTAGAGGCTGTACAAGCTCATAGGATCATAGGTTTGTAACTGGAAAGGACTGTGGGAGTCTTCTCATTCAACCCTGTTTCACAGATGAAGAAACTGAAGCCTAGATAGGTTAAGTAACTTATTCAGGATCACACAGATAATATGAGGAACAGGGATTTAAATCCAATGTGTATGTTTAGTTGAACCCAATACTACTTCTCAATTTTAGGTTCTAGGGCAGCCAAGTGACCTAATGGATAGAGTTCCCAACCTGAAGTCAGCAAGATTCATCTTCCTGAATTCAAATCTGGACTCACTTTTTAGCTATGTGACTCTGGGCAAGTTACTTAACCCTGTTTGCCTCAGTTCCCTCATCTGTAAAATGAATTGGAGGAGGAAATGGCAAACCATCCCAGTAACTTTACCAAGAAAACCTCAAATGGGGTCTCTAAGAGTCAGAGAAGGCTGAAACAATTGAAGAAAAAAACCAAGAAATTTTAAGACTAAAAACTAAAATTATTTACAAACTCAAACAAGGTATTAAGCCAAAGACAGATCTCTTCTATTTGGAGATGGATTTAGCTCATGTGAGTTAGGAGTATATTGAAGTATAGGAGTATACTGAAGACTGTCAAAGAAATTACTTCAGAGAGTAGGCTGTAGAACGTATACATTCTTGATAATATGGATAATGCATGGTTAGTTTTTCTTCTCCCCAGGAGACAGAACACATTTCTCTTTGAGATTCTGACCCAGAGAACTGATTCTTGTTTTAGGCTAAGGAACAACCCTTTAAGTGTGAGATTCCTCACTTCTTTGACCTGACTCTATTGCATCAAGACTTAGAATGAGGAAAGTCTTGGGGAAGGGGGAGAAGCCTAGATTTCGGCATGGGTGGAGCTCCAATTGAGATGATAGAACTACCAAGTGATCAGCACCCCAGCAGTGCCAGTCCCAGACCTGATGAAATCCTTGCTACTTTTTCCATCGGTAAAATCCTTCCTGTTGCTGATTTCAATTAAGTGTACTTTACCAAATCTCCATTAGCATAAAATTAACATTTTTCCCTGTAGAGGTGACAGTTTTATGGAGACATTTCTTTGTCTGTTCTCACGCAATTAAAAAAAAATCCACTGGGCATTCATTTACACCTCTGGAAGCACAGTAGTCTAGGCTGTGATTCCGGTTTCATTTGCACACCTACTGATCTTGCCATCACTAATTAAAGATTGAATTTAAGGTAATATAAACATTGCTCTTTAGTTGTACTTGAAAGCAATTGTGTGATTTTTTTTTTAAAAGGAGGAACATTAATTAACTCCATAGGTTCCTGAAGAAAAGCAAGCTTCTTGGTATTCTTTGTTTTAGGCTCTAGAGAGAGGTCTCTATTTTTTTGCACTGGAATAATCAAGTATTAGCTGGGAGTGTATAGGGAATAGATCCAGTTCTCAAATATCCAGGGATGGAAACTATGTTGAAAAGCAGTGTTGTTTAGTGGAAAACTTGGGCTTGAGTTCCGTCTCAGACACTGACTAGATATTTGACACGGAGCAACTCGTTTAAAGTCTCTAGTCCTTGGTTTCCTCATGTGTAAAATAGGGGCAATAGCAACAATGCTGTGTCCCACGGGGTGTTGTGAAACTCAGGTGAGATAATGTATGTGAAGTGCTCCGTAAATTTTTAAGGCAATATATAAATTCCAGCAATCAGTATGACTTTGTTGTTGCTTCAATTCTCCTGAAAAACACTCCCCTGTATGTTGTTGAGGTGTTTATTGTGCATTAGAGTACACTCATTTAGTTAACAAGGATTTCTTGATTATAAATGCAAACTAGCATGAGCCATTGTAAGGAGAATTACTTAGTAGACAGTAAACACCGTGATATGTTCTAGAAAAGTACTGGACTGAGTCATTGTTGTCAGCACTCTGGACAGGGGTATGGGGGAGGGTGTGGTCTGGAAGCTGTATCAACTTTGAAAGGGACAGTTGAATAATATTGCCCCTTGGCTATAGGCATGCAAGACTATCCTTTTTTTTTGGGGGGGGAAGGGTGGAATTTAAAGAGGAGTAAGACGGATCGTTGTAGACTAGCCACTATTAGGGAAGTGTGTAGCTATATGTTCTTTTCCAAGCTAGGTTCACTTAACATATTTTAGCCTCAGTTTCCTCATCTGGAAAAGGTTGGAGTTGGACTAGATGACTTCTGATGTCTTTTCCAGCCCTAGATTTTTGATTCCCACTCTCCTCCACATGCATGTGTGTATGCACCCACGCATGAATACACATACACATAGAGTTTCAAAATTAAACTCAAGTGAAAGTGGTAAATAAAAGAGGATTCAATGTTTACATGGTATAAGGGAGTGATCATGTAGCTTTTAAGTCACCCTTAGTTTAAAGGTTATTGAAAGCAGGGACTGGAATTTGAGGGGAGAGACTATTGAACATGGAAGAAGTAGAATCATATCATTTAGAGAGCTAAAGGGAAGGTGGAATATGGAGAGGAAGAATGGAAATCATTTATCCATCTCTCTATCTATCTATCTGTCTGCCTGTCTGTCTTTCTGTCTATCATCTTTATGTCAGGGCATCAGGAAAGAAGATTATTCAATCAAAAAGTTTGGGAATTGGGGGAGGGAGGGAGGGAGAGAGAGAGAGAGAGAGAGAGAGAGAGAGAGAGAGAGAGAGAGAGAGAGAGAGAGAGAGACTTCTAAGCAAGATTTTTATCTTATCTATGATGGGTTGTTAAAAACAACCAAAAAAAGGAAGACATCAGTAAAGGAAACCTAGATTTGTTCTTGGGTTCGGCAGGAGAAAGTAGGGCATGTGTATACAGAATATATGATTAGATTGCTATAAACTGACAAGATTATTTTTAGATTTGGTATAGGTACGATTGTATGGGCTGTGATCTTATGACTGTGAAACAAGATTATGTTATTATAATTGAAACAGATACTTTACGCTGCTATCAAGCAGAGGGGGAGAGGACTATAACAAAAAGATGAAGAAGAAAGACAGCTTAAGAAATATAAATTTGAATGCTGATGAAAAGGATTCACTAACAAAAAAGAAGTAAATTAGAGTAGATTATGTTTGTTGCTATGAAATGTGTTTTGTAATAATATAATTGTATAAAATATACTTAGAGTATAGGGATTCACTTATTTGAAATCTGCAGCCACATAATAGGTGGTTTCCTCTGATGCTCTCCAAATGTAATTACATCAGTGTGTTACCGTGGTGCCAACACACCCTAAATGCCCATATTCTTTCTCTGTGTTTGCCTTGCTAACTACAGTGTGTTGTCACTTTAAATGGTTTTTATTATTAGAGATGGACCATCACCTGGTTATATTTAAGTTCTCTCAGAGTCCTAGTAGTAAACTTTGAGAAGAAATGGACTTCCTCCTCTCACCACTTTTGCTCTTGAGACCCCATTCCATGTATTTTCTATCCATACAACCAGCCACTCACAAAGTAACTCATCCACTCAATTCCTGATATTTATACAGTTAGTCATCACAATGATGATATTTTTTGGATCATAAACATAACCATTTACTTAATGATAAGGCAATATAATATGATATGTAGTAAAAACAAAGGCATAAATAGTAAAATATATGACTCTCCTACTACTATACTCAAGAGCTACAGTGAAGAAAGGGGACCTTATAGGAACTTGGCAGAGAAGCACATGAGGGAGGAAAAGTCATGTGGTTAGGATAACTCACAGCTCTGAACTAGCAGGTTTCAATGCACCACATGAGATTGCTTATCTATTCACTTCTTGACTATTAATCTTCACTACTCCTTAGCTGGGTGAAATCTCTTCTGAAACATAAATTTTTTAAGACTTTTCAATTACCCATTGCCCTTTAAAGAGTATTTAGAAAGTGTTAGCTTTTAATGTGAATAGTAATTCTCTTTAATCCAGAGAACTGCTGCACTTATCAGACTGGCCATTTTTGGTCCAGCCAATTATTCCATCACCTGGATACCAGCTGCACTATCCAATCAGAATGAATTCAAACTCACTCTTTAAGCCTGTTCACCAGGATACAACAGGGTAAAGTCTCCCTTTTTCTTCTCAAAGCAGAGCGGGCAGCAGACAGCAACAACCCTTAAAATATACTTCACCTTTCTTCAATTCTAGTTGACTTCGAAGGGCAACAGCTATCACTGAAGCTCTTGACAATGAAATTAGTTTTGTCCAGCCAATCAGGAATTACTCAGTTGAAGCCTTCTTTTAGCAGACCGCTTCTCACTGCCACAGCTGAGAAAGATCAGATTTTCAGCCCCCTGGGATATCTTCAACTCTCCAGGTTCCTCTTCAGCTGCTACTGCTGTACTTCTCGCCCTTTCAGTGCCTTAAATGAGAACCTCACCTTTTACTTAAAAAGTCACAGCTCTCCAGTACTTAATATCATTACTTTTCTCACACAAAGAGAATGAATCAATCATTAAACATTAATTAAATACCTACTATGTCCCAGGCACTGTGCCAAGCAAAAGACAATCCTTGTCTTCAAGGAGTTTACAATTTAATAGGGGAGATGACATGTAAACAAATATGTGTGAAGCCAGCTACATACAGGAGAAATTGGAACTTAGTTGAGGGAAGGCATTAGAATTGAGGGGTTGGAAGAAACAAGAGTGTAGACTATTAATCACAAAACAAAATTCAGAATAGTCTGAAAGATAAGAGAAATACTGAAGACAAAGCAAATAAACTTTCTTGGGAAAGGGAATGAGATCGAAAGGAAGTCATGTAAAATTATAGATTGAGGAATAGGGAGGGAGGGAGTGAAGATTTGGGAGGATTGAATTAATCCTGTGGGGAAAAGCTTCAAAAGAAGGAAAGAAATAGATAAATGAATATTAACAATAGATAAATTCATAATAAGTAAATCAGAATTGAAATAGGGAAAGTAAACAGAAAGGGGAAGAGCGTCTTGTAATAGAAAAACTTTGAGGAAAGGTAAGCAAAACTAGTTTTGGGTCAAATTACTACCTTAAAATAGTAAAAATTAAAAAGCAATTGAAAGAAATAAATGGAGGAAAATGAGTCTAGAAATCATCTCCTGAGTCCACTAACAGAACACTCCATCTCTCTGTTCTGGTCATTTTCTCTGGCTGTTCTTGGAATACCTGACTCTGCTCTGCTTACTTACTTCTCCGACTTCTTATAAGTCTCAAATAAAATCCCAGTTTGTATAAGAAGCCTTCCCCACCTCATTTTGATTCCAGCATTTTTCTTCTCTAGTAATAGAACATTATTATTTTATATTGTATGTAGCTTTTTGTGTATATACCAGGGACAGGGACTGCCTTTTACCTCTTCCAGTAGCCCCAGTGCTCGACACATAGTAGGTGTTTAACAAATTTTTATTAATTGATTGATTAACTCAGACATCTACTGGCTATGTGACCCTGGGCAAGCCATTTAACTTCTGTCTGTATTGTTTCCTCAACTGTAAAATGGTGTTCTATAGTAGAACCTACCACACAGGGTGGTTGTGAGGATCAAATGGAATACCGTGTGTAAAGTACTTAGCCCAGTGTCTGGCAGACAGTGGGTGCTTAATAAATTCTTTTTTCTTCATTCTTTGTCCTTTGGTGCTCCTCCCAGATCACTAATAAACAAACAAGTCCTTCTTTTTCTCCTTCATTTTTGACGAGGACCATGACATCAAGATGATGAGGTGACTTGCTGTTGACTTTGTTTCGAGTAAGGGTGGGCTATGCAGGTTCCCCAGTCTCACTTTCTCCTCCTGAGCCATCTGTATCCAATGACCAGATGTTTATCAGGATGACTGGAGAAGACCCAGGGTGCACTGGGAGTCCCTGACCCTTTTAAGCTAAGGTCTTCTCAGGCCTTTCTTACTTAAACTGAGGTAACACCCATTTAGTGAATAGGCGTCTTTAAGAAGTGAGTCCAGGAATGACCCCTTTAATTAGAATTATTTTTTAAATTTGTATTATTTTATTTGATCTAATAAAATAAAAAAATGAACAAACAAATGAAGAAAGAATATATAAATAAAAAAGGTGATAGTGAAGTTTTTCATTGGCTTAAATATCAATAGGGTACCAAAGCTACTTGTAGATGGCTTTGCTAGTGACAAATATATATAATAAATGCAGAAATGTGGGTTTTGTGACTTGGCACCAACAATTTTGCCTCTTTCATCTATCTTTGTTCTGATTAAAATTTAATTGTATTCTAAGTGAGAGAATACTGGAAACTTCTGATCTTAAATTGGATGGTTCTCTGGAACAAAGGACTATGATGTTAGCTCCAAATGGAGGAGTTAAAGAATGGCCAACAACCACAACACTTCCATCTTAACTAGGTGAACTCTGACTGGCTTTTGTTAACTGTTCATTGTCAACCTAGGATTAAAGATCTGTGAGCCTTCCCTTACCAAGGATGAACTTCTGGTCATCATGCTGTAGTAGTGTGGAGCTCAGTGTGGCTGGTGTGCATGTGTCTTGAAGAGATGATGCCCCAAACTCACTGTCCAGCAGAGACTGTGAGATCAGCAGTCACATCCTTTTCAGGGAGCAAAGAAGCCCGAGAGAAAGCAAAGAAGCCCTAGGAAGGCAAGAAGCAGGAGACATCAGAAAGGCAACACGCAATGGGAGAGTAGCAGAGATGCAGTGTGATTGATGCTTAGGTACACAGACATCAGAAAGCAATGTTCAGGGATCACATACAGAAAGAGGAACGGGATGACGTCAAGAGACAAATTGACATCCCTGAAGCATTAGAAGTGCAAGTAGCCTCATTAGGCATGTGCCTCAGCTATGTATATGTTCCTGATGTATGTCCCTCTGGGTGGGCTTTGGAAACACATTTTTTCTGTATTTATTGGGGGGTAGGGAGTAGAAAAGAAAATCCTACTGAAATTTTCCTTGCTATATGTTACTTCGTTCCATAGTTCGGGTGTGAACCACTTCTGTCTTTTGGCTGAGTAGTGAAAACTGACCCCTTGGTGGGGGTCAATGCTATGAGTGTAGGATGTAGGAGAGGGCACCTTGAATCTGGGGTGACTTTTGGAGGTCTCACAATTAAGAGAGATGACTGAGTTACTACATGTAATAGTACTATATTGGTATACAATGGTATAAAGGGTCTTTGAAAGTAAGCATGGAAAATTAGAGCTAAACAGAATCATGGAGTCCATCTCATTTAAGCCTCTTCATTTTACAGAGAGGAAATAGAAGCCCATTTACATAACATTATGTGTTACATAGTGACAGTAAGTACAAACCAAACACATCATATGCATCATAATAATGAGATGTCATTTGTCCTAAAACATCACACATAGAGTTGGCCTCTCCTGACCTTACATTTGGAGCTGACTGACTCTCACGGTTCCCAGGTTCCATGGGAACCCTCACCTCACCAGGTGTTTCCATATTGGAGATCTCACTCAAGAAGAGGAGTGCCTTTGTTTCAGGGATCCTGTCACCATTCTCAGGCTTCCTGAGTCAAATCCAGGGCTTTTCATTCCTAACACAATTCTCTTGCTATACCACTGGGTTGCCTCAAGTTCAAGCTACTTGATTAATTTAATTTCTTCTTCCTGCTTTCCAAAGATTTCTCTTTCTTAAAACTGTAATATGAGAATTATATTTTGTATAATTACATATTTTCATATATTTTAGTACAAAATTATATTTTTTAGAGATAATCTAGAAGTCCATGAATTTATAGATTAACTTTCAGTTGTATGATTCATTCTGATGCATAAGAGGCTAATCATTTCCATGATGTATTTTATAAGGTTTGTTGAGAATTTACAACATAGAAAACACTAAAAAAAAGTCACAATTATTTAAAATTAGATTTTACACTAACACTTCAAGAGACCATTAAATAACGTTTATTTTAATAGAACACCTATGAACCTACCTGTGAAACTAATACTGATCCATCATGAATTTATTAGCATCAGCTCAATTTCAATGAATTCCATATGGGTCCATTCAAATGATACCAGATTTGTTCCACATATTCCACATATGGAATTGTTATTAGGGCCCAAAACCTGAATGGAATTTTTTGTTTGTTTGTTTGTCTTCTGCTGATCATAAGAAAATTAAAAATGAGTGCTCATTTCAATACTGCCATGCAAGTCTGAAAGGCTAAAATTCAAATATTGACTTCTGGGTAGAATAAGTATTCCATTTGGAGCTGATTTCCTTTCATTGATGAACCTTAAAAACTGCACCCACATTAACAAATAAAACCTGTCTGATTATTATGAAATTTCCTTGAAGAACTTTGTTGGATTCAGTGTTTTTAAGACCAGACTAGCTGTAACTAGGTCCTGAGACCAAGACCATAGGATAAGGGCAGCGAGTAATTCCTGAAGTCATCTAAACACATTTCTAAAGTCATCATATTATAGATGAGGAAGCTGTGGCCCAAAGAAGAAAAGTTTGCCCAAAGTCACATAGGTAGTAGAGTTGATTTTGACCCAGTAATTCTTATAATAAATTTCGTTCTCTTTCCATAAATCACAGGCACAGCCTTTCACAATTATTCATGATGCCCTGAAGCACCCTATAGGATTCAAATGTTCACTCTCTACTTTCTTCTACCTCATAGAATCCTGGGTACTTTTAAGGCTTAGATCATTTCCACTTTTTGAAATTATTTTGTGTAATTTTGTAGATAGTTTTTATTACATGTCTGTGTAAATATGTCACATCTACTCCACTTAGAGGGCAAAGATTATCTAATTTGTGTCTTTAAAAAACTTTTTAATTTATTTACTTTATGGAATAAAATAAGCATATTCATAACAGTATAATAAAGAAAACAATTGCACATGGAACTGCAAATCTATTATGGACACTTGCTCTTTCTTTTAAAGATTTAATAAAATTATCATGCAAATGTCATTCTTTTTTTCCATTTCCTCCTGCCTTAGAGATGGCCACCATTAGAACCAGAACTGTGTATGTGCAATCATTCTATATTCTTCATTTCATCAGTTCTTTCTCTGGAGGAAGATAATGTCTGCCTTCATATGTCCTTTGTAGTTAATTTTGGTATTTATGATACTGATAATGTCTAATTTGCTCAGTGGTTCTTAACACAACATTGCTGTTACTGTATACAGTATTCTCTTGGTTCTGCTACTTTCTCTCTTCATTTTTTGTGCAAGTCTATCCATGCTTTTCTAAGACCATTCAGCTCATTATTTCTTACGTGCAGTAGTATTCTATCACAATCATATACCACACCTTGTTCAGCCCTTCCCAATTGATGGGCATCCCCACAATTTCCAGTTGGCCACCACAAGAACAGCTGCTATGAACATTTAAAAACATGTAAGTTCTTTTCCTTTCTTCCTAATCATCTTTGGAAATAGACCAAGTAGTGGTATTGTTGAGTGTAGGCAGTTTAATAGCTCTTTGGGATAATTCTCATTTTTGTCTTTGAAGCCTCAGTGTCTAACTCACAAAAGCAGGTGATTACTTGAATTGAATGGATTTTTTTTATCTTGAGAATTTGGGGATTGGTTGTTCAGGAAAGGTAGTTCCTTTATTGCCTTGACATCCCTAAGGCCTCAAATACTGTAGACCTTGAAGGACTTACATTAGCTTGAAAACTTAGCAGTCACATAAATTCTTTGTTTATGATTTAACATAGAATGCTATAGAATTTCAAGAAGGAGGATGGTCCCATTGGGCTACCACTGGGGAACTGTTCATAAGCTGAAGCTGTTAGATTCTATGCAAATTTTAGATGGTGAAATTTGCAGACTACAGTCCATATGAATGGGTGAGCAGCTTTGAGTCTTTATACTCTCTATACCTTTTTACAAACTACTTTGATTCTGAGAGATGGGGACAGGACAGGCTCTATGAAAAGCTATTTGAAGGCAGTGAAACCTTTGGGACAGACTTTCACTTCAGGGATTTTGTTGCTGGTAGTGTTAAAGGGTAATATGAGTCCTGGTCAGAAGGGGACTCCTTGGGGTTAGAGTAAAAAGACTAAGAACTGTTTTCCAAGAAGACTTTTTATAGCCCACTTAAAAGTCTTACCCTGGGCCAAAAGTGCACTGCTATTTCTTCATATTAAAGAAAGACAACCATCTTGGAGGAGATGGAAGGTTACTCAGATGGAGGATTTAGCACTCCCCAAATCCATCCTCAAGATGATAGCACTAATGGATTTTTTCCCTTAAAAACATAACAGGCATCACCAATGTGACTGAACACTCAATATTTTTCAGTGTTATGCCATTACTGTATTTAGAAGTTATTATTATTTTAAAAGTCTCCTTTTATCTTCGTTTCAGAAATGGAAACTAGAGAGCTTGGCCCAGATGAATTGTAAACCACTTCAGCACAGCATCATGTATATTTCATTTGTCTCATCTTGTCAAAGAGAGAGCTATTCCTCGCAACTGGATTTTTCTTGTAAGCTGATGCTTGCCCCTTTATGCACCCAAACTTTCTTTGTAATTTTCCTATTTTTGATGGATCTGCTTATAAAATATAGGATGTTCTCCTACATCTCCTTCTACAAGTCATTGAACTGTCATGACCTTTTTAGCTCATTTGTGGTGACTAGAAGCCTCTCCCTGATAAGGGCAAACTTTCAGTTCTTCAATCATAACCAGGTCAAGTTGAGTACCCTCCAGGCTTAGATAAAGGCTTTCTTTATTTTCCCTGTATTTGGAATTTTATCTTGTATTTATTTGAATGAATAAAAAAATTATTAGGTGCACACTACATTCCAAGTACTATACTAAGTGCTAGAGATACAAATAATTAATTCAGAAGTCCCTGATCCCTTAAGAAATTTACTTTCTAATGGAGGAGACAGTGCATCTAGGAAGTTTCAACTATGAAACTGATAACAAGGTCTGGTCTTGGGGTGCCACTGCAGAGTAGATGGAAAGGCAAGGTGGACAGCCATCTCATAGGAAGGACTGTAGTAAGGGTAGGGATGGAGGTGGGGAAGGGCTTCCATGATTCAATTTCACATCCAATCCAGCCATTTCCTTCCTCTGCCAACTCTCACTGACCTTCTCTCCACTTGGGTCAGCATCCTTAACACTTTACCTTAGATATTGACCTCCACAGCTGGGTCTTTGGGAATTCAAATCCTGGTCCCAGGGGAGTCAATTCACTCAGATTTAGAGCTTTGGCCCAGTGCCGAACAAGTAGATTTGTTGACTGAGTGTGTGTGAACTAGCTCACTCAGTCCACTAAATCTCTTGGCAGGGCCTAGACATTAGACCTCCTTCAATTGACCCCTCTTCCACTCTACTCATGACCTGTCCATTCTCTTCATTCCTAAGCACTTGGATCTGTCCTTTCAAATCCATGTTTGAGCTTTATGTACAGAAGGCCTTCTCCCTCTTTGGCCAGTTCAGGTATTTGGCTCATCTCCACATCACCTCCTACATGCGTTACAGTTTTTTCAGTGTTCTGTCTTCATCTTTTTTCTCCGACTCCTTGAGGACAAGGGCTATGTCTTATTCAGTTATGATTCTTTTGGCTCCTACTGTGTAATGGCTCTCCAGTGCCATATGTATGATAGGTCATACAACGTACTGTACAGATGAAAGATGGGGTTGAACTCCAGCTACAATAGATTCTCATAAAAAAGTAAAGGAAGGGGTTGCCCCATTTGTGACATGACCATGCCTTGCAGAGCATGATGTGCCCATTGGTAAGTGGTCTGAAAGGCAGCCCTAGGTTCTTGTAGCGCTATGACCTAGGAGGTATTAACATTATTATCTCTATATTACAGAAGAGGAAACTGAGGTGGGAGAAATTGTCACCTGCCCATGGTCATACAATTAGGAAGTGTATGAGGAAATATTTGTACTTGGATCTTCCTGACCCCACGTCTAACACTCTTACTTCTACCTCTGGCTTCCCTGAAATCTCAGCTAAAATCTTACTTTGGTCTTCATTAATGTTATTTTAAAAATAAAGTTTTATTTAAAAAATTAATAGGAATCTATTTTCTATCCATCCCCATCCCATACCCTTGAGGAGGAAAAATGAAAAAAGAATATGAAAAAGAAAAACAAATGTACCAAATATCCCTAGTTAAGGATAACAAAATCCCTTCATTGACATATATGTGTATATATACACATATATGTATATATGTAAATATATGTATATGTAAATACACACACACACATATATATATATATATATACATATACACACACGTACATGTATGTATATGTCTTCTTCTGCCCCTGAAATTCATCTGTCAGGAGGTAGACAGCATGGTTTGTTATTAGTCCTTGGGAATCAGATAGTCACTGTATTTCTCATAGTGCTTATAGCTTTCCAATTTGTTTTTACAGTCTTGTTGCTAGTATATAAAGTGTTCTCCTGGTCCTGCTCATTTAGTTATTCACTGGTTCATAAAAGTCTTCAAAATTTTATGATGTTGATGTAGTATAAATTGATGTGGTTATTTTACTTCTTTCTGCATCAGTTCAGATAAATCTTTCCATGCCTATGAAATCATCTATTTCCTCTTTTCTTGTAGCATGTATGATTCCATTCCATTCATATTACACAATTTATCAAGTTATTCCTCAATTGATTGCTCCTTAATAATGTTAGTGACTTCCCTCTGAGATGATCCCTGATTCATCCTGTGTACATCTTTGAACATAACAGGTTTTCTTTGGTCTCTCACATTAAAAAGTGAGTTTTAGGAGAGCAGGGACCATTGTTGCCTTTCTTTTTATCCCCCAGTGCTCAACCTAGTGCCCGACAGGTACTTATTGAATTAAATTGAATTTTCATTACTTGACCAACCTATCTCTTTTCCTATTATTTATGTCTTCACTGTTGTGTTTTATGCCCTTTATCACATAAGAATCCCTGTTAGTGGCAGCTTATGTGCTTACATTTATGTGCATCTTCCCTTTGTCCTTGGGGTGATTCTTAATTTTGATTCTTCCAAGATTATAGGTGCCTTGGTCAAATGAGATATTTTTAAAACACACTTAACACAGCACTTATGACATAGTAGATGCTATATAAATGCTTATTCCATTCCCTTCACCCCATGATTCTGAGCCCTATAGCACTACTGGGAGAATAGTGGTGTCAAAGAAATGGATTTTGAAAGCAACGAGCAAATATGGATTGATGGAAACATAGTACAGTTTTCCCAGTATAATATAACTCAGTCTTCTCCACTTGGAGGCCAATTCTATAGAATCTGTGGTATGGATGAGAGTTATGGAACTCTCTAGTCTCTGAAGAATTGAAATTGAAGATCCCTCCAAAGGTAGGTTGCATGAAGAAATATACCATATGGAAAACTAAAAAGCATCCATGGACAAATCTCATAGAATGGATAGGTATGGATGAATTGTAGAAGAATTACCAAGGCTGATGAGATCATACAGTTACAGACCATCATAAGACTATCATAAGACATATAGACTATCATAAGAGGTAGAGACTGGACATACCTTTGAGATAATATATAACTCTTTTATTTGACAGATGAGCAAGTGTGATTAGAAAAGATAAAATGAGGTGTCCAAAGTCACCGGAATGGCCAGGATTCAAACTAAGATCCTCTTGTGGGCTCTGACTTCTAGACTTTTCTTCTATACCACATTGCTTATCTATTTACCCATTTCCCACCTTTATTTCCTAATAATCCTGGTGGTGTGGTAGATAGAATGCTAGGCCTGGATTCAGGAGCCCTTCTTCCTGAGTTCAAATGTGGCCTCTGATATAGTAGTTGGGTAACTTTAAGCACGTCACTTAATCCTGTGTGCCTCAGTTTCTTCATCTGTAAAATGAGCTGGAGAAGAAGATGACAAACCTTTCCAGGATCTCTGCTAAGAAAATGCCAAAAGGGGCCATGAAGAACTGGACATGACTGAAAAATGGCTAAACCACAAAGCATTTCCTAAACTGGGGCTTTGGGTTACAACTAGGTTTTGACCATTTTTTGAGAAAAGGTAGGGTCTCTGCTTCATCCTATTTTGTCTTCTCTGATATTCTGCTGCCACTTCACCTGAGTATTAAGTTCTTCTATCTCACATATCTCAGAGATGATCTAGGAGAAAACCTGCATATTTTCATTGTTCCTTCATGGTAAAGTCTCATCCTGGTTGAAGCAATCCTGCTTTGGTCTGGGTGACAAAGCTGAATGCCTGGCCCTGGTTGGACATTAAGTCCAACCTGTGCTCCATTCCGTCAGCTAGCTGGATGACACTTCAAGTTTGAAGGGAGAGAACTGTTGGCTCCTCTTGTTCTGAGCTCCTTGCCCTGGTCACTTAGCTTCAGGAAAGAGTACATTGTTGGGTGATATAAAGCTGGCTGTGGCATTGGAGAGAATGTTGAGTGGTAGATAGAGAAATAGACATTCTTTGGTGCCTGAGGAAAGGCAAAGAACTAGAATTTAGCATGAACTGGAGAAGACCTTCAGCTAGGCTTTGTATTCAGTCAAGGAGCAATCATGGATGCAGCTTAGACCAGTTCTGAGGGTGTGTAATGTGCAAGGACAAAGAACAGAAGCAAAAAAAAACCAATCAGGTAATGGCACTGGAATGGGGTCATGACTTCAGCCCACAGACTCTGTTATTTCTCACTTACCCTGTGTCTAACTTTTTGTACATACTTGTCACATTCTGTCTTCCCCATTAGAGAGTGAACTCCTTGAGAACAGAGATTGTTTTTTGTCTTGTTTTTTGTATCCCCATTACTTAGCACAATACCTGGCACATAGTAGGTGTTTAATAAATGCTTATGAGTATTTACTAAATACATGAATGAATGCTTTTTATTCCTAAACTGTGGATCGTCAGTCTCTTAATTTTAGATCAACTTATCATTCATGATTGTCCTTGCCTTTTTAATCACCCTTTCTTATAGAAAGCAGGGCCCTTATAGGTTTTTGAAGTAGAAAGTAAGAAAAAAGAGGCTAGGGGAGAATTGCTCCTTCTCTTTCTAGAGAAATCTTTCTTCCTGAATAATCTCCTTAACCATTGAAGACATTCCCCTCCTTCCCCCATGAATCTTAACTGGCTTTGTTCCACGTTTAGATGAAATCATGGTGCTGGGCCCCTTTGGTGAGAAATATTTCCTGATGAAGGTGAGAAAGTTAGTGCCTAGCATGTATAGGTCCTATCCTATTTTAAAATCTGTTCTTTTTCTCCTGAAAGTTCAATTCCTGGATTTCTAACGTATTTCTCAGTTGGATTACTCATCCAACTTGGGTCTCTTATTTTATTGATTGGGTGCTAGCTCAACTGATGAAGCAGAAGGTATCTTCCAAGAGCTGCCAGGGTCCAAATGGTCCGTGTCCTTGGGGACAATCTGGTGCTGATCCTGGAGGTACCAGCTAGTCTGATCCTTGGACAACAATCACACAGCCTCCTCTCCCATGTCCTAATAGGATCTTGGCCTAATTTAGAAAATGAGATTTTTCAAACCCTCTTCCCTTTGAGGTTTTACCTGAGCAGCATATAAACCTGGGTAGTGAGTAATGTACATGAACATTAATGAGATTTCTAATATTATAATGAGAAAAAGAAACCTGTCTGACCTTAGGAATGCACAGTCCTATCAGACAAGAAGACCTACAATTTAGGAAATCTGATTTAATTGCATTAAATAAATATGCCCTTCAATGGTTGAATTCATGTGCAATAAAACCATGCACAGATTCTTCATGCTGCTTAAGCCTTGTACTGTTTATTTCTCTTACACTTTTTAGAAATAAAATCCCAACAGAAATAAAATCCCAACATTGAAACATTTCAAAGTGTAAGCCTTTCATGACCTACAAAAATTGAAGCACTCCCTCAAATTTTGTGGACCCTGTAAAAAATGACTCCCTAGAATCCTTTTATGCAGCCAAAATAAACAGCCATGAGAATTGTAGCCAACAATGCTCCCCTTCTTGACCTGTCCCCCACTTCTCAGACTACCTATTGTGCTTACATGGTATGTATGGAGTTGATTTGATTTGACCATAGCATTAATGGGAAATGAACCTATCGACTGAATCTGGGCAATCCCAGTTACTTGTTTGATCAAACTGTAACTGAAATATGTTAGACAAATGAAACAGTTTAGTGACCTTTACTATCCATATCATTGTAGATGCAAAATATTTCAGGCATAGAAGACCTTTCATCTTAAATCTTTTCCTCTCCTCCTCCTTCTCTCTACTACTTACTACTAAAACCTCACTCCTCTCAGATGACATAACTTCCCTGACCATCCTTTCCATTACCATCTGCATTTTACTTATAATCCACAGCTCACTGATGGAGCTGGGGGAGGTAGAATATTCCTTTCTCTCCATTGCTACCTCTGGGTTCTTCTCTTACCTTCATCACTCAATGGCCTCTCTTTCTTTGAGGTTCATGCTATTTATTTACCACACAAAATACTAGTAACAGTTTTCTACAGAACCCCCCCTCCAGATTATTCCCTTTCTTTCCTCAATGAGTTCAGTATTTGGATTATAATTTTTCACCCCTAGGCAACTTCTGCCTTCATAGTAATGGAATGAAAAACATCCATTTTGACTCTCTCAAACACCCTAAACAACCAGTTCCTTAGTCTACTCACTCCCTATGATCTCCTCCCCCATTCCACCTCACTCACACACAAAAATGATCATACCCTTGGTCTTGCCATGACCCACATATGTACTGCTTCTAAGTTCAAGAATACTGAAGTTGTCTTATCCAACCATAATCTGTGCCTTTTCACCTCTCCCTCTGCCTTCCCTTACCAAACTCTACTCTTTGTATACACCTTCATCTCCAATACCTTGACCCCTCAGTTTTCTCCCAGACCATTTCCTTTGCTTCTCTCCTCTTTTCTCCATCTTGACTCCTTGGTGAGCCACTTCAACTCTATGTTGTCCTCTTCTCTTGAATCTGCAGCCCATTTATCATATCACTTATTACTCCCAGCCAAATCTCAGTCTTGGATCATTCCTACCTGCTACTTTAAATCCTAAACATGTGCTACTGAGTGAAAATTGAGAAAATCACACATCTATCTGACTACTTCCAGGCAATCCTACTACACCTCCCTGTAATGCCAATTCATATTGGCATAGCAGCTGCTATGAATATGCATATGTATTCTTGAGTTTGTTCACAAAATATCATAAACTCTCCTCCAAGACAAAACCAAAATATTTATTTGGAACATTGCTATTAGGATGCCAGAAGTCAAGATTTCATCACTACTCCAGGGAGCACCTACATTTCTCTCCCCCAAGTTTCCTTATACGGAAGTTCCCCTAGGCAAGTTCTTCCCTCCACTTGTTTCTCTCTCAGCCTGTTTCTCTCTCTGCCCACACCTTTCCCTCCAAGCAATATAATATATACTGCTTAGACTTAGTACTGAGAAGTTTGGAAATCAGCACTTAATTGGAAAGGTGTGAGAATCCCTGTGGGTTCCATGTGAGGCCTATTAATGGGCAGGGAAGATCTTATATCCCATTCATTTAACACTCCATTATCAACCCACTCTTCTATTCTCTTCAGACAATACTCCAAACCTTCTCATCTCACCTCAAACCTTCTGTGGCTCTCCATACCCCTACCCTGTCAGGTGATAACCTCCCCTCATATTTTACAGAAAAAAATTAGTACATTTTCCATGAATTCCCTCCTGTTCTCTCTTCCTCATCCTCCATCATTCAAATGCCTTCTGCCACTATTTACTCCTTCATCCTTGTTTAACATGACAAAGTGAGTTATATGGACTGTTCCCATGGCCATAAAGGTGATCTAACTTAGCACTGTGGAGCACTTAGAGCTTGGTTAGACATCAAAGAAGCCAAGGTGATTTACTGCATCCCATTATCCATTGCCCTGAGTTTTATCTTTTCACTGGAATTTGATGACTCAGGGAGAAAGTGAAGCTGCATCACTGCCTTATTTAAATCCAATTCATATGCAAGTCAAAACATCATACCATGATATCATTGGTCCTCTTTGAAAATGAAGGATAACCAAGACAACAGGAGAAAATGGCCATAGTTCTGACTAAGGCTAACCCTTCTACCTGAATAATCAATCCTATTGTATCCCATTTCCTCCAACAGATTGCTTCCTCTCTCATCCTTACTCCATCATTTACCTTTCATTTCTCCCTTTTTACTGGCTGCTTCCTACAAACATGTACACTTCTCCTTCCTCCTGATAAACCCCTCACTTGATCCTTCTATCCTCACCATGATCCTATAACTCTTCTGCCTTTTGTAGATAAACTTTTCAAAAAAGTCATCTACACTAGGTGCCTCTAGTTTCTCTGCTTTCATTCCCTTTTTTTCATTCCCTTACAATCTGGCTTCCTACCTTAATATTCTACTGAAACTCCTCACTCTTTCTTTCCCTCTTCTTATATCTAGCTGTTGTCCATTCCTCTGGATTTCACCTTTACATCTCTCAGATAGGTCCCCTTTTCTCCTCTGATGCTGCCCCCATCCTGGTGCAGGCCCTCATCGCCTGGACCCATTGGTTAACTGGTAGGTCTGCCTACCTTGAGTCTCTCTTCTTTCCAATCTATCCTCTATTAAGCCACTAAAGTAATTTCCCTAAAGCATAGGTCTCATTATATCACACTAAGCATTGCTGCACCCTGCTCCACACCTAATAACTCCAGTGACTCCCTATTGCCTTGAAGATCAAATACAAAATACTCTGCTTTCCATTCAGAGCTCTTTATAACATTTCCCTCCTACCTTTCCAGTCTTCTTACATATTACTTCTCAACTTTCAGTCTTAGATCTAGTGACACTGGCTTCTTGGTTGTTCTCTGAACAAGACTTTCCAAATCCCTGCTCTGGATATTTACTCAGGCCATCCCCTATGTCTGGACTACTCTCTCTCCTCTTCCCCAACTGCTGGCCTTCCTGACTTCTTTTAATTCCTAACTAAGATTCCATAAATTTTTGGAAGCCTTCTCCAACTACTTTGAATACTTCTGTCTCTTTTGTAGTTGTTTCTTATTTATCCTCTATATAGCTATTTGTTTGAATGTTTCTTCTCTCATTAGATTATAAGCTCCTTGAGAGAAAGAACTGTCTCTTGTCTCTTTTTTAATTCCCATAGCTGAGCACAGTGCCTGGGTCGTAGGAGACTCTTAAGAAAAGTTGATTCATTGATTGCTCATTTCCCTATCTATCCCAGCCTCTCCTGAAGGGGAAATGTATCCATTGTCTCTTCCAGAGAAAAATTCCCATTTCCCCTGTTTCTCAGTCATGTCCCATCACCATCACTGATCTCATTAGTTTGAGTGGTAGACACCAGGTTTATAGAGAACAATACAAAAAGCCATAAAATGGGAACATGATCATTTAGGGAAGCAGATTTAGAGTTGGCTGTTTTGACTGATAGTTGACAATGAAAAATGGCCTCATCTCTCCTTTACTCCTTCCCCCTCCTCCACCCCCATTGGGTACAAGGGAACTAGAACTTGGAGTCAAGAAGACCTGAGTTTCAATTCTGTCTCAGACACTCACTACGTGACCCCATAAAAGTCACTTAATTCTGTCATCCTTGGAAATGGAAGAATGATAGCACCTGCCTCACAGAGTTACTATGCGGCTCAAATAAGCCACTAAATGCAAAGCATTTTGTAAATCCTAAAAGTTTACATGGATGTTGGCTGTTATTATGACTACTAACAACAATTTTCTGACAATCGAGTGGGGAACAGGGGCTTTGGGCTAAGCTCTTGTTAATGAATGAAGAGGAACCAGAGCGCTCCAAGTGCCTCAGCCACCCATTCTTACTCAACATATCTGCCTTGGCCTGTCACCTTTCAGCAGGCTCAGCCTTGTCCTTTTGACTTCTGACCTTCATCGATTTACCTTGGTTACCTTCAAAGGGTCTCGGGGGAGGGACCCATCATCCTTTCTTTTGTCAGTCCTACTCCTCTATGGCTAGGCAAGATAGATTCCAGTCTCCCATCTCTCTCTCCCACAATCCTCCTCTACTGTAATGCTCAGCATAACCAGCATTTGAGGACTCTGAGTGAGAAATGTCTGTTTGCCTGCCATAGTCTCTTTCTGAGTCCTAAGTCTGCACAATATTGTGGGAAAGCAAAGAAGTCACTGTCAAAATTAATGTCAGTGACTTAGGGTTTTGAACCTTGATATTTTTGAAGTACAGAGTAAGAAAACAAAAGTTTCTTTCAAGTGAAAACTAAGATTCTTGAATTGTTTGAAGTAGGAATGGGGATAGGGACAGGGACTGGACCTATGACTATTGATATAGAGAACTTTCAGATGGGAAACTCCTTCTACTAATGCAAGTCGGCACTTCCCCTGCCAGTTATAGTAGTGAAGGGACTTGCCCAAGGCCACACAACCAGTATGTTAGAAGTGGGTTCTTTGTGACTCTGAGACCAGCATTTTATTCATTATACCCCACGGCCTCTTGTAAATGGAAAATTTTGTAAAATATTGAGTTAGGACATTTTGTTTGTTTCAACCTCTCTCATTAGGCTTAGGAATTATTTCTGTAGCATCTTCAATAAGGCACCTCTGCCTGAATACCAGTGTGGTAGAAAGATCCCCTGTGTTTGGATTACGGGGAACTGTGGTTGAATACCAACTCTATTACATAGTGACATTGGTTCTATACTTTCTCCTCTCTGCATCTCAGTGACCACCTGGTCCTACCCATATGGATAAGGACACACATCCTGCCCCATACATGACAAATGCCTTATTTCCTACTGCCTTCCATATCTCTCCTATCTTGGAAAAAACCTCTCTTGATTCTTTCATCCCTGCTAATTACCATCTTATTTTTTCTTCTGCCCATTTGTAGCTAAACTTCAAAAAGTCCATTTCCAATGTGTATCTCCATCTTCCTTCTTCTTTTCTTCTTAACAACTTACAATCTGACTTCCTACATTATCATTCCACTGAAACTGCTCTCTCCAAAGTTGCTAGTGATCCCCTAAGATGCCAAACCCATTGTCCTTTTCTCAGTCCTCATTGCTCTTGATCTCACTGCAGCCTTTGATACTGTTGATAACTTTTTCTCCCCTTATACACTTGTCTCTCCAGGATTTCAGGATGCCACTCTTTTTCTAGTTCTCCTCTTACCTATCTGAGTATTTCTTCTCTGTCTCTTTTTCTCGATCCTCTTCCACATCACACCCTCTGACCATAGGTGTCCCTCAGGGTTCTGCCCTTGGTCCTCTTCTCTTCTCCCTACTTCACATGGTGATTCTATCAGCTTCCAGGGATTTAATTACCATCTTTATGTTGTTGATTTTGAAACCTACCTCTTCTTCCCCCAGTCTCTGCTGACCTGCACTCTTTCATCTCCAACTGTCTTTCAGATATCTTGAACTTGATGTCCAGTGGACACTTCAAACTCAGTACATCCAAAATGGAACTCATTGTCCTTTTCACTACATCCTCTCCCCCTTCTACCTTTTCTGGTACTGAAGAGAGTAACACCTTCCTCCTGGTCCCTCAGGTTCACAACCTAAGATTCATCCTGAATTCCTCACTATTTCTTACCCCCTTAGGCAACTAAGGATGAACACCGCTCCCCCACCATACATTTAGCATTTTTACTTTTACAACATCTCTTACATATTCCCCTTTCTCTCCTCTGACACTGCCTGCCACCACTTTGATGCAGGTCATTGCCTCATGCCTGGACTATTGTAATGCCCTGCTGGTGGGTCTGGCTACCTCAAGTCTCTCCCCACTCCAATCACTCTTTCATCCAGTCACCAAAGTGATTTTCCTAAAACAGAAATCCAATCATGTCACCCCTCTGGCCATAAACTCTAGTGGCTCCCTGGTGCCTCTTGGCTCATACAAAATGTTCTGTTTGACATTGAAAGCCCTTTATAACTTTGCCTGCTCCTACCTTTCCAATCTTCTTAGACCTCACTCCCCCTTTGATTCAGTGATACTGGTCTCCTGGCTATTTCATAAATAGAACATTTCATCTCTTGACTCTGAACATTTTTTTCTGACTGTCCCCCATGCTTAGAAAACTTGTCCTTCTCTGCTTCAACTGATGACTTATCTGGTTTTCTTGAAGTTCCAATTAAAATCCCACAGGTACCAAACCTCTCTTAATTCTAGTACCTCCTCTCTGTTACTTATTTCCTATTTATCCTGTATGTTGTTTGTTTTGGAGTTATTTGTATGTTGTCATCTCCCCATTTGCATTGTAATCTTCTTGAGGACAAGGACTGTATTTTGCTTTTTTTTTGTATTCCTAACATTTAGCACAATATTTATATATAGCTGTTAATAAATGTTTATAGAATGAACAAATGAATAATTCTCATATAATGTAGGCTCAAGACCCTCTGTCATCCTGATTACCCTACTTTGGACACTTTCTAGCTTATCAGTGTCCTTAAAATATGGTGAACACAGTATCTCAGATGAGATCTGATGAGAACAAAATTGAATAAGACTATCACCTCCCTACTCCTGGAAATTAGGCATCTCTTGATGTGTCAGGTTCACATTGGATTTTTTTGGTTGTCACATCATACTGCTGACTCATACTGAGCTTTCAGTTCAGTATGACTCCAAGATCTTTCATGGAGCAATTATTTATCCATAGTTACACTGTTTTACATTTGTGAAACTGATAATTTTTGCAATAAATGCAAAACTTTATCTTTATTGAATTTTCTTCTCTGATTATGCACAAGGCATTGGCCTATCGAGATACACTATCTTACCTATCCTTCCCTACTTTATATTTCATGCAAAAGTGCTGAGCATGCAATTAGAATACATTTATCCAAATCATTGATAAAAATGTTAAAAAAACATAAGGCAAGGATCAATCCTTGGGGTACTGAATTTGGAGATATGCTATGTTTAGATTGAATCATTCCAATGTTTAACCTTTAAGAATGACTCTTTGTGTCCAGTCATCCAACCAATGAGAATCCATCCAGTTGTCTTATCATCCAGTCCACACCTCTTCATTATTTCCACAAGAATAGTTGAGATACTTTATCAAAAACTTTGGGAAAATCCAGGTCAAGTATATTTTCAGCATTTACTTCATCTGTTAGCAGTGTTCCTGGCAAAAAGGAAATGATCTTAGTCTGACATGGACCTGTTCTTGATGAAGTAATGATGGTTTTTTGTAGGCATTGCTTTTACAGTTAGGTATTGGCCAACCATCTCTTCAATGATCCATTCTAAGATATTCTCAGGAATTGAAGTCAAACTTCCTGGCTGGTAGTTTATAAACTGCTCTTTTTGCTTTGAAAATTGGGTTACTTACTCTTCTCTAACCTTGTGGTGGGCACCATGCCTGTAGTCAGTAAGACTTATTTTCATAGGTTCAAATCTGGTATCAGGCACTTACTACCTGTGTGATCCTGGGCAAGTCACTTAACCCTATTTGCCTCTGTTCTTCATTTGTAAAATGAGCTGGAGGAAAAATGGCAAACCACTCTTGTATCTCTTATAAGAAAACCTTAAATAGGGATCACAAAGATTTGGACATGACTGAAACGACTGACAATGACAACACATCTCATGGCACCCACTCCCACTTTGGGATCTTCCAAATATTACTTGCAGTGTTTCAGCCAATTAAATCAACCAGCATTATGTGTAAACATATGTGCTTACTGTGTGCCAGATGCTGTTCTGAGTGCTGAAAATACAAAGTAATTAAAGCTGCCACTTATTTAAGGACCTTCCTCTTTCTTCCTAACTCAGATCAAACAAATGAGAAAAATCCTTGTGTTGTCCCTATTCTCAGGTCATTCTGAGCTTTAGCATTCAGGACACTCTTTTTTACAGGATCATGCTACTCTCATATCCATTCTCTGTTACTGGCTCTTTGTTCTATTTTCAAAGTATTTCCTTTTCCAGATATAATTTGATTCGTGAACTCCTTCAGTATCATGAAGAGTCATATGTCTCTTCAAACAAATCACATTTTTCTTCCTCATTTGAATTGTTTCCCATTGTACTTTCCATCCATCCTGCACTGACTTCTGTATCTATTTAGTCCAAGGGATTCTAGCTCTTATTTCTTCTGAGCCCTATAATCTGCTTTCCCCCAAATCTAGGATATATGTCAGTTTGTTCCTGGGGTTTTCTTTTTATGATCAGGTGAATTAAATTTGTCTCATAGAATTAATTCTGGTCTCCATATTGTTTCTGTATACTATAACCTGAGCACCAAGCCCATTGGTATGGGACTCTTTCCTCAGTGGTGGTAAGCAATGCTTCATGTCCATGTGAGGGGTAGGCAGAGTTGAGGACTATATTGAAAATGCATTTTTGCTATTGTTAATATAATTTAGGGTTAGAGTTAGCATTATTGATAGGCCTGAACATTAAGGGGAGTTTGATCAGGGAAGATTTGTAGGAAGGCCTACACATTCTGTTAATGTTCTGAGTCACTGGTTATCAAGGCTTATGATGCCCTCTGGCTCTGAAAAATGTACAAGTACTCTGAGGTGAGGTTTTACTTTGTGGTTTACTCATCAAAAGTATTTGTTTGGCCAGAGGAGACTGGGTAGCCGTTAAAGAGTCCCTCAGCTTTGAAAACCCAAACGTTGGTATTTCTCTCTCTGGTAACTATGTTTATAGGTAATGGTCAGACAGTTGGATCTATCTTTTGATCTGTGATGTATGTATTGTTTATGTCAGGCAACTGAAAACTCTGTCTGTTGGTGTGTATTTCTTTGTATTTTCTCTGAAGTTCAGGATACTGACTTGTTTTTCCCCTGAATTAAGTGAATGATATATTTGTTCTTGATTAAAGTGATTATTGACCCCTTGAAAGTTGCCTTTCCTTTTAAAAAAGCAGATCTAAGAACCTGTGACAGCAGCCCCACCCTACCTCTCCATGTATGTTAGGATGCTTGTTTTTACAGGGAGAGCCTTAGTGTCTTCAGCACTCTTCAAGCTGTGAATCACGTTAGGCCCTGCAGTTGCTTTGGGCATTTCTGGCTTCCAATTTCATGAAAGAAGCTGGACTATGCCTACCCTGAGTGCTGAAAATACAAAGTAATTAAAGCTGCCACTTATTTAAGGACCTTCCTCTTTCTTCCTAACTCAGATCAAACAAATGAGAAAAATCCTTGTGTTGTCCCTATTCTCAGGTCATTCTGAGCTTTAGCATTCAGGACACTCTTTTTTCAGCACTTAGGTTATTGAAGGAAAAGTTGTATTGAAGGAAATACTTGCCATGAGAGGAGCTGGCAGTCTCCATCATGTCCTCACACTAAGTTTACCATACTAGGGACTTTGGAGAATTTCCCCTCAGGTGAGATATAAGATTCCCTCTTGGTGGAGCTGAGTTGCCTTCCTCCTTTTGGTACCCAAGCTTCTTTACTTGGTATTATCAGGTACATGTTTTCCTATGTATACTTTCTCTGATTTTTGGTTTGGTTTTGTAATTTAATTTGCATAGATGGGTTAATTGCATATGCACAATGTGTGTTCTTGTAACTGGTGGGGAAGGGGTCAAACCTTGGACATAAAGCTTGAGGTCCTGTTTCTCCCAATGATGAATCAGAGATCAGAAGTTAGCTTGAACCTGAAAATAATATCTCCTAAATTAATAATATTTAAGGGAACAGATAGAAATAATTCTAGCCCAGTACACTCTCTCTCTCTGAGAGTGGAATAGCCAAGATTTTGCTGACTCTAACTTTCTGCTTCCCCTCCTGGCAAGAATTAAAGTCTCTTGGAGAAGGGTAGGAGGAGAAGAGGCTAGAGTTGTCTTTTCTGTTTCCCTTTGAAATACACAATGACATCCTTATGCTACAGGTTGGGGGATGGCCCTCACTACAGTGCTGAAGAGCAATAGTCAGAGTCCTTGCTTCTTTCTGTAAGTGTTTCTATTAGAGCTCTGAGCAGGAATATGCCCCAAATCAAGTAAACTATCAAGAAATACAGCTCCCCACTCAATGGATCCACATGAAAGGGCAGAAACACCTTACATCTGAAGGACAATCTAGGTCTCCACCTTATGTAACATTTTCCCTGCATAACTGACCTATCTTTCTTGGGTTAATGTATGTTACTGACCTCTTTCACACTATTTTTTGATGAAACGCTGTATCTTGCTTTCTTTTGTCATTTTATATTTTCCATAAATTCAGTTCCTCGCAGCATACCTCTTGACTCAGCTCATCTGACATCCAAATTTCCTCAGACAATAAAGGCTCATTTAGAAATAAATCAACATTCTTCCAGTGTCATCATTTGAACACTACAGTCCCTGAAGAATTGAAGGTGACCACTGCCCAAGGGCAATAGTGAGGCACAGAATGGACATGAGCTGGCTGAAGTATGATACCATCAAGGAATCATGAAGGAAGGGTGGTGTAAATGATATCACTAAGGAAACATATGGCTGAGAAAGAAGTGGGGCTGGGAACAAGTGGAAGCATTTAACTCATATGTTTATGATTTCAAAATAAACTAAGAAAGTATCTCTAACACATTGAATGGCCTCATAAAATGAATTCGGGAAGATCTGAACAAGAGTCACCTTACTTGGGATGCTTGTAATCTCTGCTACTGGAAATGCTAATGGTAGTGGATCACTTGAGTTTCGGAGTCTTAAGTTGTAGTGGGCTGAATTTAGTATGGCACCAATACGGTGAGGCCCTGAAGTGGAGAATGGAGTGGAGGATCATCAGCTTACCAAAGGAGGGACCTAGGTCAGAGAAAACAAAACTAGTCACAGCTTTCAGTCTGACCAGCAGTAGGATGGGGATGGCAAGTGGTCACTATACCTAGGTCAGAGAAAACAAAACTAGTCACAGCTTTCAGTCTGACCAGCAGTAGGATAGGGATGGCAAGTGGTCACTATACTTCCATCCTGGATAAGAGAAGGAGATCCAGCCACACATGCACACACAAAGAGTCAGCCACACACAATTAGTAAGCATAGAGAGCTTCTGTTCGTACCACTGGAGTCAACACTTGCGTTGATGAGTTCACAGATTATATAGTACTTTGGGAATTAGTGACAGTAGAATTATGCCCATCTTACACATGAGGACAAGTGAGGCTAAGGGAGGTATCAAAACTGGGACATGAACCCAGATGTTTCCATTCCCAGTCTAACATGTACTCTGCTGTTTCAGCTAAACTACTGACTCACTCACCCGTTTTATTAATATACTATTTGAAACACCAGGGTTCAGTTTTTATTCCCTGACTTAGGAAAGATGAAATGACTTATAACAGCATGGTTTGTGGATTAATGAGTACCTGCATAACCCTTTTATTTGGATTTTTAATCTTGTTCTGCTTTATTTCATTAGACAGAAGTCAGTAACTGTTTTTTCTAATTCAGCAACACTCGGAGAAATGGTTCCTGTCATTTACTATGGTGTGTTACTGGGACTGCTTAGGTGAGAAATCTGTCAGGCTGTAATACTGTTTCCTTTGGAGTGTTTGGAGAGCCCTCAGGTGCTATTGCAAAGGAAGACAAGATTTGTTCCTACTAAAACACATACTTTATTGCTTTTGCCCAAGTAACAAACACAGAGAGAAATAATAAAGAGAAAACAGTAAAAATCACTCCTATGATGTGTAATATACTACCAAGAAGAATGGCTTAGCAGATAGGAAACTGCCCTAGCAGTGCATCCCCTTTGACCTACCATCTTTCCTTCTTTGGTTTGGGGACCTGCCAGGGGGGAATTAAGCACCGCAAGCCTCATAATCAAAATCTATAGGTCTGAAGTTGATGTATTTTTTCTACCATCCATGGAGTACTATACACATCAACACCATGGGTCATAAACTGGGAAGTGGAGGTTAGAATAGTGGCAGACTGGATCCCAGATGGAAACATCACCTTGCATCATCCCTTATCACCCAGCTTTTGAGTGAAAAATCAATAGAGAAAGAGACAAAAAGAGAGATTTTTGTAAAGAATGTTCTTGCAGAGCCCTTACAAATGACAAGACTAACTTCCTGGACCTGGGGTTCTTCTGGCCTATGTGATCCATTGGAATATGTAAAGCTAGGACACTCTCTTGGCTGAAAGGTGGAAAATGAGTTCTTAATTTTTAGTATAGTTGTTCATCTTATCAGGCATTCTTTGTATACAAGGTTTCTATCTCTAAGTGGGAAAAAGGTGATTTGACCCCAAAGAAAAAAGGGAAAGAAAGGAAAGAATGGAGTTACAAGAGGAGGAAAGAAAGAAGGGTGAGAATGCTGGAAATGAAGGCTAAAGGAAAGAAGGAAAGGAAGGAAAGAGGGAAGGAACCCCATAAGATGGGGAATCAAGTATAATGTGGATTGGTTCCCTCAAGATCATACAACTTGATTGTCACATGTATAGAGAGCACTGCATTGCAGTGGAAGTGAGAGACTCAAATAGACTGCTCCAGAGGTCAAAGCTGGTGATGTACTTGAATATGAAATTTTGAGACTGTGATACTAGAAGCTTCTAAGTGTAAAAAGAAGATACATGTGGGGATCAACTTCTCCTTTAAGAATGTTACATAACAATTGAAGCTGCCCTTTTTCTTTGTGTTTTTTGTCTCTTCACTATACTCCCAGCACAATCATTGGTGCCTAGTTGATATCTGATACATATTTGTTGACCTACCTACTGTAAACAATCATCTCTGATTCACCAGACCAAGATCAAGTTCAGGGACAAACATGAGCCTGATTAATGACAGGCAGCTAGGTAGCATAGTGCCTCTCCTCTACTCAATGAACTCCCATGGCTCCCTGTAGCCTCTGAGATCAAACACAGAATCCTTTAGCTGACATTCAAAACGCTTTGTAATCCAATTCCCTTTTTACCTTCTTTTACCTTACCCCCTTGAATGTAGTCTATGATCTAGTGACACTGACCTTCTTGCTGTTTTATGATTAAGACACTCTCAGCTCCAGAATTTCATCTTCACTTCCTGTCTTCTGCCTTCTTAAAGTAAGTACCAAATAAAAAACTATCTTATACAAGAAGCCTAATTTCTCTCAATTCTAGTACATTCCTTTCTTAATTGTTTCCTATTTATTTTGCATATAGGTTGTTTGTACTTACTTATTTTCTCATTATCTCTCCAATTAAATTGTGAGCTCCTTGAGGTCAAAGACTATTCTTTGCCTCTTTTTGAATCAACAGCACTTAGCTCAGATTAGGCACTTAATAAATGTTTATTAACTGATGGACTGACCTGGACTAGGTTGCTGGCTGTATAAGTGGAAAGGAAACATATTTGAAGGAGATTGTGATGGTTCAGATTTGACATAATATACTGGGTAAATGAGTGTTGTGGGAGCTGGGTAACTGAGAGGGTGCTGGTCCTTGCAATAGCAATGGAGATATTAGGAAAAGAGGAACCTTTGTGTATGTTGAGGTTAAGACAGTTACGGTACATCTGGTTCCAAATGTCCAAGGGGCAGTTGTTGATGCAGGATTGGTGTTCAGAAGATAGACTAAGCCTTGATCTGGGTATCTTGGAATCATCTGCATAGAGACAATAATTGAACCTGTTGGAGATGATGAGATCATGAAGAGACAGAGTGCAGAGAGGAAGGGAGAGGAGCTAGGATAAAAATGCATTTGTGATTAAAAAATACAGGCACAGAGGAGAGATGCCAGCACAGGTTCACTCTTGATCTGGTCGGACAGGAAGAACACTATGACAGCTTCAGAGGGGTTAATTTCTTTTTTTTTTAATTTTAATTTTTCATTTTTAACACAATTTATAACAGATAAAACAATTCAAACTTTTGGTCAGGTGATACTTCTTTTTAAAGCATTTACAATACGGACCACAAAATAATTTTTTTAAACATTAACCAATTGAAACAAAAATGATATTTATGTTGCTAACTTCACAAACCCTTGACCTAATTGTCTCCACAGAATAACTAAGATTTAAAGGACCCTAACTTGTTGTTGGTCTAGAGTCCTATGCCTAATAGCTTAGTTTTAGACAACCTCAGATGTTCCCCTACCAATAATCTATAATTGAATAGATCTGGTATTGAGCTTACAAACCTTTTGACCACAGGAAATTGCCACCAAGAGTAGGGACATGGCAGGGATACAATGTCTCCCCAACTTCATGTCAATTCCAGGCAGGATTAGATTGTCCACTTGCATTCAGTCAGGCTTAAAGTCTGCCAGGTGTCAGTGGGGAAATTGAGTCAGGAGAATCCTACCTCAGCCCAGGCTGAACAGCCACTCTCTCACTCTTCCCATGAGATCACCTTTTGCAGTTCATACCAGCATCTCACCAGCTTACTGGCATCATGGACTGGAGACTCAAACTGCCTTTCTTGCTACCCATACCTGGAGTTAGACTCAGAAGAACAGTCGCTTAATAGTCTTATAGCATCTAAAAAATGGCAAGTTCCAAAAAACAGGTTTAAAATATAATTATAATTTCACTTTGGCTAAGGAACATCTTTTGAGGCAAGTCTTAAGTGACTTACATGCCTTTCTATACATGTTCTAGTTAGAGGGGTTAATTTCTTGCTTTATTCTAGTCTAGTCTCAAGAGAGTTTGCTGATAATGGGAGCAACAACTCCTACAGCATTCCCAAATCACCCTTCTCGAAGGGGCTGGTGAGAAGTGAGGGGCAACTACCCCAACATCTCAGGGTCAATAGAGACAGGTATTGCTTATATCCACCCCTAGATCCCTTCAACCTTCAGTGGGGACTGATTGAGGCAAACACAGATTCCCCCAATCCTTGATGGAGGCCGATCAAGTCATGCACAGCATTCCAGCTTGTGCATTCAACCCTAAGGGTTTCCCACACAGTGCCCACTGCCCACCTGCTTTACAGGGCACCAGACAAAGAAGGCATATTGCCAGCAACAGCTTCACAAGTTTACATTATCTCTCCATTGTATCTCACTGTGCAGTCACAGTGGATATTTATAATTGAAGCACAAATGTTTATGTTATTTGTCATTATATAATGCTATGCAAGCATGGTGGAGGTATTTGCAAGTCATGAGCCTGTGAAACAGAGATTGTTATGGCCATGGATTCTGAGAAACTAAACCTAAGAAAGAATAACAAAAATTCACCTCACACATGCTGCAATCCACTTGATCTTACTGACACTTGATCATTGTTCTTAGAAACAGAAAAGCAAAGATAAAATACTAAAAAATACAACATAAAAAAGAAATAGAAAAGCAAATTTGAAAATTTGAAAATGAATACTGCAGCTAAAGTATGAATCGAATGCAAATTTGGGGCCTCTGAAGTAGAACATCAGTTTTCAGTTAGAAAAACTTAAGACACTGAAGACACCTATTAGATGAAATAAGCTACCAAGGTTCACTTTTTCATGAAGCCTGTTCAATTTTTGTAATATGGAGGGACAAACAAACAAGTAAAACAACAAAAAGACAACCTCCCAGCTGTGGCCATTTAGAATCAGTGAGCTTTTGTCTTCTGTCACCACCATTTTTCTGTACTTGTGCTTTGTTAAAAGAGAACTTGATTAAAAACATGTCTAGGTTTATTTATTTTTTTTATGGACAAATTGAGCTTACTCTCTAGAGTCCACACTACCTCCTCTCAACCTTTTCTATTTTGAGATCAAGGCTACAGCCCTTTGAACCACTTAGAGAAATTGTAACAGCTTCAGGAAATGATCGACATGCTCAGGTTTCTACCAAATCAGCTCAATTAACTCTTGAAAGTTACTTGAGGGTTTTTACTTGGTGAATGAAATTTCTAAGTTGATTTAGTTATTAACGGTATATGACGAACCTAGTGAACATGCTTCAGGAAGCCATCAGCTGAAGTTCCCAGATTCCTCACCCCACAAATGCCACAGACAGCTTCAAAGGTTGGTGGGAGGGCTCCTTCATTTTACTGCATCGTTATTGAACCATCCTGTGAGACAGGAAGCGCAGGTATTTTCCCATTTTGCTGATATTGAAGCTATTATGTTAAGTGACTTGCCCAAATTCACCCTACTTTTAAGAGGCAGAGCCAAGGTTCAAATCAAGCGGTTTCGACTACCCAGTGCTCTTTCTATGGAGAGTATAATGCTACTCCTGGAGCCTAACAGAATTTCAGAATTGGAAGGAATTATGAGGACCACACTCGAATGAGAATGTCTCCTACAGCACCTGTAAAAATGGCATCCAGCCTTTGTTTAAAGATGTCCAGTGATGGGGAACCCACTAACCCCTGAAGGAGCCTTGTTCCATTCCTGGATATATCTAATTGTAAGGAAGTTTTTCTTTCCATGGGGTTTCAATCTGCCTCTTGGCTGCTTCTACCCTTGGTTTCTAGCTCTGTCCTCTGGGATTAAGCAGGACAAGCCTGAAATTTCTTCCCCTGGGTCCTTAAAATACTTGAAAATGGCTCTCATTTTGTTCTTAAATCTAAAAGCATCCAGGATAAATATTCCCAGTCCTTCAACCAATCCTCCATATGGGATGATTTCCAGGCTCTTAGAATCTTCCACCTACCACAAACTGGAAGATTGAAGTTATTTAACACTAAGAAGAGAAAACATATAATTGGGAAGGAACTAGCTCTAGTTTAGCTTCATGTCAAATTATAATTTTGTTTAACTAACTGGTTTTTAGCCCTGCCTCTTAGGGCACATGGGAAGCATCCTCTGGGGATTTTCAATGAAAAAAAATCTACCTATTGCTTCAAGTGAAGGAATCTTTTCCTCCTAAAGAGCAATACACTGAACCTCCTCTCTATTACAAATGCCTTAAATCCCTGTTCTGGAGGCAGTTTGGTGGCTAAATGGATAGAGTGCTAGACTTGGAGTCAGTAATCCCAGAGTTAACGTCCTGCCTAGACATTTGTCAACTATAGTATCCGTGGTAAGTAGCTTAACCTTGATTGCTTCTGTTTCCTCTGTAAAATAGGGATAAGAGTAGCAGCTACATCATCCAGTTATGGATCTAATGAGATAATGAGTTCAAATCACAATGTTTCTCTCTGTCTCCTAGTTATAAATGTTATTAATTGTTACTATTGCTACTTCACTTGCTGATCAAATCAACTTCTGCAGGTGTAATTACCGTCTTTATGCTGATGAATTCTGACATCTACCAATCCTGCCCCAATCTCATTGCGCATCTCAAATCTTGCGTCTATCTCCAACTGCCTTTCAGACATCTTAGGTCAGATGTCCAGTAGACATATTGAACTCAAGGTATTTAAAACAGAACTCATTATCTTCCCCTGAAACAAACAAACAAAAAAAATCCCTAATCCTCTCTCTTCCCTTCCCTATTACTGTACAGCACAACACCATCCTCCCAATCTATCAGTCTTCTTGGATTCCTCAGTATCTCTTACCCATCCTTCCCTCCTACCCCCATATTCTACTTGTTGCCAATGCTTATAGATTTCACTTTTGCAACATGTCTTAAATACATTCCCCTCTCTTTTCTGATGCTGGTCCCATCGTGGTATAGGTCTTCATCACCTTATGCCTAGGCTAGGGGACAAATCATTTTATTAAGGGAATTTTTCTAAGAAAATAAAGTAAAAGGGCCACACTTGAGGACATAGAGAGCCACATGTGACCTCGGGGCCACAGATTCTCCACCCCTAAGTAGACTATTGCAATATCCTGATGATGAGTCTGCCTACCTCAAGCCTCTCCCCATTCCATCCCTTTCTCCTTTTAACCACTAAAGTGATTTTCCTAAAGCATAAGTTTGATCACGTAATACAACCCACCCAGCCCCTGCCAATAAACTCCAGTGGCTACCTTTCTGGCATTCAAAGACCTTCATAAACTAGCTTCTTCCTACCTTTCTGGTCTTCTTACACCTTACTTCCTACCACATACTCTTTGATCCAGTGACACCAGCCTCCTGGCTGTTCCACAATCAAGACACACCATCTGTAGATCCAGATATTCTCTGTGGCTGTCCCTTACACCTAGAAAGCTCTACCCAGTCCACTAAGAATGCTGACCTCTCTAGCTTCCCTTCAGTCCCATCTGGTATTTCACTATGTTCAGGAAGCCTTCTATTATCTATCTTAAGTCTAGTGTTTGCCCTCTGTTAGTTATTTCCTGTTTATCCTGTATGTAATTTGTTTTGTATATTTTTGTTTGCATGTTTTCTCCATTACACTGCAAGCTACTTGAAAGCAGGGATTGTCTTTTGCTTCTTTTGTATCCCTAGTGCTTTAACACAGTGCCTGGCATACAATGCAGGAACTTAATGAACGCTTATTAAATGAATGGGTGGATGAATGGAATCCAGAGGGATTTAGGATGGTTCCCTGACTCTAACCTGGAGTAAATTCTTTCCCTCTTCTGTGCCTCAGTTTCAGTCTACCCCATGCCTCCCTCAAACTAATGCTCCTCACCCTTTTGAGCCTATTGTTTGATTCAAAATCTCCAGTCTGTCCCAGTTCCCAGACCTTCCCCTGTCAGTGTTCAATGTCTCCATGGCAGAGAGACACCCAGAATTAGAAAGAGAAAAGTTATGGAAAGCACTTGTGCTCCATAGGTATGCATGTAATGCCAAAAGATCCAGAGAAAGAACTCTTTACCTTTCATATGTGGATCAGATGATGAAGACTATGAACCCCATCTCAGAAGAATACTTTTATCATGGTTTTCCAGTAGATCATTAATGCTTAAATGATCTCTCCTGGATCTGTATTCCAGGTCAGTTGTTTTCCCAATGAGGTATTTTACACTTTCTTTTTTTCATTCTTTTGATTTTGATTGATTCTTGATGTCTCATAGAGTTATTAGTTTCCACTTGCCCAATTCTAATTTTAAACGAATTGCTTTCTTCACTTAGCTTTTGTATCTCCTTTCCCATTTGACCAATTCTACTTTTTAAGGAATTGTTTTCTTTGATGCATTTTTTCTTTCCATTCTGTCAATTATATTATTAAATAAATTGTTCACTACTTCCTTTACCTCTCTAATTTGGCTTTTAAAATCCTTCTTGAGGTCTTCCAAGAAGGCTTTTTGGATTTGAGATCAGGTTATATTTCCCTTTGAGGTTTCAGATGTGAGTTTAGTGATAATTCTGTCCTCTTTTGAATTTGTAGTTTAGTCTCCCATGGTCTTTGTTTTCCTGTATTGCTTCTTACTTATGTGTTTTGCCTTTTTTCTCTCTTTCAAACTTGATCTCTATTTCTGGGGCACACAGAGCACTGTCCCATGCTTCTTGTGCTGGGGTTTAGGAGTCTGGTTACTGGTTTTGTGTGTTGGGGCCTTAGGTTTTAGCAGCTGGAGGCTATAGCTTACCTGGTACTGAGATAGAGCTGGTGGTGGTGGCTGGTGTGTGCTGAGGCCAGGTGGAGTTTTTTTCTGTTTCTCCAGAGTTGCACTGAAACTTGCAGGATAAGATTGTGGGGGGTGGTGAGGTGGTCTGGCAAGAAGAATGCTTTTAAATGTATAAAATAAAACATAGTATTATAATGAAAACAAATTATATTGAAATACTGTTATGAAAAATATTTTTAAAAAGCACATACTCATGATCCTAGGTTAAGAAACTTTTACTTAGTGAAAGCCCTCTGTCATATTAGGTCTCTTTGTGGTAGGTCCTAGAAAAGAGCTGTATAGGCTTAGAGGACAGGGATGGATTTGATCTATGTCATTGGAAGTATCCACATTATAAAGATTATGGATCCATTCAAGAGTCCAAGCTTTGAATTTTTTTGGAAAATGTGAAAGGAGTTAGAGTCTGTGTACATATGATAATCTGGATATTGTAATTGCCCTAATTCGAATTCAGTTAATATTTAACACTTACAGAGCACAAGTCAGTTTTTGAGAAGTCACCAAGAGGATGACAAGTTTTATATCTCAAATGCCCTTTTAGCCATACCTTTAGAATGAAGAAAAATCACTATTGAAATTCTTGTTCATGGAAAATTTTGTGATTAAAAAGCCAAAGTAGACTAATATTAGTAGGACATGAAGAGTCCAATAGTATATTTCTATTTTGTGCGATGAAGTTACATGCCATAGTAGAAGAATGCATGTCCCTGTAGTGTCATTAAGAGATTCTGTTTGTTACATCTTTCAGAGATGTGATAGATGTGGAGTCATGAAATGAGAACTGCACCCCATGGTAACCAAGATACAACAAAATAAATTGGATCTCCTCCTTTTTGGGATGTAGGGCTATCATTTATATTTATCATTGTCTAAGTTTGCTTTCTCTATTGACTTGACTGCAAGACTTCTAGTCTTGGCCCATTACATTTATAGACAGAGGGATCACTTTTTAAAGACAGTATCTCAATTTGCCAGATGGAATTTTGGAAATTCTCCCAGTAAGTTTCTCACTGTCAGAATCTGCTTCACAATTTTATCATGAACGAGGACATTAGGGAATGATATCATTTTCAATACCTCACATATTGCACACTTGAATAAGTAACTCTTGGTTTCTCTTTGCTTCTTAGGAGGTACATTCCTAAGAAGCACCATGGAAGTTAAAACCTTGTGACTGGAAGAATTAAGTTCATGAAATGCTTTGTTTGTTGGTAGTCCCAAATGGATATAATTTACCCAGAGGGCACCTGGAGTTGAGAGGGAGATGCAGAAAGGAAGGCCAGAGGCACCTATGGATAACCTTGCTCTTCCTCCCTCTTTCCAAAAACTAGATAAGTAGCAGTTCCTCTCATTGGAAACAAGGAGAGTCCCTCTTTTCCTCTATCTTTACCCTTCCTTGCTTTGTTCTGTGGAGCTTCAATTGACAGCAAGATTGTTCTACCAAGCCATCAGACTTAGATTTGGACTAATAGCATGGTATGGATGGCAATCTTCCATAATGCCAACTGAGTGTCCTGGTGGAATGTGGTGCCATGTGAGCTGTGACCTATCAGTGCCAAACAATTAGTTCCATAGAAGGCAAGAAATGAGAAAAAGTTATATGAGAAGAAAAAAAATCAATAACCAGACCACCTGTTATAATATAGGTTGACAGGGGGAAAGGAATGGGGGCAGGGAGCAGCATCAAGAGAGATCTTTCTCTACAGGAGGAAGGTGGAGTACAGTAGGAGTCTATTCTTGTCTTTGTACTATTTGATGTCATTTTAAACCAGTAAGTCATTGAATAAAGGCATATTTAATCTAGTTTGCAGATGATACAGGGTTAGAAGAGTAGCCAAACAACGTGGGTAAGATGTTAATCTCCACACATGGATGCCTAGACATTTCTCTTTTTTATTACTCTGTTCTTGAGAACTCCTGGAGACTAAGTAGCTACAGTATAATTAAGCGATCATTTATTACCTGCCTTCTATATGTAAAACAGATATTCGAGATGATATCAGCCTTCACTTGGTGTTTTTCAGTCTATGTAGTATAGGTGATCTCTACTTGGAATGAGGTACTAGATTTTTCTTTACTTAAAAAATCATTTCCTATTACAGCTGATGAATTTGGATTTCCCACTGGTCAGGGTCTTCTCCTTATGATTCCCAGATCATTTCTTTAGCCTTTGAAGGAAATGTAATTTATATTTTTCTTCTACGCCTTACTCAAGTGATGACAGAGATCACGTATGAGTGTTTCCAGACCAAGCCATCTCTGTTGATCTTACTTGTCATTCACATGCTTCTTACAGATTGGTTTCTTTGAGTTCATTATTTCTTGTTTGTTGTGTCTAATTAGGTAAGCTCAAAGATTTTTGCTTCTGTTTATACTCTACATTTATTACACTTTGTTCTTCAGCATTCCAAGGACTAAAGAGCAGAGGCATATATACAAATTTTTCTTTTGATAAATTACAGAATTCTGCAAATAAAGGGATCTCAGAAGCCATCTATTCCAACTCCTAACTGCCAAAAGAATCTCTATTATAATGTGACCTGCAAGTATTTATCCAGTCTTTACTTGAAGACCTTCAGTGAGGGGAAAACCACTTCCTTCTGAGGCAGCTTGCATTTGGCAAGCTCTCATTTTCCTTTCCAGTTTTTCCTTAAATTAAGCCTAACTTTTCTTCATTTCAATTTCCCTTCATTGCTCCCAGTTCTTTCCTCCAGGACAAAATAGAACAAGTTTAATCATCTTCCTCATACCAATGTTTCTAATATTTGAAGATGACTATCATGTGTCACATAAATCATCTCTTCTTTGGGCTAAATATGTGCAGTTCCTCTGATTTTCATATGGCATATATGAGAAAATTGAAGAAACCACACATCTCCCTGTTTCTGAAACAGAGAAGTGGGTTTCATCTCTTACTTGGGAATGAAGTAACCATTGGGAAATCTGATTACACAGCTGCCCAGATGAAGCTAGAGAGTAGAAAACACTTGAATCACAAGACTCAACAAGAGGTAGTGACATGAGGAAGAAAACAGATAGATAACAATAACTCACACTATAAGTTCTTGATGACAACATTCATTGTTAGTTACACAAAAGTTCACGGTAACCTCAAATAAGCCTATCATATTTGGGGCTGTAGAAAGCCTGTACAAAATGAAGATTAAGAACAATGGGTATTACTTGTTTGTTTTTGACTTTGGAGATTTATCTCATGAGGGTTAGGTTAGATAGGTCATTTATAAAAAAAATCCCTGATACAATACTCAACAACTAAATATTCATTTAGCTTTTGATTTAAGACCTTGTGTGAGGAGAAAACTAGTGAGAAAAGGGATGAGTATCACCTGCTAGAAGGCAGCCAAGCAAAACTAAGTAACAGGAAGTAACAGGAGTAACAGGAAGCTGGGCTTTATAGCCTTGGAATGGTGAAGAGAGGATCACCACTGACTGATAACAGGGGTTAATAGTAGAAGAAACTTCACCATGGCATTTTATTGAGGTTAATGATCTTATTCTTGGCTTCCAAAAAAAAATCAATTTTACTGCGTATAAGTTGTTGTGTACATCTTGGTAGGTAGGCCCCCATTTATTATATAAATCCTGTAGTTATTTTAAATGGAATTTCTCTTGCTGGCTTTTCCTGCCTGATTTTATTGGTAATACACAGAAATGCTAATGATTTATTTTGTGGATTTATTTTAGGTTCTGCTTTTTTTTCTGCAGCTATTAATTATTTGAGTTAATTTTTAATTACTTCTAGGATTTTCTAAGTACACTTTCATACCATCCACAAAAAAACAAACAAAAAAAACCCATGCCTCTTCTTTGCCTATCCTTATTTTAAGTAATTTCATTTTTTTATTTTATTTTTACAGCTAAAATTAGTAGCACTGTGGAAGTGGTGATGATGGATATCATTTGTCTTCCTCTATTTTTTTTTATCAGAAAGTATGCTAGTTTATTGCATATGATACAAGTTCTTGACATTATTTGCCAAGTTAAGGAAAGATCCATTATTTCTATGTTTTTAATGTAGTCTTAAAAAATAAAAACAAATAAATCTGTAAGATGTCAGAAACTTTGGCTCTAACATGTGCTACACCAGCTTTGGTTCTGCCACTTCAGCAGTGTCCCTAGTTGTTTCTGTCTCTCTGATTGGAGAATTGGAGGGTGGAACCTAAACATCCTCCACAATCTCCTTTGATAGAGGCTTCAGAATCCCAGCCATCTCTTTTCTTGCCAGCAGATGTTTCACTTGGTTTTGACTCCACCGTCATAATTATAGTTTCTCTAAACATCCACACTTTTCCAGCTTTCTTTTGTGTGTCTTTTTCAGCTTTTTTTGTGTATGTCATCCCCCTTAGACTGTAAATTCCTTGAAAGCAGGGACTATTTTGTTTTTCTATCCGCAGCACTTAGTACAATGCCTGGCACATAGCAAACATGTTATAAATGTTTATTAAATTATATGAATTTGGATTGGATATAATTATATGATTTTTGTTCCTGTTATTAATATAACCAATTATGTATATAATTTTCCTAATATTGAACAAGCCCTGAACTCATGGTATAAATTCATACTGATTACAATGCATAATCTTTGTAATATACGAACACTACAGATTCTTTGCTAACTTTTAATTTAAAATTTTTACATTAAAGTCCATTAGGAAAGTTGGTCCATAGTTTTCTTTCTCTGTTTCACTATCTCTGGTTTAGGTATCAAGACCATATTTGTGATTTAAAAAATAATTTGGAAAGATTCCCCCTTTTTTGCTATTTTTGCAAACATTGGAATTAATTGTTCTTTTAATGTTTGATAGCATTACTTGTACATCCACCTGTTCTTGGGGTTTTTTTGTTTTCTTTGGGAGATTATTTATAGTTTGTTTAATTTCTTTTTTCCCCTGAGATTGAGTTGCTTAAATTATGCTTATTATTATATTAATCTGTGCACTTTATATCTTTGTAAGTATTTGTCTATTTCATGTAAGTTGTCAGTTGTTATGGCCTCTAGTTAAGCAAGGTAGTTTCTCCTACGGTTGATGCTGTTGCTTTGAATTGCTACTAAACTTTATTGTAAATATATGGAATAAAACAATGATTTTCATAACATATTACAGTAAAGCAGATGATTGCCCATGAAACTTCAAATCTACTAGCACAACTTTCTATTCCTTTCAAATATGGAATAAATTTATCATGTACATTTCTTGTCTTCCCTCCTCCACTCTGTCATAGAGATGGTTACCATTAGACACAAATAGGGGTATACACACATACACACACACACACACACACATATATATATATATATATGTATGTATATATGTGCACACACATATAGATACTGTATATGTATATATGTATGTTTACACTGACATATATATTGCGTGTTCAGTTATTTCTGACTCTGTGTGATCCCTTAGACAACACCATCTCTTAAAGTCTGTCCAGGTTCATGTTCATTGTTTCTGTGACAGTATCTCTTTTTTCCTCTGCTGTCCTCTTTTCCTTTTGCCTTTGATCGTTCCCAATATCAGGGTCTTTTCCAATGAGTCTTGTCTTCTCATTATGTGGCCAAAATACTTAAGCTTCAGCATCAGTATCTGACCTCTCAGTGAATACCTTGAATTAAATATTGACTGATTTGATCACCTTGCTGTCCAAATGACTCTTAAAAGTCTTCTCCAGCACCACATTTCAAAAATATCGCTCATACAGCTCTCAACTTTCGTCATAGTCCAATTCTCACAATCATACATTGCTACTGGAAAAAACACAGCTTTGACTACATGGACCTTTGTTGGCAAGGTGATGTCTCTGCATTTTAGTATGCTGTTCAGATTTGCCGTAATTTTCCTTACAAGGAGCAAGCATTTTCTATTTCATGGCTGCTGTCACTATATGCAGTGATTTTTGAGCTGAAGAATATGATATCTGACACTGCTTCCATTTTTTCTCCTATTTTCCAGGAGGAAATGGAACCAGTTGCCAAGAACTTAGTTGTTGATTTTTTATGTTAAGCATAAAGCCAGCTTTTACACTCTCCTCTTTCACCCTCATCAAGAGATTTCTTAATTTCTTTTAATAACATCCTTTACTTCTTTTTCATTTGTGAACTCTCCTTTTACATTTTAGATATTGGTGATTTGCTTTTCCTTCTTCTTTGTTATCAAATTAGCTGGTGCTTTAAGTATTTTATTGCTTTTCCCATAAGATCAGCTCCTATTTTCTTTATTAAATTTTTCTTTAAGTTTTTGAAATTATTTTTTATTTCAGGTTATTATTTTGGTGTTTGGTTATTTTTTTTAAATCTAGTTTTCTAGAGTTGTTTTTTCTAAATGGATGCCTAGTTAATTGATTATTTTTTTTCCTTTGGTTATGAAAGTGTTCAAAGCTATAAACTTTCACCTAAGGACATCTTTGGCTTCACCACCCAAATGCTGTTCCATTTTGGTCACTATTTGTTATGGAGTAATCTATGATTTTTATACTTTGTTCTTTTATCTACCAATACTTTACCCTTAAGTCACTTAATTTCCAGACCATTTAAATCCATCTTCAATGTTGCTTTATTGAATGCAATTTTATTACATAATAGTCAATAAAGGATGTCTTTAATGTTGCTACTATTCTGTGTTTGTATGTAAAGTTTTTATGACCCATTATATAGTATTTTTTTTTGTAAAGGTGCCATCATAGGTGATAATGCATGTATTTCTTTCTATTTCCCTTTCAATAATTACCAGAGACTAACCAGGTATAACTTTTCTACATTTCTACTCAGGTTCTTAACTTAGTGTTTACTATCTGTTAGATTTGTCTAGATCTGAAAAGATAAATTGAGGTTCTCCATAACTATAGTTTTGCTCTGAGATCTTTTAACTTCCCCTTTTACAATTAGGTGCTATCCTATTCAGTGCATATATATTAAGTATTAAAATTAATTAATTGCCTATAAGTAGTGGATTGTCCCTCCCCCACCCCCAAGTACAGGTCTTCAAGCATTCACTTTTTGGATATTTTATGGATGGGATTCTCATTTGAGTATGGATTGGGCTAGATGGTATCCAAAATCATTTCCTCTTAGATCCTATAGTTCTGTGAATGTAGTTAAGCAGTGCATGACTGTTCAGTAGAGTAGGATGTTGTGACGAGAATCTACTTGTATAGTATACTATAAATAAGAAGAATTATGAATTTGAGATGGATTCTGCTTTATTTCTGCTATTGTACTAATAAATCTCAGATAATATAACTTACATCATCATTGAAGTGTATTAGTAAAGTGAGGTCTCATGATTAAATTTAGGTCCATTCTTTTGATCGGTATGGCCAAATTAGAATTTTCTACCATAAAACTATTCAGTTCTTTATTTTTACTGATGCTTTTAGTGGTAATGATGCTAAACCTACTTCCTGCCTTTATTTGCTTATGGGTATGTTCATCTGACTTGTTTTGATGCTGGATTCCCTTTTTATTTCATTAGGGACAGCACTTATAGGATGAATTCTTGGAGTTTTCTGAGTTCTCTGAATTTTCCCTAAAGACATATTATTGGAATTCTTTCTATTTTCTTTTCCTAGGTTTCATGTTGTGGGAGGTAACTGACTATTTGCTTTTGCCAGTTTTCTTTGATTGATGGCATTGAAATATATCCAGTTTAATACACGTGACCATAATCTCATTTAAAAGGTTCTTTTTCTTTTCCATTTTAGAATCCCTTTATATTTCCTCATAGACTTGTTTTATTCCAAAGCATTATGCCTCCTTTTAAAAACTGGCTCAAGCTCTCTTCATTGAGGAGCTCTTTCCCAAAGGGGTTTTTTGATTGATTATCAAATAAGCCATCTGTATATTGACCTTCTTTGATTGGCACACAATTCCTTGGCTTAAGGTACCTGAATTTCCTCTACCTTCTTATATTGTTCCCACTAAAGTTTCTATGTTTTTCATCAACTTTAAATACAGAAAGGAATGTGAAAGAAAGTGGAATTATGGCTAGGTTCAATATAACCTCTAATTCTCATACTGCAAATATCATGGAAGATAACAGTGTTCTTGAAAAAAAATTAATACATATTATAAAGCTACATCAGACTAGAAATTAACATGTCAGAGAGGAGTTGTGAGTCACATAATCCTAAATGGAAAATTTTCCCCAGATAGCTTTTATTTTTCAATGTGGGACATTGGTGTAGGACTCTAGAAATAGAATTAGGAATTAATACAAAATTTGACTTGGAAATTTATCAGATAATAGTCAGGTTATTGAAATTACTTTTACTTAGTAGGTGAAGAAATTTATTTAAGATTGCCTGTAGCATTTATTGTTTAATGTGTCAGTTGAAATTTGGTCACTACATTTCTTGGTGAGTTAAACTTGAATTTTCCTCCTCAGCATTCTGTAGAATCTGTCAGTTTTTTTTACACCCCCCACAATACGTCAAGGAAATTGTCTTCTCCTATTTCTAAAGTTTGGTATGGAGATTTTAAAAGTTACTTGCTTTTTTGTGAAGCCTATGATCCTTAAATTATCTTTGTACATTCTTTTATTTTTTTAAGGTCAATCAACTTGGCTTGCATAATGCCGTAGAGTAGAACTGATATATTCTTCTAATACTGCTTCCTTTTCAGTCTGTCCTGTCAAGTTTTCTTCCACTACTGTAGCCTTGAATACCAAACAATAGTCCTCTCCTGATGCCCCCTTTCCCCCAAAAAACCCAACAATCCTTGAACATGTTGGACTAAGCTATAGAATGAGTCTATAACAATGGTTTCTTTAAATATTTTAAGGGCTGTTGCCTTGAATAGAACATTAATAAATATTTGTTGCTACAAGAAGATTAGATTTATTCATCTTGACTCCATAGGCAGAACTAGGAGCAGTAGGTAGAAATTAGAGACACACAATTAGGCTTGCCATAAAATACTAATAAAAACAACAGCAAGAACATCAACCTTAATAACAGTGATATTAATAAACCTTCCCACCCATTAGATATCCAACTGTGGAACCGTTCTCCAACTGTGGAACCGTTCGCCTTGGGGAGGCTTGTGTGACTTGCTTCACCGCATCGTTGTTCATCCTTCATTCTGGAAAAGGACCAATGACATCATCAGGGTGATGTCTTGACTTGCACAGGAATTGGATTAAGAGAGGCAGAGCTTTGCAAGGTCATCAGCCTCACTCTCTCCTCCAGTCATCAGAGGCCAGTAGCAAGACAAGAGTCAGGATGACTGGCGATGGTCCAGTGCCTTCACGCTAGATCTTCAGACACAGACGGAATAAATATTTGTTAGATAGCGTATATTGTAGAGGGGGTTTTGGCTTATTATCGTTTCGATGAAATGGCTTCTGAGTTCCTTCCAACTGTAAGCTTCTGTGATTCTGAAATACAAGGAAATAGGCATATGAGTTGGTGGTTATTGATTTCTTTCCCACTGTCTTTTTTTGAGGGAAACAATAATACTAATAATAAGTTAACATTAAAATTTTATAAACATTTTATGGACAAGCACATTTTTTTCCTTTCAACAACTCTATGAAGCAGATAAAATTATCCCCATTTTAAAGGCAAGAAAAATGAGACTGAGGAAAGTTAAATGACTTTCCCAGTCTTTCACAGCTAGTAAGTGTCTGAGGAAGGATTCAAACTCAGCTCTAGCTGACTCTAAGTCCAACACTCTTTCCATGGTGGCACCTGGTTACTAACTTATAGAAGTATTCTCAGTGTTTATAAGATTTCATCTTTTTTCTATTTCTAATTAGCTTGGTCTTAAATAGCATTCTTACAATTTCACCTAAGAATGGCTAGATTGAGGTGTTCAAATCTAAATGTGTAAAATATCAAGTGTGTGTGTACGTGTGTGTATGTGTGTATTTTTTTCTTTTACTTGTTTCATCTAAGAATAAACTTAGGATGACATGGTTTAGATCCCATGGCATCCTTTTTTCTGGCTTGTTTTTGCTTTCTGTTGTTTCATGAGGTGATAACTCTATTTTATACCAAACTCCTCTCTTGCATCTTAGAAGTAAGTAAGTCTGTCCTCTCAGTCAATGTTGTCTTTGTCTTGCACTCCTTCAACTGGTCAGGGAAACCTGCGTTTGTTGGCTAGGGTGCTTTCTGTTCTCTTCTCCTTTGAATAACTGCTTTCTATCAGGTAGAATTTTGTAGGGAATGGGAATAATTAAAGTTAATATATTTCTTTCTCCCCCCCGACTCCAAGCAAAGCCAATTCATTTGGAGAGGTCAAGTTGAAGTTTTTATAACTTTGAGCAATGTCTTCTTTGTTTCTTCATCTTCTCTTCTGATTTAATGTTAATTTTGATCTTTATTCAAAATAGTATTCTGTTTTTGCACACTCAGCTGATTCTTGTATGAATCCCTCATTTCCATTTTGGTATGATACATAGACATAAATATAGGTAGGTGTATATATATATATATATGTGTATATATGTGTGTGTGTGTGTGTGTGTATGTGTAGATAGATGGATAGATAGTAGAAATATAGATAGATAAATGGTTGTTGTCCTTCGTCTTTGAAGAAAACGACATCTCCATTGTAAAGTGAAATTTCAGTGTGTCTGACTATGGCTGATCAGACCAATATGAACTCAGGATGCTCTACCACAGGTTGGGCACAAATAGTCCTTATGAATATTTGGAGTGGATATCCCAAATTTGCGCATCCTGTGTTTACTTTGTGCTGTCTCAATTCTGCTTTGTTCAAAGAGCACAGCACGCCATGTTGAGTGGTCCTGTGCAAGTGTCTCCCATGTTGCACAGTCAAATCCCAAGTTCTTGAGAGTGTCCTTGTATCGTTTCTTCTGGCCATCATCTGATCACCTGCCCCATACCAGTTGTACATAAAATAGTCTTTTTGGCAAGTATACATTTTGCACACAAAGTGTGTCCGCACACAACGTTTGTAGATCTGACCAAGGCCTTTGACACTGTTAGTCTTGAGGGCTTATCGAAAAGTATGTCAAAATTTGGTTGCCCAGAGAAGTTCATCAATATTGTACGTCAGTTTCATGATGACATGTTTGCCGGGTTCTGGATAATGGACAAAGCTCTCGTGCCTTCCCAGTTACCAATGGAGTGAAACAGTGCTGTGTGCTTGCTCCCATGCTTTTTAGCATAAAGTTTTCATCCATGTTGACAAATAATTTCAGTGAGGATGAACAGCATCAAGGTCAACTACTGTACTGATGGTAAGTTCTTCAATTTAAAGATTATGAGCCAGATAGATAGATAGGTAGATACATATAGAAATTGATAAATGTCTGTGACTCATAGAGGAGCTGTCAGCCATTTGGATGAATTTGTTTGTCCACCATCTATCAACTCTCTCTTGAAGAAAGTAGATAGGGTATGCCTGAGTTATCTCTTTCAACACATTTTTTTCACTTTTTTCCACATTTTTTTTGTTGTTTTTGTTGTTTTCCCATAATTATCTTTTCCCTTTTTTGTTGTTTTCCCATAATTATCTTTTCAGTGAAGTCATTAAACACTAAAGAACATGTGGACTAAGCCCAAAGGATTTACTAAATAATGTCAGAAATATTTACTCCTCCAGGATCCTGTCAAGTCCTTTTCAGATCTCTTTTATTCTCTTCTATATAACCTCCTACTACCTGCAAGCTGATTTTTAAAAATTATGCTAATCATGGACCCTTCAAGGTGAGATGATCCAGTACTTTTAAAAATGATATTTCTTGTTGCCTTTGAAGGTTTATAAAACAAAGTCTACCAGTTCTTTTTATGAGGAGAGTTCTCTCCAAGGAGAATATGTGAGCTACCTGTCCACTTAGCTGTTGTTTTCTTATATTTTATGGCCTCATTTGTCAAGAAAATATCAGTATTGATGAATTTTTCCCCTAATTTTGTGCCTCTTTGTTGATCATTAGACAAATATCTCACACTTAGAATACTAGCAAATATAGCAATGAGTGCTAAACACCTTTGATTCTTACCACTCTCTGTCTTCTTTTCTATAGTGGAAGTAGAAGGAGGCCGTGAGGCACCTGAAAGCCATTTTGCATGTTTCTTTGCTTTATGGGTTGTCAAGGCAAAGGAATTCATCACTATGATGTCCAACCAATTAGTGATGACTCTTGGTATTCTTAGTTTGTTTTTATGACTTTCTAGCATGGTAGTACTTCTCCAAGCCTGTGTTTGAAGACTGAGCATCACTTTTCCCCCATGATGAGGCATTGGAGGAGATCATCAGGAGGTGACTTGGGTCACACAGTTAGAATGACTCAAAAGTGAAACTCTTGACTCCAGGAGTAGAGTTCTTTCTGCTCTGCCACACTTCCTTTGAAAATAAAACACTTAATTGAATATAAACAATTAAGCTATGACTTCAGTAATAAGCTGGACTAATTTTTATGGTAACTCCCAAAACCAGATATTTTGAGAAATATGTTTCAAATAAATTCCAGATATTGAGAAGTTTTATTATGAATTTTAGGAAAATGAGGTTTGGACTCCAGGTTTGATACTAGCAGTATTATCATAGGCTAGTTAACCTCTCCAAACCTTACTTTATTCACTTTTAAATTGAAATCATAGTTCTCTCTTTACCTTTTGGGGATGTTGTGGGGAATGTACTTTTCAAATTGTAAAACCCTGTGGCAGTGTGAGCTCTCATGGTGACACCATGTATACTTTTAAAACTAGGAATATTTTACAAGCATGACACAAGAAGATGTGTGAAGCTCGAGGATGAAAGCTTAAATGATTATCTGTCAGTCTCCATTTCCTTTGGAAAACTTCATGTTAATTGCAGACTATTACCTAAGGAAACCATACTCTTGGTATCCAAGAGCATAGCATGGTATCTTAAAATGTATATTTTTCTAAATTCAGCATTAAACAATTTCAAGTAAAGTTCAAACAGTCCTCCCTGCCCTTATCACTCAAAATGGAACAATGGAAAGAATGCTGGGTTTGGAGCCAAAGATCCTGAGTTTGAATTCTGATTCTGTTATTTATAACCTGTGTGACCTTGACAAATCATTTCATCACTGTGGACAATCCCTTATAGCTCAACATCTGTGGTGCTATGTATGATCTATAATTCTAACTCTTACATAATCTTTACCAAGCTAGTAAGAATCAAGAGCAGCTAGGTGGCACCATAATGCATAGAGCACTGAGCTTGGAGTCATGAAGACTCACCTTCCTGAATTCAAATCTGACCTCAGACATTTACTAGTTGTGTGACCCTGGGCAAATCACTTAATCCCTTAATCCCAGCTTCCTCATCTGTAAAATGAGCCAGAGAAGGAAATGGAAAATTACTCCAGTACTTTTGCCAAGAAAATCCCAAATAAAGTCACAAAGATACTGAAATGACTCAACAATGGATTATCAATCCAAGCTGAGTGAATGCCACTGAAAGGTTCCCCCAATTGCCATCATTTTCAGGATAGCTGTTTAGACAGGAAAGTCATATTTGCCATAGAAAGTGGCAGGAACAGATTTATAAATGAGTTGTTTCAGTCCAAACCATCAGATGTTTCTGATAAATGCAAATTTAGGAGAGTATCTTACTAGAAACTTGATTAACTCTTGGACTTCAATGTTTTTATATCCCCTTAAATTCTAGTTCTTCTTTCCCTTTTTACCAAAATCAAGAAGTTTGTTTTGTTTGTGACTCTTTTCCCCTCAGCATTAGCCTTTCATTCAATCCCACTCATCCTCATCCCCTCTTGTTTTCCTGTTGAATTTGATGTATTTGTACATGAAACTGTGTGTATATGTATATGTGTGTGTGTGTGTGTGTGTGTGTGTGTGTGTGTGTGTAAGAGATGAAAGAGAGAGAGAGAGAGAGAGAACATTTGTGTTTAGTCCTTTTTTATCCATTTCATAAAAGAGTAAGATTCATCTGATGATGATTCCTTCCTTCCTCTAGATTTCTATATTTTTCTTTTCACACACACACACACACACACACACACACACACACACACACACTTGAGAGAAACAGCAAGTTCTACTTCTTTCTTCCTCTTTTCTACACAGTACATTCCTTTTATCCTCCCTTTTTTTCCTTTCTTAACATCCTCAGAACAGGACCTCTTCACTCCCAGGACCTCTGTTTCTTTTATAAGATTTAACTCCCTCACTACCCTTTGAAGGTAATAAGATTTTCAAGGGCACTTGTTCCTTCTTCCCCTGTTGGAATGTCAGCACTACATCAGTTCCGGTCAGTTCTCTGTTACATTAGTTAATATTAATGCCTCATCTACAATTTGAAAATGTCTGAGTTGATTTTTTTAGTTGATTTTTAGGGCAAAACAAGACTTCACTCAAGTTCTCCTTTAATAACTCCTCATAGAGGTGACCCTGGGTCTTTTAAGGATTGACATCAGTGAAGCATCAATCTTGAGTCTTTCCCCATTCCAGTTCACCTTCCAGTCAGCTCCCAAAATGATTCTCCTAGATTTCAAGTATGATCATATCATTGATAAACTCTAGTGTCTTCCTATTAGCTTCAGAGTAAAATATGAAATCCTCTTGTTTTTAAAAGTTTTTCAAAGTCCTTTACCACCTGACTTTTCCTACCTTTCCAGTCTTCTTGTTCTTAACTATCATCCCCATGCTCTATAAACCAGCAGCACTGGCTTCTTGCTCTTTCACCACACAGCACTCCATCTCCTGACTCCCTTCCTTGCCTCCTATTCCTGGAATGTTCTCCCTTCTGGGGACAACTCTTCTTGGCTTCCCTGGCTTCCTTCAAGATACAACTCAAATCCCACCTTCTTTGCCTCCCCCCCTCCAAAGTTAGTTTCTCCTTTATGAAATTGCCCTATAAATATGCATACTTATTAGCATGTTGATATCCTCATTATAATGTGAGCTCCTTGAAGGCAGGGACTCTATTTTTTGTTTTTCTTTATAACCCCAGTGTTTGGCACAATGCCTGGCACGTAGCTTTTAATAAATGCTTGCTGACTGGCTGATCTAACAGGGAAAAAAATAAATATGTTTACATCTGGTATGTGATTATAAATTCACAACCATGATTTTATCCTTAACTACTCATTCTGTCTCACCCCACATATCCAATTAGCAGCCAAATTTTCTTTCTTAGTCAAATGACTACTGTCCTAGTTTGGATCTTCACCACCTCTTAAGTGGAATGTCAGAATTGGTACCTGATTAGTCTCCTTGTCTCATTGCCAGAGAAAGATACAGAGTTCTGTAGTGGATAAATTTCTATTCTTGGGATCAGGAAGATCCAAGGTAAAACCCTTCCTGATACTTCCTGATGGTGTGACAGTGGGGAAGTCTCTGTGACTTAATTTCTTCATTTATAAAATGGGACTTCACAGCTTCTTTTGTTTCTTTCAGCTCTAAATCCATGATTTCTCTCCCATCCACACACTCACCAAGGTGATTTTCCTCAAGTTCAGGTCTGATTGTTTTACTTCTCATACTCAAGAAACTACAGTTCCCTCTTGCCTCCAGTACCAAATGCAAATCCCTTTGCCTTTTCAAACTCTTCACAGTCCCTATTTACCTTTTGAAACTTATTGTGTATTACTACCCTTTTCACACTCTACAGTCCTGTTGAACCTGCCTATGTTTGATGTCACTTACAGTTGACATTCAATCTCCTGCCTCCATCTCTTGTGCTGGTTCATCCTCAAGTTTGGAATGAATTAATCCAATTATTAAACATTTAGTATATGCCAAGAACTGTGCTAATTTCTGGGGATACAAATAGAAAAAAAGACAGTTCCTACTTTCAATGAGTCCATCTGTTAATTAGAAGAGACTATAATAGAAAGGTCATCTTCAGGGTATATGACAAGTTTCAGTGGGTCTAAATGTTCAATACTGGGAAAATAGGAAGGCCTTGGAGTCCTGACGTTGTATCAGTTGATTAGATGACAGTGTCAGATATTTGGAGGGTATAGAGACAGGGCAGATAGTATGTTCTGGTGGTCTCTCATCTCCTCAGATGTAATGAAGTCACTGACTCCCATTGTAACAGTGTGAGCAGTCACATAGACAGATGAATTGTGAGACAGAGCAAGGCATGAGGGCAAAGCTAGGGGAGAAGGCTGTTCTGGTTGTGCTAAGGATTCCTGCTGGGGAAGTGTGGGGTGGTTTGGGTGCATCTTGAGGATGAATGGGGAAGACATTCTTACTTAGAATCCTTTGTTTCCTTCAAAGCTTTACTTAAACAATTCCTTCCACATAAAGTCTTTCCTGATGCCTCCAGTTACCAATGCCTTCCCTACCATAAATTTATCTTATTTTTATTGTGTGCATGTACACACATACACACACCATGACATCCCTAGCCTCTTCTCCCACAACTCTTCTCCATCTTGATGCTAGAGATCAAGAGTTTGAAGTCGCTGCAGAACCCAGAGAGACTGAAACCCTTGAAGAAAAACTTCCAGAAGACAAGAAAGAGACTTGAAGGAGACAAGACTGAAAGTTTCTCTCGTTATCACCAACTCCAACCCCTTCCCTCAGTGTGTGCATTTATCCCCACCAATCAAGGAAGAGGCCTGTGACAGTGAGTTTGGGGACTGGCATTATATGTGTCTGTATACACACATGTAACACATATATGTATATATGGACACATATGTGCACATGTTTATATGCATAATGTCTAACCTGATAGAATGGAAACTCCTTGAGAGCGAGGATTGTTTCACTTTTGTTTTTATATCCCCAGCACCTAGCATGGTGCTCGGCACAAAGTGTGTGTGTTCCTCCTTTGTTGCCTAAGAAGACCATACCATCAAAGAAATGATGACATGACTTGTACTTGACTTTGTTTTGAGTGAGGGAGGGCTGTTCAGGGTACCAGTTTCACTTCTCCAGAGTCATCTGAATCCAGGGACCAGATATTCATCAGGATGACTGAAGACAACCCAGGATGAGGCAACTGGGGTTAAGTGACTTGTCCAAGGTCACACTGCTAGTGAGTGTCAAGTGTCTGAAGTGAGATTTGAACTCAGGTCCTCCTGACTCCTGCACTGATGCTCCACTGTACCACCTAACTTCTCCTTGGCACAAAGCACATGCTTAATAAATGCATGTTGACTGATGGGTGACTGAGAATCTCTTAAAACTAAAAGGCTTTATCTTTCTCCCTCCCTCCCTTCCTTCCTTCCTTCCTTCCTCCCTTCCTTCCCTCTCTCCTTTCCTTGCTCTCTCTCTGTCTCTTCTTTATCTCTCTCACTGTCTCTCTGTCTCTATGTGTCTCCCTGTCTCTGCCTCTGTCCCTGTCTGTCTCTTTCTGCCTCTCTGTCTCTGTCTCTGTTTGTCTGTCTGTCTCTCTCCCTCTCTCTCTCTCTTCTGTCCCCACCTCTCACAGTGCCATGTCAGAAGACTTTCTACTACACTGATTTCATTCTGCAAAGGTGAATGGAGTGGCCACCTACAAAAATCACAGACCTTTAGAAGTATTGAGGAAAAGAAACACATTCTTTTCAATCTTTTATGACATAGAATTCCTGTCCCCAACTCTTAGGTAATTAAATAACAGTGTCTTCAAGGACTCTATTATCCATTTGTCATTTTCCCTTCAGTTAAATTACTCTTCTCTCATTATAAAGATACTTCCTATACTGATGTATTCATATATTGAAATAGTTCTTATTTACATTGTATGTTAAAGTTTTCAAAACATCTCTGCTATGATGCCAACACTGTCAAAGTTCATCATCATCATCATCATCATCGTCATCGTTTATTGACACTTTCTGGTCCTCCACTAGCTCGCTGTTTAACTTTTGAGCTTTGTGGTTGTACATCTGGGTAGCATTTTCAATCACTGGGCTGTAAATTTTACTGCTTATAAACCATTCCCATCACTTCCTTCAGAACAGATGTTTCTTTTTTCCATTTATTTAATTATTAATATTCTCAAAGTGTTGTTTTAATTACTTCATTTTAATAGTTTAGCAAGATATGATATCCAAAATATATCTTGAAATTCTCTTTGTTTTCATTTAATTTTTTCCAAACAAAAATACTCACAATGCCAACCATGTAGTATATTCTATTTTATAAGTCCCTTGGGGTCTCCTTGTCAATTGTTTTCACAACTGGTCCTATCTATTTTGCTTGATAGTAAATGTCTATTGTACCACCTGGAACAGAGCTCCTCGTGTCACACCATAGGTATTAAAGATTTTATTTCATTGCTGACTCTGGAGTTCATTTTGGTTTGGTTTGCTCTAAATCTGAGGTTAGTTTCTCAACCAATATTCAAGGTGTTCTCTTTCCTACATACCCTGAACTGTTTTTCTTCTGAAAGAACTCGGAGTCCTGCTCAGACATACTTTTGAGGGGCCTCAGTGAGAAGGGAAATTATTTGATTGGTTCTCTCTGCTAGTTCTCTGCTTGAACAGTGAAACAGTGTATGCTGATGAGCTACAGATGTGAATAACTCCTTCCTCCATCCTCCCCCAGATTTTCTTCTGGATTTCAACTTTGCTCCAGGAAGACAATCACTGACCTGTAGCCAGCAGCCTTCATGGCCACCTTCAAGTCTGTCTTCAAGTTCTACTAGGAACAGAATAGTTGCCAACATATTTGAATTTACGGGATAATATTTCATTTGTGATGGATTTGGGATAAATGACAGCTTTGGTGGCAATGGAAAGGGAGGTGCTTCTGCACTCCTTTCTATAGAAATGTAGAAGGATATTCAAGTTACAGTGGTTAATATAAGTTAGTTTCCCAGAAGACTGAGGTTTTCTTAATAGGGATCACATTTTAGCAGAAAATTGCTAGTTATAAACAGGCATAGACAATAGAAGAGTATAAAGGACAAAATTATCTACAGTTAAACTTTTTCACCAACAAAATAAATGCAGCTAGAATTAACAGAGAAGATATGGATTGAGAGATATTTACTTTTACATTATTAATACTAGCTGACATTTTAATAATAATAATTTAATGTTAATACTAGCTGATAATTTTTAAACTCAGAAAAACTAGTCTACTCACAAAATATTAAAAGAAGACAGAGGGTTTTAGAGTTTGAGATTTACAAAAGCTTTTGTTCATTTGTTCCAAACTTTTGGAAAGGGGATGTGAAGTAGATAAGTCTAAGACTAATTTCAACTCTAATTCCAAATTTCTTTATACACACACACATATACACATGCATATATGTACTTATATACACACACACATATACATATATGTATGTATTTTTGTGTATGTGTGTATATATACAGATACACACATACATGTGTATGTATACATATGTGTGTTTATGTGTGTATGTGCTTATGTATGTGTCTATGTGTATATTTGTCACCCAGAAAAAAAAATTGGAAAGAACAATCAGGCAAATGATTCCCAGAAGGAAAACTCAGGGGGTGGTCATATCTTTAGGGACTAACTGCAGCAGGAAAGGACTTATTTCTTCCACCCCATACAAGCCACTCTGTCATTCTTTGTTTCATCCCCTTCCATTTGCTGTGACTCAAAGGTTGTCCAAAAAATGGGAGAAAGAAGAAGGGAAGAAAAGTGGGGAATAGGGGCATAGAGAAGAGGAGGGAGAGGAGGAGGAGGATAGAAAGGAGGAGAAAGAGGAAGAAGAGGAGAAGGAAGAAGAAGAGGAGGAGGAGGAGGAAGAGCCAGCATGCCAACAGAGCTATTGCTCTTGGATGAATATGGGCACCAAGTAGGGAAGAAGTGATGTTGACCTTCAACTGAAAGGACAGAGGGCTGAACAGTGGATGAGTAAGAAGCTTTCTCTCTGGCCCTGGACTTGGTGTTAATTCCATTCCAATCTCCAATAATGGTGAATGAGCCTGATAAATACTGATTTGAGTATCATAGAGATTAATCAGTGGATGAACCACTTGAGAAAACAGTTGGAGGGCAATATGGACATGCATAAATCATAAGCTACACCTGGACACAATTGACCTAAGCCGAATATGTGCCAATGGAAGGTGCAGTTAGAGATTTCAGACAGTAACAGAGCAATTAGAATGTTATGCAAGGTCCCCAACTATCTGTCCTGAACTTTCTTCTCTTCTCTTTCTATATTATCTCATTTGGTGATTTCATCAGCTCCCATGATTCTCAGTTCTACATACATAACCATAATCTCTCTTGGGAGCTCTAATCTCTCATCACCAATGATCTTTTGGATATCTCAAATAGCATGGGCTGTGGGAACCTCAAACTCACCATGTCCAGAACAGAATAGATTGATTCTCTTTCCCCTAAACCCTTGCAAGTAGTCATTTTACTCTATTTGATTGTATTTCTTTGGATTCTATGATTATGAAAAGCACTACATGCAGTCAAATTATGTTAGATTCCATTATTCCATGCCTATAGGATGGAGTTCTTTCAAATTGTGAGAGGTAAGAAAACAGGAAGAGATTTTCCTAGCTGAGAATGTTCTGGATCCAAGATACCAATTGGTTGTATTTACATAATACCCCTTCCCCACATACCAGACTGATGATGAGCACCAAAACTCAAAAGAAGTCTGAGATAAGGATACTTCTCTGAGAACCAGAGGTTGCTTATCATTGGAGCTCCCCCTGTTCTGGAGGAGCAAATGGGAGAATGGTGACTCCTGACCTGATTAAGCCAATTAACAAATATTTATTAAAGGTCTACTATTTAGGAAGCATGGAGCTAGGAACTGGGCATACAAATAATACAGATAATACAATCCCTGCTCTTGAGATGCTCACATTCAATGAACGGAATCATTGCTCAACCCATGTATTAAGCATTTACTTTGTGAGTTAGACATTGTGCATTTAATAAATGCTTGTTGATTGATTAATTGATAGAATCCTGCAACTAGGCAGCAGCATCACCCATCTAAACTGAGATGGATATGTAATGGTGAGAATTTTCAATTAATGAAAGAAAAGCTTAATTCATGAAAAGGTATCCACTTGATCCGGCACATTAGGTAAAGTCTACAGACCTAGGGAAGATTAGACTTTGAAATAGCAGGAATTTTAAAGAAAAAATACAATGTGGCTAAAAGCACTGATATTCTTCTCTTTCGGGTTCCTAATATCTACTTCTTGGGTTACCATGAAATGCTTTGTCATCAGTCATTAATAAATTAACAAATCTTTATAATGTCTCACACTACGCAAGGCATCATGGAAGGTACACAGTGATGAGTATGGGTCTTTCCTTCAGGTAGTGTAAATTTCAGGATACCAGTCTGACTCCTTACCAGCAAGAGGGATCATAGGATGGGTAGTTTTTCTTGATGGGGGAACAAAAACATTCCCCTGTCTTATTTGACTTCTGCCTCCCAGGATCCTTCAGTTCCTTCTTCCAGTTGGGAAAAACCTATTCTTCCCATTAGTTGCCTTGTTGATAAAAGAAGACATTAGTTGTACCTACCTAGTGTGGAAAAGGCTAGTATATATTTTTAGGTTAGTAATAGATTGCCAGGGACTTGAGGGGTTTTGAACCTGCATGTTCAGAGTCAGGAAAGACAGCATGGAGTGGATGGAAGGTTGACCTTTAGACACAGAAAGACCTGAGTCCAATCCAGCAGTGAGACTATGGGAAAGACTTCTACCCCCTCAGTGCCCCAGGCAACTCCCCAGCCTGGAAGTCAGAGATAGTTGCTGATTTCCATCATGGAAGGGAATTCTGTATTCTCATGAAGTTGTAGGTGTGGGCCAAATGCCACACTCAGAGGGTTCAGAGGTACAAGGATCCAGTCATATTGTTGTGGCTCTTTAAGAATTGTAAAGGTTGTCAGGGGTTAAATGTCTCATTTTAGAGGTAAAGTCACTGAGACCCTGAAAGGTGATTTGCCCACAATCATCCATTTAATGGATGGTTTTTAATACAATGGATGATATTTAATACAAGCAGAATTTGTAACCAGGTCTTCTAACTATTGAAACTTTTTTAAAAGACACTGAAATGATCTTCAACTTCCAGTTGTTGAAAGTATAGATTTAGGATAGATGCAGCTTTTATTTATTAGCTTCATGGGGCTTGGATCTATGCCTTCTTCTGCTTCTTTTGTATCCCTTACAAAGCCCAATCCATAATGGAGGTTGATTCATTATTAGATTGCACAGTGGATAGAGCATGGGATTTGGAATCAGGAAGATTCCTCTTCCTGTGTGACCCTGGGCAAGTCACTCGACTCTGTTTGCCTCAGTGTCCTCATCTGTAAAATGAACTGTTGAAGAAAATGGCCAACCACTCCTCTATCTTTGCCAAGAAAACCCCAAATGGGCTTTCTCATTAGTTTCTTGATGAAGATGTTTCTGGAAGTCCATGTGACAGGAAAAAATTATCCTATTGGAATGTAAAGTCCTTGAAGGCAAGGGCTGTTTTTGCCTTTCACTGTATGCCCTTCACGGAGCACCATGCATGACATACAATGATGGTGATAGTATCCATAACCAATATTGATATAGCACTTAGACTTTGGCAATGATTACTCTTTTATCTTCACAACCACCATGGGAGTAGGCAGAATTATAATCTCCATTTTATACTTGAATCTGAGGAAGGCAGAGGCTAAGTGACTGACCCATAGTCCCATGGCTAGGGAGTGTCTGAGACTGGATTGGAACTAAAGCCTTCCTAACTCCAGGTCCACGGCTCTGTCCCACATACCACCTAAGTACAGCAGAAGCGTTTAATAAATTCTTGTTGGATGATTGATTGTAATGTGTATGAGACTTCCCAAGGAAATTCAACATGAGGGTATTTTGGTTTGTATATTCAGATAAACTAAGAGCTTAAGATATACCTTAAAAGCTATAAAAATATTAAGTATCCTTGCTATGTGTATATGTTGAAAGTCCCCAAGTGAAATATAAACTCCTCTCCCACCCATACTTGCAGCTCAAAACTTTGCCTCATATTTCAGTGGAGAAAAAACACCACAGAAATCACTCTCTGAGAGCTCCCTTTTTTCCTCTCCTAAGCCCACATTCAGACATCTTCTATGGTCTCCTCCTTCACCCTGGTCTCAAATGAAATAGTGACTCTTCTTCTAGCCAAGGCACACTCCTTCACTTTCACCCTTGACCCCCTCACCTCCTGGCCTCTCCAGCAAACCATTTCCACTATCAACCCCACTTTATATTTTAAACTTAACCTGTCCCTCTCTACCAGTTCTTTCCCTGTGGCTTACAAACACACCCATGTTTCCCATAGTAAAAAACCCCTCACTTGATCTTTCCTTCACGGCTATGTATCATGCAGTATCTCTCTTCCCCTTTACAACAAACGCCTCTTAAAAGGCCACCCACAATTCTGCCTTCACTTCCTCTCCTTTCTCTTCTTTTGGTCATTCATGTCTGGCTCTTCATGAGGACTTTTGTGGTTTTCAAAATATACTTTCAAAATATATTTTCAAAAATACTAGAGTGGTTTGCAATTTTCTTCTCTAGTTTATTTTACAGATGATCAAACTGAGACAAACAGAGTAAAATGACTTGCCCAGGGTCATGCAACTAGTGAGTGTCTGAAGCTAGATTTGAATTCAGATCTTCCTGTGCCTTATCCACTGTGCTACCTAGTCGTTCTCATTCCCTTACCCCATTACAATTTCGCATGTGATCTCATAACTCAAATGAAATTGCCTTCTCCAAAGTTACCAAGTTTCTCTTAACTGGATAATTAAATGATCTTTTCTGAGGCCTGCTTGTCTTTGGCTTCTCTGCAGCATTGTACGTTGCCAAACATTTCTTCCTCTTGAATCCTCTTTTTGTGACACTGCTGTCTCCTTGTTCTTCCCCTACCTCTCTGATGATTCCTTTTCCATCTCCTTTGCTGGTTCTTCATCTGTTTTGTAACTTCTAACCATGGATGTCATCCAAAGTCCTCTTCTTTGTCACCTCTTTCTCCTCTGTACTATCTCATTTGGTTATTTTATTGGCTTCCATGGGTTCAATGATCAGCATCATGCAGATGATTCCCACATTTGTAGATCCAGCTGCAGGCTCTCCTTAGCTAGAGTCACACCTCTCCAAATATCTCTGAGACAGCAAAAACTGGATGTCCCACAGGCAACCAAAGCTCAAAAAGTCCAAAATAGACCCACCATATTGGACTCCTCTTAAGTTTCACCTAAAACTTTTCTATCCCTGTGAAGGACACCACACTTCTCCCAGTCACTCAGCTTCCAATCTTCATGTCATGCTTTAGTCGTTACTGTCCTTAATCACACATATCTAGACTAGAGGCTTTTAGTCTTCACAGAACATCTCATATATGTTCCCTCTGTTCACTTATCCAACCACCATTCTGGGTCCAAGTCCTCTTCACCTCTTGCCTAGACAACTGCACTAGAATTCTAATTGGTGTCCTGCCTCAAATCTTTCTACTCTAACACATTATAGTTTGCCAAGATTTTTTTTTTTTATCAAGTATAGGTCTGAATATATTACCTCATTCCCTCCTAAGGTGTCATAACTTGGCTACTTCTCAGCTTTTCAGTATTCTTACACTATATTGTTGTTCAGTTATACTCAGCTCTTCATTACCCCGTGGGTCAACAGTCCATGGGACTTTTGTGACAAAAATACCAAGGTGTTTACCATTTCCTGCTCCAGTTTTATGCAGGCAGGGGTTAAGTGACTTGCCCAGGGTCACACAGCTAGTAAGTGTCTAAGACTGGATTTGAACTCTGGTCTTTCCATCTCTAGCCCTAGTGTTCTATCTATTGCACTGCCCCTTACTTACCTCTAAACACTCTATGATCCAACTATACTGTACTTCTTACAGTTCCTTGAGCACTACATTCCATCTCTCTTTGCAATGTGCATTCCCTGTGCCTTGAACACCATGCCCCATCGACTTCACCTCTCAGGTTCCATAGCTTCTTTCAAGATTCAGCTCAAAACCTACTTTCTAAGGGCCTGTCCTGGTCTGCCCCCATCCCTACCTCCCTAACAGCTAAAGCCTTCCCCTTTCAGAGTATCTTCATCTGCTCTTTTGTATTTCTTTTATGTACCTAGTTACTTACAAAATTGATTCTACCTGAATTTTGTATTACCTAGTTATTTAATTTAATCTCTTATAGTTACAAGTCCATATATACCTTGTATATATTTGTTTACTGATATAGTTTCCTCTTCCATGACAGCAGAGACTGTTTTGCTTTTCTTTGTGTTTCCACTGCTTAGTAAAGTGCCTGACACATAGTAACTGTTTAATAAATGCTTCTTTACTAACTATCTATCACTGGATTTATGCATGAACAAATGGAGACCCAGAGAGACCGTGAGGTGTATTCCAGGATCTGAACCCAGTTCCTGTGTAATTTCTCTCAGTGGTTCATTAGCAAGCTAGTTAGTTTCTCCAGCCTCCCCCCACCACTTCTTCAGTAGCTTTTCTCCACCCTTGTATCTTATTTTTTTTTAGTTTTTTTAAAATTAATTAATTTAACTTTTTACATTAATTTTCACAAAATTTTGGGTTCCAAATTTTCTCCCCATTTGTCCCCTCCCCCCTCCCCAACACACTGAGCATTCTAATTACCCATATCACCAATCTGCCCTCTAGTCTATCATTCCTCCTTTCCCTTATCCCATCTTCTCTTTTGTCCTGTAGGGCCATATAACTTTATATTCCCCATTACCTGTATTTCTTATTTCCTAGTAGCAAGAACAATACTCAACAGTTGTTCCTAAAACTTTGAGTTCCAACTTCTCTCCATTCCTCCCTCCCTACCCATTCCCTTGAGAAGGCAGGCAGTTCAATATAGGCCATATCTGTGTAGTTTGCAAATGATTTCCATAATAATCGTGACTGAATATATTTCCTTCCATCCTATCCTGCCCCCCATTCCTTCTATTCTCTCTTTTGATCCTGTCCCTCCCCAAGAGTGTTGACTTAAAAATTGCTCCTTCCTCCCATTGCCCTCCCTTCCATCACCCCCCCCCACCCTGCTTATCCCCGTCCCCCCCCACTTTCCTGTATTGTAAGATAGGTTTTCATGCCAAAATGAGTGTGCAATTTATTCCTTCCTTGGTCAAATGTGATGAGAGTAAACTTCATGTTTTTCTCTCACCTCCCCTCTTTTCCCCTTCACTAAAACGTCTCCTGCCTACCTCTTCTGTGAGAGAAAATTTGCCCCATTTCATTTCTCCCTTTCTCCTCCCAATACATTTCTTTCTCACCGCTTAATTTCATTTTTTTAAGATATGATCCCTTCCTGCTCAATTCAATCTGTGCTCTCTGTCTCTGTGTGTGTGTGCATGTGTGTGTGTGTGTGTGTGTGTGTGTGTGTGTGTGTGATCCCACCAACTACCCAGATACTGAAAACTTTCAAGAATTACAGATATTGTCTTTCCATGTAGGAATGTAAACAGTTTAACTTTAGTAAGTCCCTTGTGACTTCTCCTTGCTATTTACTTTTTCATGCTTCTCCTCATTCTTGTGTTTGAAAGTCAAATTTTTTTTTCAGCTCTGGTCTTTTCATCAAGAATGCTTGAAAGTCCTCTATTTCATTGAAAGACCAGTTTTTCCCCTGAAGTATTATACTCAGTTTTGCTGGCTA
>CM053774.1:124109180-124197499 GCA_028658325.1 Potorous gilbertii | reverse complement strand
TTTCATCAAGAATGCTTGAAAGTCCTCTATTTCATTAAAAAATCATATTTTCCCCTGAAGTATTATACTCAGTTTTGCTGGGTAGGTGATTGTTGGTTTTAGTCCTAGTTCCTTTGACTTTTGGAATATCCTATTCCACACCCTTCGATCCCTTAATGTAGAAGCTGCTAGATCTTGTGTTATCCTGATTGTATTTCCACAATACTGGAATTGTTTCTTTCTAGCTGCTTGCAATATTTTCTCCTTGACCTGGGAACTCTGGAATTTGGCCACAATGTTCCTAGGAGTTTCTCTTTTTGGATCTCTTTCAGGCGGTGATAGGTGGATTCCTTGAATACTTGTTTTGCCCTCTAATTCTAGAATATCGGGGCAGTTTTCCTTGATAATTTCATAAAGGATGATTCTAGTCTCTTTTTTTGATTATGGCTTTCATAATTTTTAAATTGTCTCTCCTGGATCTATTTTCCATGTCAGTTGTTTTTCCCATGAGATATTTCACATTCTCTTCCATTTTGTCATTCTTTTGGTTTTGTTTTATGATTTCTTGGTTTCTCAGAAAGTCATTAGACTCCATCTGTTCCATTCTAATTTTGAGAGAACTGTTTTCTTCAGCTAACTTGGAACCTCTTTTTCCACTTGACTAATTCTGCTTTTGAAAGCATTCTTCTCCTCATTGGCTTTTTGAACCTCTTTTGCCAATTGAGTTAGCTTATTTTTCAAGGTGTTATTTTCTTCAGCATTTTTTTGGGTCTCCTTTATCAAGGTATTGACCCGTTTTCATGCGTTTCTTGCATCTCTCTCCTTTCTCTTCCTAATTTTTTCCTTCACCTGCCTAACTTGATTTTCAAAATCCTTTTTGAGCTCTTCCAAGGCCTGAGCCCATTGGATATCTATTTCAGATGTTTGGGATACAGAAGCCTTGACTCCTATGTCTTTACCTGATGGTAAGCATTGGTCTTCTTCATCAGAGAGGAATGGAGCAATCATCTGTTCTCCAAGAAAGTAACCTTCTATGTCTTATTTTTTTTCCCTTTTCTGGGCATTTTCTCAGCCAGTTACTTGACTTCTGAGATTCCTTTCCACCCCCGCCTAGATCTGCCCAGCTAGTGCTTGGCGTCTGAGATTTAAATGCTGCTCCCCAGCCTCAGGGCTTTCGGCAGCTGGCCTGGCTGCTATTCAGGGTCAGATTAAATCAGGTTCTCAGGTGGGGGCAGGGCCTCCTCCCAGGCTCAGTTCCCTCAAAGGGTTTATGCAGAGAACTTCTGTAGTGGAGCTGCTGCTGAACTCCTGCCTGCTATGGGAGCCCCTGGCCACCCACTGCCTCTGCTGCTGCCTCCCGAGGGGGCCCAAGTCATGGAGACACCCTGCTCCCCTCTCAGCCCATCCGGATGTCTCTCTCACTGACCTGTGTGTCTGTGGGTGGAGGGACCTTCGTGGCTGCTGGAGATTCGATCCCTGAAGCCTGCTCAGATCTGCTCGCTCCTTTCCATGCCACGTGGCCAGGGCTGGGCAGGGTTGGGCTCTGCTCCTGTCTGGTGCGCGACGGACCTTTGGGATCAGTTTTTCAGGGCTCTCTGGAACAGAAATCTCCTTCACCCCATTGCTGCGCGGCTCCACTGTTCTAGAATTTGTTGAGAGTTCTTTTTATAGATAAGTATGAGCTGTGGATTTGGAGCTAGCATAGGTGAGTCTTTCTTTTCCGCCATCTTGGCTCCACCCCCTCAGTACAATATCTAAGAACTAGTCCTCATAGATGGGAGCTGTGAGACACAGAGACAGAGGAGACTATACATGGGAGGTTGAGGCTATTTTTTTCTTTCCTTGGAAGACAGCTCAAATAAGGGTTTGAAAGGAAAGCTCTGGCTGAGAAAGGAGTGAGCCACTTTAGGAGGTCTGTTTATGGGGAATGGTGGAACAAGTTACTCAGGCTTGCCTGTTGGGACTTGAGGATTATTGACAACTTGATCTGTCTTGTTTACCAGTGCACTTAGTGTTTATCCATCTATTGAGTATGAAAAATATGGTATTCAGTTCCTAAAAAAGAAAGTGACTACGGTATAGACAATACTCTCTCACAACTGCTTTTGTAAAATACTAACACCAATGCAACACAGTGCCCCCCAAAACAAATTCATAAGCATTGATAGTTTTTTGTAGTCACTGATTTGAATGTTAAATAATAAGAAAGGTAGTTAATAACTTTGTTACTCCATGCCACTAGTGTGTGAAAATAGATATACAGGAGGACTTGAGCTTAGGTCTTCAACTCTACTAGAGACCATCATGAAATATAATGGATTTCCAATCTATATGACTACAGTACTGTAGAGCTCACAGCTCTTTATCTCCTATGTAAGAACAATATTTGAATATCATACTCAGACAGCTAGGTACAGTTGGTTAGAGAGGCTTGTAAAAAAATGCTGGATTTGATATCTAAGGACCCGGGTTCAAATTTGCTTCTTTCAGTTGCTATCTATAACCAAGGGAAATTCGCAAGTGTGGAAGTTCAATTTGGTTGCCTTTAAGATCCCTTTCATCTCTAAATATATGATCCTATGATTGGTTGCTTAGGGGTTGAGAGGAATACATGCATTTATTCATCAATTATTTAAATGGAAAGATCTTGGAGATCTCATTGTTCACTTACCCGGGTCACTAGTGTTACCTTAAGTCACATTTAATGCAGTCATGTCATAAAATAATTTCATGGAAGCATTGCAAGATGGGTTAGAATTGGAGAGCGCATTTAGAGTTAGGGTTAGGGTTAGGATCAGAGAGTGCATTTCCTTCTCACAAGATGACAGACAAAAAGCCCCCAAAGGAACCAAAAGAAAAGAAGGTTAAAAAGGAAAAAAAGAAAAGTAAAAAGGAAGATGTGACTGAACAGGTGGTGAAAAAACCTCAAAAGCATTGCAATTGGAACGCAGTCCTGGCCCGAGGGATTGGTAGGTACTCCAGGCCTACAAGGTATTCCCAGGTGCAGTGGGTAGAGCACCAGTGTAGGAATTAGGAGGACTGAGTTCAAATCTCACCTCAGACACTTGACACACTAGCTGTGTGACCTTGGGCAAGTCACTTAATCCCAATTGCCTCATCCTGGGTCATCTCCAGTCATCCTGATGAATATCTGGTCACTGGATTCAGATGACTCTGGAGGAGAAGTGAGACTGGTGACCCGCACAGCCCTCTCTCACTCAAAACAAAGTCATGTGCAAGTCATGTCATTATTTCTCTGATGGCATGGTCTTCTTTGACAACGAAGGACAAATACATACACACAAATGGAAATATGCTGTACCAAAAACCTGGATTGAAAGGAAAAAGAAAGAGAAGGTACCTGATACTATCTCAAAGTCAGTTGGTGGTGATAAGAATGGAGAAACCCGTGTGGTAAAGAGTTGCAAAAAGCCTAGGTATTACCTTACTGAGGATGTGCCTAGAAAGCTGCTAAGTCATGGCATTTAAAAGCCCTTCAGACAGCAGGTGAAGAGACTTTGAGCTAGCATCACCCCAGGCACCATTCTGATCATGCTCACTGGCCACTAGAGGGGCAAGTGAGTGGTGTTCCTGAAGCAGCTGGCCAGTGGCTTGCTACTGGTGACTGTACCTCTGACCATCAACTGTGCTGCTCTGAGAAGGACGCATCATAAATTTGTTATTGCCACATCTACCAGGGTTAACCTTTTGGATGTAAAAATTCCAAATCATCTTACTGATGCTTGCTTCAAAAATGAAGAGGTTCTACAAACTTAGGCACCATGAAGGAGAGATTTTTGATACAGAAAAAGAGAAATACGAGATTACAGAGCAGCACAAGGCTGATCAGAAAACAGTGGACTCTCAGATTCTGCTCCAAATCAAAAAAATTCCTCAGCTCCGTGGCTATCTGCATTCTCTCTCTCCAATGGAGTTTATCCTCACAAACTGGTATTTTAAATGCCTTGCAGAGAACTCATTAAAATATTTGAAATAACTTAAAAAATAACTTAAAAAAAGATGAGATAGCATCTCTGCAGCTATAGATATTATTTAAATATTTATACTAACTCAATGACTCTGATACTTGTTTGCTATCCAGAAATGGAGTAGCAGAGACTCCAAGAAGAGTCCTCTGCCAACCATTGAAACCTCTGCCTAACAGGGCTTCCATCTACTTTTCTGAACTTCATTTCATTCTCCTTCATATCCTCTATATTTTAGATAAACTAGCCATCTAGCTATTCCCCGAATGTGACATTCCACCTAATCTCTGTTGTTTTGTACAGGCTCTCCCCTGTGCCTGTCCCTTTCTTAGAATCCTTACTTCCTTTCCAGACTCAGTTCAGGTTGCACACTTTCTATGAAACTTTTCCTGATCCCCAGTTCTAGGTGTTAGTGTTCCACCTCTCTGGAAATGGATTTGAATTTATTTCTCTTTTTACTGGTTATATCCATCTCTCACTCATCTTGACCACTTATTTTTATACATACCTCCAAAGCAATGTAAGCTCCTTGAGGATTGTGACTGTGTCAGTCAGTCTTTCATACAGATCGTCAACAAACATTTGTTACGCTTTTATAATATGCCAGACACTCCTTGATCTCTAAGAGTATAAACCTATTAGTAGTATTGTTTGATCCGACTTTCAACAGTTTAGTAACTTTTTGGGCATAGTTCCAAATTGTTTTCCAGAATGACTCAACAAATTCACACTTCTAACAACATAGCATTAGTATTCCTGTTTTCCTAATGCCCTGCCAGCAATGATTATTTTTCATTTTTTGTTTTTGTTTCTTGGTAAATATCCACTTCATCTAAGTTAACCATTCTGCTGCATAAAATTGGACAAAATGATTTATTTCTTCTTTCTTTAATTGTGGATTCTCTTTTATTTTGGTCCAATTTAGTTATCTTCTACCTTTTAAAAATCAATAGGCTTTTATTTTTTGTTTTCAATTTTGTTAATATATTGTCTGATTTTTACAATTTCTACTTCAGTGCTGGAGAGCTCTGAGTTAATGATTTTCTATATCTTTTAAAGTTGTCTTTACATTTCATTAATCTGTCCTTTCTTTCTCTTTCCTCAAAATATTTAGAGATAGAAAATTTCCCTGAAGGACTCTTTATCTCCATCCTAAAAGTAGCTCAATTAGTTTCATTTTCTTTGAAGAGACTATCTATTGTTTTTATGAGTTTTCTTTGACCATTTCTCCATTCTTTAAATTAGTTACTCTCCATTTTTAAATCCTTTCTTGAAAGATCCTTTAATGAATATAATTTTAATTATATTGTGTTTAGTAAATGATGTGTTTAATATTTATACTTTCCTACATTTTAATTAGGATTTTTTTGCCCTAGAATATGATCAGTTTTCTATAAAGATGTCATGCACAGCCAAGAAATATGTAAATTCCTTTCTATTTTCACTAAGAAATCACCAGAGATTTATCATTCTCCTTTTTTCTAAAGTAATTGTTATGTCATTAATTTATTTCTTATTTACTTTTTTGTCAGATTTTTTTAGGTCCAAAAGAATATGCTAAAGTCATTATAATTTAAACATATACTTCTCTCTGTAACTACTTTAATTTTTTCCTCTAGACATTTATATGCTATGCTGAAGTACGTATATGATAACTCAATTTTAAGTCATTGTCTGCAGTACCTTTAAGCATAAAGTATTTAATGACCTGATTTTATCATTTTTCTCTCATGTTAACCAAAATCATTGATATTTCAGCTTTTTTTATTTCATCTGAAAAAAATATACTTTGCTCCATCCCCTAACTCTGTGTAAATTTTATGTTTCAATTTGTCAAAAACTTATTTTGAGGTCTGCTTCCTTTTCTGTTCTACTATCCTCTTTTCTTTTTTGAGTGTGTTGTCCCATTCACATTCATGGTTGTGATCTTTAATTTTGCGTTTTCCTCCAATCTGTCTTCTTGTATTTTTGTTTCTTCCCTCCCTACCCCACTCTTAACAAAGAAAAAGATAGTGAAATTGAAGGAGTTTGCTTCACATTAATGATCTCTGTGTAACACTAGGTGTTGCTATAGAGCCCTAGGATCCCATTGCTCTTAGGGAATGATGCACTTTTTTTTTTTTAGCATAGTAAACCAATAGTCTTGTCCCATAGTGGTAGACTGAAAGGTCCATGTTCCTATCAATCCTGCCCTTCAGAATACAGTCAAGAAATATAAAAATGAATGGCTACTGGTTAGTCTTCCTCTCCTAGTTAGAGTGAAAAAAAAACCCTCTAGCAACTCTGAGCTGGATCTGAAAATCCAGACGTATATTAGGAAAGATTGCTATTTACTGTGTTATTCTCCAAGTTGTCCTAATACCCTCTTACTATAGACAAAGGGAAAGTGAACCAATCAGGAATTTTTATGAGAAATAAGATTAGATCAACAGATTCAATTTTTATTAGTATTTTTTAAAAAAAATCACATGAACAGGTTCCATTCATACCAAGCCAAAGTAAGATTACCTATAGGAACAAGTATTGTCAGTACTCCCATATTTTTTCGAGTATATCTGCTTTTTCTCGGCCTTGAGCTAGTGACCATGATAAAAATGAAACAAAAAGAGTATGATGAAGACAGCAAGGACAATGACTGCAAAACAGTCTCATCCTTAGCCCTTTTATCTTGCTCCTCTCATGTTTCACTGGAGGCCTGTGTATCATGAAGGGAACTGCTGAGCTATCTTTATCAAGCTGCTACATTGTAGGAGTCAGAGAATCACCACCACCTCCCTCCCCTCAGTGTGTTGTCTTTTTCCGTTTCATGGCTGTTCCTTTTATTCCTACCCAGTCCCAAACAATGTGAAATTTCCTTGCCTTGGGAGATGATGAGAAAACTCCAAATCCCTGAAGTCTTGATGGATCCAGGCTATTCCTCCCTCACTCCCCTCCACCCTTCCTTGCTCCATCCACCTCTGAATTGTTACAGATAAGTGAAGTAATCTTTGCCCCTTTCCTCTTCCCCATTGCCTCATTCTTGAGCATAGGATTTTACTTTTTATTTCTTTCCTTTAATCCATTTCCCACCCCCTGCACACATTTTATACTTTACCCCCACACATTCTAATTTGTTTTACTTACGACAATCCCATCACCAATCCTATTCTCTCTCTTAAACTTGACTCTCTCTGTCTTCTCCTTTCCCATTGCATTTAATTTATTTGTACACAAAACAATATGTGTGGGTGAGTGTATAATTATGTATGTGGGTGTGTTCAAATTTCCTTTGTAAAGTTCAGATGAAAGTGAAGTTATGAGATGCCTGTTCCTTCCACCCCTTTCTTCATGTTTGTTCTTTATCTAATGTACCCCTATGGGACTTTCTTCCTCTTCTTTTCTCTCCTTTCCTTCCCATTTCATTTTATCTTAAGACCATCAGAATAGAACAAAACAAAGACTTCTAGTGATCTTATTTAATTTTCTCTATTACCCTGGTAAACAATAAGATTCTAAGAGCACACATTTCTTTTCCCTCATAAAAATATGCATCAATAATTCATCATGTCTTTCAATTCATCAGATGTGCTTATATTTCTATGTTTTTTCTTGATACCTGGGTTTGCATTTCAGAGTCTTTTCATCAGGAATACTTGGAAGTCCTTGATTTCATTAGAGGTCCATTTTATCCTCTGTATAATTATATTTAGTTTTGTTCGATACATTATCTTGGTTTAAGCTCTTTTCTTTTTACTTGTAATATATCATTCTTTAAGATTTCACTTTCATTATACTGGTTGCAGAATAATCTTGTATGAACCTGATTATGCATTTTTTTCTTTCTGGATCATTACAGTCTATTTTCTGTGACCTAGAAGCAATTGAAATTGCTCATGATATCCCTATGTATTTTCTATTTAGGGTTTCTTTTAGTAGGTGACAAATGGATTTTTATAGTTTTAATCTGTCATGCAGTTCTAATAGATCGGTGTGATGTTATGGTTTCTTAAACTGTAGTATTAAGGTATTTTGGTTTGGTAATGGCTTCAAGGGAAACTGATGATTCCTAAATCATTTCTCCTTTATCTCATTTCTAAGTCATTTAAAAAAAATTAGTACATACCACATAGGTTCTATTTTTCCAATGTTTTGGTTTTGCGCTAACATTTCTTATATGAATGAATCATTCATTTCTGTTTGCCTCATTCTATTTTTCAGAGACTCCATGACTTGACTCATTTCCTTACCTTCCATTGCACACTATTTCTAGTGTTTATTATTGACACATCTGATTTCATTTAAAAAAAAAACGGTTGCCTCATTTCTTTCATGAATTCTTAAGAGTCCTTATGGTTAAGCCATCCTCCTCACTCCCAAGGCTTTCCCTGTAGATATTCGAGTTACTCTCTTCTTTTGGATTGACTTGTCTATCCTTCGGTTTCACACAGCAGGACATGCCAAAATTTCAAGGAGCTGTGTCACTGGATACTCAATGTGCAATCCTTGGACGCCAGTTATTCCCTCTTATATGAAGGCTGGAGACTATCTTTTCCTGCTATGATTTGCAGAAACCTGTTCCTTTTTCTCTCTGGATCTTGTACCTCTCTCATATACCTGTTTGTTCTTCATATTTAAATGTTTTCCTTTATTTCTTTTTGCTAGACTTTCCCTAGACTTCTTTCAACCCATAGTGTATTTGAATTTTTTTCTTATTTGCTCATATCTCCACCTCAGTTTCCAAATTGAGACTTTGGGCTAGGCTTCCTTCTCATGCCCTTGGATGGGGAAGGAAGACCCTCCCTAATCTTTTATCTTTCTATTAGATGGACTTTGACTTTTCTATAGAAAATCAAGACTGTTTTTTGTCTTTCTTTGTATTCCCAGCACTTAATGAAGTACCAGACACACAGTAGGCACTAATAGACAATTGTTGATTGATTGCTGTCTTATTGCCACTGAAGCTACTTTGTCACAATTTGTATTATATGTTCCTTTTCTTAATTCCTGGCTTTTATCTTTATTTCTTTAATTGATCAACTAAGAAGCATTCATTAAGTATCTACTATGTGCTGGGCACTGAGGGTGTAAATACCAAAAAATAAAATAAATCCTACTTGCAAGGATTTTAGAAGGAGAGATAACAGATACATAGAAACAGCATCATAGGGAATAAATACAAAGGAGTTACATACCAGGAAGTTTGGGAGGGAAGTCACTGGCAGTTTGAGGCAGGAAAGGCTTCATGTAGAAAGTGGTACTTAAATCTGCATCATGAAGGAAGAAAGGTCTCCTTCATAGGTTTTTCCTTAAGGAGGAACAAAACAAGGGATGCTGTTAGATTGGATTTATTCTCATTCCAAGCGTAAGAAACAATATTATTTTATGGAATACCTGGCCATTTAACACTTGTACTCATTGGGAACATATGCAAAAAGACTATGAAGATGATTGCATCTCAGGCTCTAGTGTTTTTTTCTTTTTTTTTTAAAATAAGATATGAGGAGATAGACAAATTTTATATGGAAGATGATAAGATCTTCTACATTAAATAAAAATATATTTTAATGAAAGAGTAGGTATGGGGGATAGAGGCAAATGTGTTGGAAAGTTTGATTTGGGATAAAGAAAAAAGATGCCAAGCGCTTGTAAACTATATATGACTATATCAAAACACTTTTTTTCACAAAAAGAAACACAAGACAGTGAATATGGTTAAAAACAGAGAACCCAACTATATTTTATCATGTCATACAGGCCATAAATGTTTAGATACTTATATAGGAATCATGAAAATAAACTTTCTCTTCATAGTCAGCTCATTGTTTAAGCAAAAACAAAAACCACCAGCAAATTAGAAAAAAAATGTGTTAGCCAGGTCAATAAAACAGTTATGAATTGACCTCTTTAAACATGTGATTGATGCTGAAACAGGAATGAGCACAAACTATCACTGTTTCTTAGGAAAATTAACTTCAAATCATGACAGCAAACATTTGATCTCTCTGCCAAGTAGAAGGTCACGGTAACTAAAGGCAACACTGGTTTAGAATAGAAAGTTTCCATAACCTAACGGAGGAGGCCCATGGGAGAAAATGAGCAGGATCACACTCAGAACAATGAGAAGCATTGGAGGGGAAAGCAAATGTACAGAAAGCTTAGTGTGATTCTCAATTATGCTAGATCATGCTGAGATCATTTAAAGATAAAATTGGAAGTAAAGCAACAAATAAACAGAGAACCTCGATCAAGGTTTTTATAACAAACCATTTTCTTCCTTAGTAACATTAGAGCCAACAGATTTGTACTATTCTTTAAATATAGTCCGTTCAAGAAAGAAGGGCATGAACTTACTTAAACTGTGATGGAACTAAGACACACATATAAGGAGTAAATGCAGCCATGGCAACTTCTAATTCTGACACTATAGGCTCAGCATGACCTTTCATTCCCACCAAGTCCTCACAAAACTTTTGGTGGGAGTGTAGCAGCACCAGGGTTAAAGGAGTAGATTTGTTGCTTAGCTGAGCTAAGCTTCTCACAGGACCCTTAGCCACAATTGGGAAGAAGCCCCTCTTTAATTGTCTCAGCACCTTGGCTCCAAGGTAGGATGTGGGAGTGGTCAGACTAAACCGTTCAACTACCATTCCTTATTAATGCCGTTTTCCTTAGTAAAGGTACACCACCTTGCCTTATGGCGACCTGTCAATTATGTTCCTCAGTTTCCTTTGGGTTTCAACATAGATGAGTTGCTGAGGACAAAGACAGACATAGATCTGGGTGCCTGAAAGGCAAGTCTTTAGTTTTTGCTAGACTTTTCACATGCCTCACTTCCATTGTACTTTAGGTTCAGGCAGCCTCTTCCCTTTTTCTGGAGCTATTCAAGCCTCCAAATGCTTCCTAAGATGTGGCAATTCTATTTTGCATCTGATAGTCTTCCTCTTCCTCTTCCAATGTCTCTGTCTTTTTGCCCCACATGAATTTTCAGTTTTTTCTGAAGTCTCTTCAGAGTACTCAGTTTCATCATGATCATTCAAGTTCCCTTGATAGACCCAACAACTGAAATAATGTTGTGAAGCGACTCTTTGAATATTAATTTTCTTAGAGCTAATGACTGGGTCTGTGATTTCACTGGTATTGGGAGTTACTGGATAAGGAACCTCCATATACCAAGGAAGTTCAGCCCCTTGGAGAAGTGCCTAGAACAATGGAAGGTTAGATGACTTATCCAGAGTAACACAGCACACGTTTCAGAAGCTGGACTTGAAACCAAATCTTTCTCATATTAAGGACAACTTTCTAGCCAATAAGCACGGCTTCTTCTCCTTAATATTCAAAGGTCATAAAATGTGGAGTTATATGCTCATTAAAACTATTTGCCACTACTAGCAGGTAGGTGGTGCAATGAGAGGTTCAGGTCTAGAGTCAGGAAGACCTGAGTTCAAATCTGGCCTCAGACACCTACTAGCTCTGTGATCCTGGGTGAGTCACTTATCCCTGTTTGCCTCAGTTTCTTCATCTGTCAAATGAGCTGGAGAAGGAAGTGGCAAACCACTCCAGCATCTTTGTCAAGAAAACCCCCAAAAGAGGTCATGAAGAGCTGGGCGTAACTGAAAATGATTAAACAACTAGGAGAAATGCTTCACTGGGGACCCTTACTCCAACTCGAATCAGTATTCGTCAGTTCAGTATGACTTTATAAATGGGTAATTATTGGTAGTAATTATTTTAATATGTTCATCTAGTAATACACTGTCAATCACCTAATGCCAGCTATAAGAATAAGTAATGTGTTAATCCATATTTTGTAGAAGTTGCATAGATTCTAATAGAAATTCCTGTAATAGGCCTTAAACTATTATGTCATTTTCCTTTCTTGTTTACCAGCTATGGTGCTCACTCCCACAACCACAAGAATGCTGACAAAGATGTCTCCATCCTGTTTTGCTCAAATTCCTTGACCAAGCCAAGCATGGGTTGTGGCATGGTATGGAAAGTCTTCCCTAAAATGTTCTTGGAGCACATCTATAGCTTGTACCATCTCCTCCTGCCTGACATAAGGAGGAGTCCGTCCGTCCTATGACCACCCTTCAGCTTCACCCAACTTGTGACCCTGCTGACAGATCATTTTTGCTAAAAGAGCTTATGCGTAATATGCAAACCAACGGAATTCTGTATTTTACCATTTCTCTTTTGCCTATTTAGGTATCACACTTTATAAATATAAGGCCCTGGAAGAAGGAAGCATCTCAAATCATGAGGAAGATCTGAAGTTCATTTCCTTAAAAGGGATCCATTGACCCTTTAGTAACGTGCCGTTGACTCAGAGCTCTGCCTCAATCTCTTTTATCTATGTTGGACAATTTAAATCCCCCCCACAACAACTACAATCTAAGGTGGTTGTGAGAGTGAAATGAGTTAATATTGGTGAAATACTTTGCAAAAATTAAAGTTTTATAAATATTAGTCATATCAATAACAATAGACAATATTAAAAATTATTATTCTAATGGAAGATTTTCAGCATAAAATGCAAAGGGAGGAGGGGATCGCTATCCCTAAATTCCTCTACGTAAGTCTGTTGATGGATGACACGTTGCAGATTTCATAAAATCCCAGAGCACAATGGAACCATCTAAATAAGATTTACAACCTCTACTTCAAAGAGAATTTGTAATTGATCACACAAGAAACAAACAAGTAGATGAAGAGTGTTTGTTGTTTAAAACCTTTATACTTATACTTTATAAAATTTAGACAAGTATTAATTATTAAAACTGAGCTGAGCCTATAACTAAAAAGTAGATTGAGAGCAGGATGAATTATTTTTTGGGAAATCATTCAGTACTTTCACTAACACCAAGCATCACTCTGAAATAAAACTTAATTTTTTGACACCAATATTTTTTCTGATGATGGTTTTTGGGAATCAAGGATCTCCTTGATCCCCAAATAATCCAAACAATTAGGGATCAAAAGAGTAATGGAGAAAGCTCTACTGGGCATCAGTATGCTGCGGTATATTACCAATGATGAAATGAGTACAAAAAATGGTCTAAAATAGATCACCAAAGGAAAGTTTGATTAGATGTGTATCAATGAGATCACCGATTCACTGTAGCATTTAAATAGGGAAATATGGGTGGGGTGGAGTCTGAGTTGGTGGTTGGAAATCAGGCGAGAAAAAGTCTATATTATGGATGGCCTTGAATGCTCTTGGTTTGTCCTTTATCCTTTATGAGATGGGGTGATCCTTCCCTGATTCACTTCTGTTTTCTTTGCCCATGATAACCATCTTTGGACTGGGAAGGACAGCAAAGGATTGTTATTAGAAAGTTGAAACCAAAGATAAACAGGGATAAGAGCTTTAATGAATCTAAGTCCTTTTAAACCTCAATGAACTGTATTCTCAGGAACCGAATGGACCGGAAGATATTGCTAGACCCTTGCCAATCATCACGGAGAGTGGGGGAGGTCCTTCAGGACTGTAGAAGGTCAAGGTACCTTATTTCTTTGAAAAAGATGTGGGAGGAGGAAGGAAAATCGAATCTGCCAACATTAGGCCAAGAGCAATTATTGATGATGCAAGTTCACTTTGGAAGGAAATCTCCAATGGCGTACCTCAGAGACAGGTGCCTGGCCCTATTTTATCAAGAATATGAATTAAATCAAGCTTATAATGGTACAAAACTAGGAAGGAGAATAATACGTAGGCTATCAAAGGGTTAGGGTTATGGATTGGATTTGTGACTTCCTTGGTATAGGGAATTTTTATATGGGGAAAACTTACCTATCATTGTGGCCCAGCCCCTTCTCTGGGATTTATAGTCTTTGAGGATTGCCTAGACCACTGAGACTTTAAGTCCCACCACCAGTATGTCCTCTCCAGACCACATTCAGAGTTTGCCTTCATTTCCATGGAGCACGTATTTCAATGGCTACAGATAAACTGGAGAGTGTTTGGAGGATGGTTCCTGGGATGGTGAAGAGCCTCAAGGTGACTTACATGAGGATTGGTTGAAGAAACTATGGATCTTCAATTTAGAAAGAAGATGCCTCTGGCAAACCAGATGACTCCCCTCAAGAATCTGAATTGTTCTGCCTGTCTCCAAGGGCCAGAACAAGAAGACATGGGCGGAAATTCAGAGAAGCAAGTATTAGAATCAACTTTTGATATCCAGAAAGAAAATTCATAAAAAAATCTCTTGAAAAGTGGAATGGGCTGCTTCTGGATTGGTGGTTTTCTTTCAACAAAGGCCTCCCAGCAAAGCCTAATTGAGTGCTTTTGGGAGACTCTGAAGAGGGGATTCTCAGTCAAGTAGGAGTTAGACTAGACAGCTTCTGAGGTCCCTTTCAACCCTGACTGGGATCATATCATATCAGTCTAATGAAGGACTCATGATGGTTGTTGTCAGTTTCTTGTATTATGTTTCTTTATTTCAATGTCACATAATTCAGAGTTAGGTGAGATCATATACATTATTTAGTTCAACTATTTTATAGAGGAGGAAACTGAGGTTTGTGATGAGATCATGTGATTACCCTCAGGTTGTACCAGTTGTAAATTGCAAAGTTGGGATTCAGACTCAGGTCTCTGCCTCCAAACCCAGAGTTCTTTCTACTACATAACAATAGATTTATTGTGACATAATTAATATGGGTACTCCCTCTATTGTTGCCAATTGTCATTCATACAAATCCTCTCATTTTGAGTGACTCTTGCTCATGTCCTCTCCTCCTCTTGAAAGCCTGTCACAGGGTTGTTCTTGTTTGGTTGATCAGTCATGTCTGACTCTTTGTGACCTCATTTGTGGTTTTTTGACAAAGATCCTGGAGTGGTTTGCATTTTCCTTTTCTAGCTCATTTTACAGATGAGGAAACTAAGGTAAAGAGGTTAAGAGACTTGTCCAAGGTCACACAGCTAGTAAGTATCTTAGGCTAGTTTTGACTTCATGAAGATGAATCTCTCTGATTTCAAGTCCCACACTCTATTTATCTATTGTGGTGCCTCCAAGCTGCTCCCTTCCTTTAATTCTATTGATTCTGTGTGGTTAATAACTGGGTGTGGGAGTTGTCCATCTTGCATGACAGGTCACTTTCTTTTCTAGTCTTAAATCTCTCACATAACTTTCTATAAACAATTAAAAAGTCTTGTGCTGTTCTTGGCTGATAATGTCTTACAGCTTTGTTATGTCCTCTATGTACTTCGGCACTGCCATTTGAATTCTTTGGAGAATGACATTCTATGACTGGAAGTCATTTTTATACATAACTTTGTGTTTATGTTGCCTTTATCATATGTGGCAGATGGACTATAGGATATTTTAAGCACTTTATAATTATTTTTATGGCACTTTTCTATTATTTTGGTCTGGATTTGTTATTGTATTGGAGAAATTCTTATTTTTTTTTTGTAGATTTATTTTATATCCTGTTACTTTTTAGAAACTCTGAATTGTTTTAGTTTCTTTTCTGAAAATTTATTTTTAAGGAAAACCATTATGTCAACAAATAACCATGGTTTTATTTCCTTTTGCTAATGTTTACGCTCGTAATTTCTTTCTCTTTTAATTATCATGCACATTTTTTGAACTGTCAAATAATTGAGGAAAGATGCATTCCTGTTTTATGTCTCTGTTTACTGGAAAAGCTCCTAATTATTCCCATTTCATATCACTCTAGCTTTTGGCTTTACATAAAATTTTCAATCATATTGAAAAAATAACTTTTATGATTATACTTTGCAGGGTTTTTAGAATTTATGAATGTTGAACTTTGTTGAAATTCTTGTCTACACTGATTGATATAATATTGTGGTTTGGGTTGTTGCTTTTAATATCATAATTATGTAAATATTTTTCCTAGTGATAAACCATTCTTTCATTCCTCATAAAAATCGAGCTTGCTGTAATCTTTTTGGTAAGATTCTATTTAAAATATTTGAGTCAACAATAAGTAATATAATTATTCTTCGCTTTATTCTGCCTTGATTTTGCCACTAAACCTACATTTGTTTCATAAATAGAGTTTGGTAAAGCCTTTCCTTTCAATAAATTTTGTTATTAAAAAGATAAGCCTTTGCTTCAGGGTCAACTTTGGCATCATTAAAAATACTGCATATTCTCTCAAAAGCAACCCAGATAATTCATCCTGTCATATGCAATTCTTGACAAAAGATCATAAAATCTGCCCAAGATGTATTTACTGAGAGACCAGCAATATAGATTGTCCATCCAACTGCATAGCATAATCTGGAAAATAGGCATTCTTCATCCATTTGGTTTTCATTCGGTGAATAGTTAGGCCAGACTCTTATGGATCTTATCCAGGAAGCTCTGTAATTTTTCCAGGGCTTGATGCAATTATTAAAATATTATCCACAAACAGAAGCATCTGGAGGACTTCACCTTCTATTTGAACTCTACAAAGACATCATCCATGATGATAGGAAACAGCATTGGCAAGCATATGTCTCCCTGGTCATGCCTCATTTGATCTTAATAGCCAGGCAGTCATCAAAGTTATTTCTTTTGCTGCACCTTCGCAAGAATCTTGTATGATTTTCTTCCACAGATATTATACCTGTGCTTAGTACAATGTCCAGCCAACAATAAGTGCTTAGTAAATGCTTACTGTTTGGTTGTTGGTTCATTGACTGATTGACATATGAATGAAAATCATCTTGTAGGAGACCCTTCAAGTGACAGTTTGCTTAACCAAATCAAACACACTTTTTATGTTCAACATATTGAACTTTTCCTCCTGTTTATGGTAGAGGTTCTCCTGGCTCATTCCAAAGAGGAAGATTCTCAGTCATTATCTTGGTCAACTTAGACCCTTAACATATCAATGTCTTTTCAGATCAGTCTTCTTATGCCCCAATATTTCCATGGCACTGGTCTCTTTGATATTCCTTAGATAGGCACTTCCTTTCCTGACACTTTCTCTCACTGGCATCCCTAATCACTGGTTCCCTATTCATCCTCATCTATGCCTCCTGGTTACCAATTTTAACTAGTGTGCCCTTCTGTAAGAAGTCTTTATTTAAGCTTTCTAAACCCCTTAATATTAGTGCTTTCCTTTGTCAATTATCTCAGTTTATATGTCTCATTTGCATTTAGTTATTTGTATATTTTTGCTTTACATTGTGATATAAGCTCCTTAAGTGGGAGACTGTTTTTTGCTCCCCCCTTTTTTTAATCCCCAAAGTTTAGTATAATGTCTGGCACTTGGTAGTAATAAATTCTAGTTGACTGACTGAATATGGTTTGAATCTGACATTTGTTTGTGGAGCCCTTTTAGTCCCTTTGCATGCCTTCATCAAAAGCTCCCTTAATTTATATGTAGACTATTATACTTTCATTGAAAAATATATGAAAATGGGAAAGTAGATATATAGATTGCTAGTCAGCAAAACTATTTTGGCACCTCTTCTACATACAAATAACATTTGAGGTTCTTCTTCCTTTCTTCCTTTCCTCCCTCCCTTTCCTCCCTCCCTCATTCTCTCCCTTCTTCCTTTTTTCCTTCCTTCTTTCCCTCCTGCCTTCCCTCCTGCCTTCTCTCCTTCCTTCCCTCCTTCCTTCCCTCCCTCTTTCCTTCCCTCCTTCCTTCCTCCCTCCCTTCCTTTCTTCCTTCCTTCCTTCCTCCCTTCCTTCCTTCCTTCCTTTCTTCCTTCCTTCCTTCCTCTCTCCTTTCTTTCCTTTCCTTTTTAGCCAAGCTTTTGGTGTCCTCACCTCTTTTAGGTACCTTTGTAATCAACTCATCTCTATTTAATGTTGTATATGTCTATAGAAGTCATTGGTTGACATGCTGGTGTACAATGTGTATTTTGCATTTGGTTCCTTGAATGCACTATTAACTTCATTTGACAGGACAGACATTAGAGAGTACAGTGACAGACTTTCGTACTTTTTCACATACTCCTCTCCATCCCTAGGGTCCTATTCACTTATCATATTAGACTAAGTCTTGGCCTTGGTCCAAATGTTGATCAGTACTTTTGGCAATGCTTGGGGTCATGATCTCTTTGTGGACAAAGCTCTTATTTATGTCTTCAAACTTATGTAGACCTTGAGGTGTAGTGGCCCAAGTCTTGAAAGAGCGCCTAGTCCTCTAGACCATTTTTGAGCGACAGATTATCCACATTTACCAGTTTACATAATAATTATTTTGTAGGCTGTTAAAAATATAATTCCTGAATTTTACTTCCAAGAAAAGTTATTTGCTGGACATATTTAATATCACATTGGATTAGAGGAAGAAACGCTGGGTAATGCCTGGTGACAGTTGTAATGACTCAGATCTTTTCATCTTAAAATCAACCACGTCTTTGGTAGTGAATCCAAAAACATTTTCCAACAGAGATTGAAAGATTGTCAACTGCTGAGAACCATTTCAGTAAACTTGACCTAAGGACTCCCAACATGCTGGTAGACATAGAATAGAAAAAAGATAATCAGGAGGAAGAGGGAAAGAAGGCCTCAAAGAAGGGTATTGATGATTCTTACAAAATCCCACTTTGCTGAACTATTAGGTATCCATGATGGATGCCTGTATGGGTTAATTTTGAGTTGTATTTCCACAAAGGAAGATAAAAATTAAAATCTGATCTGTTGAATTTCTCCTCCCTTTTAGAAGGACATCAAGAAAATCATCTAAAAACCTAGCCATGGCTTTGGAAATGATTGTAAGAATTTTCTGTTATCATATTTTTGCCTCAAATTCAGTGGCCTCTGGCATATCAGTATTTCTTATTTTTTATATAACCTCCACTTTGCTTTGGGTATGGGGAAATGATTTAGCCAATGACAGTTAAGTGTAACCAATCTGTCTATGAAACTTAAAGACCACTATTACTTTGGAAAATAGCAGAGGTCTTTTGTGATCTTGGCAAGTAAGCAAATACTGGTTTCTACTGACTCTACCTACTTGTGCTTTCCTAATTTGGAGATGTTTAAAATATGCATTATTTGATTTATGGTTTCATAGACCCTCATTCAGTCCAGCCTAAGAATGTACTGGAACCATTTTGCATCAAACTGTGAGAGCTGATTGTTAAACTTTCAATGTGGCACACCCCAGAAATTGGTGACCGCTACAAATTGGGCTTGCTTTATTTTTGTGTTGAGGGTCTAGGCTTAAGAAATGACAACAATGTAGATTAAACTAAGAAAAAGTGTGCTGAGGTTTTGGGAAGGCCATTTGTTAGACATTTGCCAGTTCATTTTACAAAGGGAGGGAATGGGTTCAAATGGCCAAGAGCCCTGACATTGGAGTCAAAGGCCTTGTGTTCAGATGCAAATTTTGTTACTTACTACTTGAGTGGCCGTGTGTAAGTCACTGTCCTTCTCTGATACCCTGTTTTATTTTCAATAAAAGAGAGATTGGACTAAAAATGATTGCTAAGTTGTTTTTCTCCCCAGGCTTAATTCTTATGCAACTGAGGTATGGAGAGAGGAGATGATTTACCCAAAGTCACCCTAGTATTGTGTAGCAAGTCTATTTTCAAACTTAGGTTCTTTAGCCCTACCACATTGTGATGCCAATATACATTGTTCTGGATTGTGAGGTGCTCAGATGGTTCCTTGGGAGATTTAATTGCTTCTTTATCTACAAGGATATTATTAGAAAATGAATGTTAGTTCTATGTGTAGGAATAGAAACTATCCATTACCTTTTATTAAATTATTATTTATGTATCTCAAATTCTGAAACATGCAGCCAATATTCAAAATAGGCATGATCCAGAGACAGGAACAAAGACTGGTATGATTTCCATATAGTGTTTCCAGTATTCATTTAGTGATAGAAATAGAAATATATTTGTTTCTAAGTTTTGTAAAGGACAATTGTAAACTTTTAAATTTTAGGAACCAAAAGTTTAAACATTTTGAAAGACAAATAATTAATTAAAGTCATGGCATAGTTTTAGAGCTGGAAGGGACCTTGGAGGTCAACTAGTTCAGCACTATTACAGATTGGGAAGCTGAGACACAGAAAATTTACATATACAGCCTAACATCACCCAAGTAGAAGGTTCTAGAGCTGTCAGTATAGCTTAGCAGATTCTTGACAAAAGATTGGAATTATTGGTTTCTCTATCTAAAAGTCATCATAGGATCACATGAAATAATATATTGTTGTTGATAGAGTCAACCTTACAGTCAAGAAGATTTAAGTTCAAATCCTGCCTCTGATACACTTGTGTTACCCTAGAAAGTCATTTGACCTCTTGGTGCAAATGTCTAACACTAGAGGTTGCCAGTCTGGGAGTTTCCTCAACTAAAAGTCTTAGAGTTACCTTTAACAAATGAAAGATTCCAACCCTATATCTGAGGGTCATAGATTTGTAATTGGAAGGGAACACAAGGCCACGTAGTCCAACACCCTCATTTGTAAACTCAAGAATCAGGCCGAGTTTAAATGCACATTTCTGATTCTAGGCCTGTTGCTCATTCTGTTGTCCCACACTGCCTCCTGAGGTCTATGGCTATGGGGTAAGTCACTCAACTTAGTTCAATTCATCATGAATTTCTTTCCTCCTTTTCTCTGTGATGACTACATGCATGTCAGTGAGGACATGTACTTGCCTAGATGAGCACAAGTTTAGATTTCATGTCCCTGGCTTTTTCTTTTGCTTTGTGTTTCTTTCCAATGACCCCAGGGGACTGAATAACAAACCTGAAATGGATGTTTCTTGCCTTAGGGGCTGCTTCATGAGCTCAAGATTTTGGGACTTCTAGAATATGGGTGCTTCCTGGCATCAGGAGACACTTCCTGTTTTAAGGATGGTGTCACCATTTTGGATGTTTCCTGAACCTGAAAACAGAAATCCTGTACTTTGTGCTGTTGCTCAGACCATGAATAGTGAGGTGAAAGTTAAATCTATTCAGCAAGCTCACATTTCTCAGGAGTATTTACCTCCCAGTAGTGCATAACAGAAGGGACAGTGACATGGGCTTCTATATGAGCTTCTATGAATCTCTTGATTCACAGAGTACATCACGTATTTTCTACACAGCTTCTGAAATCCTTTGAGTACTTCGAATCCTTGTGGCCCAGGCTTCTTCAGCTCCTGGAAGAGTATGATATGAGTGATAGATTACTTGGGTTTCTGTTTCATATTTTCAATATATATTAATAACTATTTATGTGTTGTTTGTGTTTTAAGAATTTCTGTGTGATGTAGAAAATACATAGCTATCCGGATCCTGGGTACCTATTACTTTGTATGTTGAATAACTTTCTAGGAGAGACATCTTTTTTCACCTCTGAACTGACCACATACATAAGACATAATTAAGATCTATTTAAGAAATGTTTTCCTAGGACTTTGGAAGAAAAGCAAGAGTCAGAGGATGTGAGGGGGTGGGAAAGAGTATAACTACCCAATCTTTGAGGTTCTGCTCACCCTAGGGCTGAATCCAGTCCTTCTGAGTACTTATTTAGCTTCTGGTATGGGACTTTTTCCTCCCAATATGTCCTGAAGTGGATGAGAGGTATGGCCGAGTTGGTGAAAGTAGATCTCCAGGCTCCTTCAGTCCTCTGTGGTACTCTTTAAGCTTTAAGTCTTCAGGACTCTTCAAGTGTTAAGTAGCTTTGGACACTTCTGGCTTCCATCTTCAAGAGGAAAGATAGAAGAAGCCAACCTCATTTCAGATTTCTGAAGGAAAAGACTTTGGAAAGATATGGGAGGAACTGGTAGTCTCTGTCATGTTCCTACCCTAGTTTGCTACTCCAGAGACTATGGGGACTTTCCCTTTTAATGAAATCAAAGAATTTCCCTTGATTGAGTGAGTTACCTCACTCCTGATGGGAGAGCTCCTTCACTCTGTATTGTCTGAAATATTTTCTCCCATGTATACATCCTCTGATATATGTTTTGTTATGATTTGGATAAAGGGGTTTCTTTATTATCCACTATGAGTGTTCATTGTGGAACCTATATTATGTAGGAAAGGAGTCATCTTGGATATAGAGCCTAAGGTTCCTCTCCCTCCACCTCATGACAAATTTATCAGAAGCTAGATTATACCTGATTGTATCCCCTAGATTAATGATGTTTATAGGAACTGATAGATATAATTCTAGCCTGGTCCTCCTTCTCTCTGAGGAGAATAGAGTGGCAACCTCTAGCCTTAGCTCTTTACTTCCTGTCCTGGCAAGAATTAAAGTCTCCCTTGGAGAAGAATCTGGAGAAGTTTGCTAATGATATCTATTCTGCCTCCCTTCGTGGCACACAATGACAGCCTTCACCACAGGTGGGCCTCTCTGCAAGTCTCTGTCCCTACTTGAACCCAGAGCAACCCAACCCTTTTGTGGTAAGGGATCTCCTCTAAGCCTATGAATTGAATTCTTACCTCTTGGTTACCTTCATGCCTTTTTGGTGTGGCAGTCTCATGTTTATTTCTACGACTAGTCTCAAGTGATTGTAAGATCAGAGAATTATAGATTTAGAGCTGGGAAGGTCCCCAAAGGGTTTTACATTTTTATGGCAATGGGCTCTTAAGCCATTGTGTTCATTCATTTATCACCATTTTATTACTGTCATGGGTTGAAACCCATGAAGTAGAAAAGAACAATTCCCTATTGAATAGAATGAGATACATATGGATAAGAATTTTATCCAAGAGGTATCAGATATGAAAAAAGGGGAGGACAAAGGGATTTCTTATCTCTTCTTCGAAGAACAATTTTATGATATTACAAATAAGGGTGCCAGGTGGATTTAGCCAAAGTCATTGAAGAAATCTTGAAAAAGGCAATTCCATTGGACATAGAAGCATTTTTCATGAATAAATGAAAGTCTGAATTAATGCAAATGAGATCTATTTTTGTTCGCAGTTGGGCCAAAGAGTCTTTGAAGAATCTAAGAGAATGAGCAATGAAAATATGAGCCCCATTGTCTGATGGTGATGTATAATAATTGTACATTGCCATCATATACAACACTTCAGCAAGGTCAAGAAGGTTGAGTCAACAATCATAAAGAATTGGCCATAGTTTCTCTTCACGGTGTAGGAACACAAAGCTAGTGTGTTCATTGTGTACCAGTGCCAGGCATTGCATCAAAGGGTGAATTTATTTATCTCTAAATGCAAAGACCAGACTCTAGCATTAATTCTTAAAGTTCTTTAAAAAGGATAAATGATGCATTTTGAAATGACCAGCTCTTTACTTAGTTAAAATACTTTCTAAAATTTATTCAATTCCCAAGATCGTTAGGAAGACCCTAACCCTGTTGACCTCAATTTTCTTATCTGTAAAATGAGTTCGAGAAGGAAATGGCAAACCACTCCAGTTGCTGTTGTGTTTGTCTTTCATTCTCAAAGAGGACATGACATCAGGGAAATGGTGGAATGACTTGTAGTTGACTCTGATTTGTGTGAAGGAGGACTGTACAAGGTAACCAGCCTCACTTTCTCCTTCAGAGTCATTTGGGTCCAGTGGCCCAGATCCTTGACAAGAAAGCGCCAAAGGGGGTCATGAGGGGTTGACCATGACTGTGAGGACATGAAGTCTGTAATGCTTATACTAGCCAATTAAATAGGCTAAAGCTTCCCTTTTGGACTGGTTAACCAGACAATGGAGTAGCACAGTAACTAGCCAATTGGGAAGACTTCTGAAGCCTGGGGCTGCTTTACACATCGGTGATCCTTTGCAAGCAAACATTAGATGGACTCAGAGACCTCCAACTGCTGAAACTAGTCTTGACTAGGTCAGAGAGAGCAGGAGGCATCTTGGTTCCTAACTTATCTAAAGAGTGGCAAACATCCTGCTTTCTAATTTATAATTTTTTTCAGATGTCTTCTCTCTGGACCCCCATTTCCCTAATATCCCAATCTTTTGCATTTCTCCCTTATTCCCCACTTAGCTATTAAACCTAAAATAGTCATAATTCCTCAAATATATATAAATACCTCACTCTTTCCCAGTTCCTTTGAACAGCTGATAACATCATCTCACTGCTCCAGCTTACAAGCTTCTTCTCAGGCAATATATACAGTTGCAATCTTTGTAAACTGTGATCAGACTCTGGCTCACTCCAGGTCCCCTTTTTCAAACTTGGATTTCTTTCATTTTAGCAGTTCACAGGGGTTTTATTTTATCAATTGGAATGATTGAACAACAAGTATGAGCTAGTTCTGGGAGAAATATAAAGAGGCCAATCTCTTACAGACTTATCAGGTACAACGCAGTTGGAAAGACCTCTCTCCAAGATGATCTCCTACAGGCTTGTAAATAAGGCAAACTACTGAACATTTTACAGATTTTGAAAAAAAAAACAGGCCAATTTTCCTCCAAGAGGTTTGCAAATAAGAAAATAAATAAAACCAGTACATTTCCTTTTGTTCCATTCATGAACCATTTATAATTACTTATCCTGTAGATTTGGACAATAGCTTATTGACTAAATCTGTCTAAGGTAGTACTCCTTTTTCCGAACAAGAGGCATATTTTTCTTCTTTCATTTTTGATATTAATGCCTCTAATTCTGCATTAAAGAAATGGGGGCTTAGGGAGTTGATCCTACCCATTCAACAATGTACAAATAGAATGAGATGGAGTAGAAAGAGCCCTGGATTAGTGTGAGGACTTGGATTTGACTCCCAGCCCTTATACCATCTAACTGTAATCTTGGTTTTTCTGTATATTTATGTCTTTCAAATTTGAAGATTAACCTTCATCATCTCCCTGATTCTTTCCAGCTCTATGTTTCACTGATTCTATTATATGGATGGATAAGTCTGTAAATCTATTTTTTGATCCAACTCTCAACTTGCCTCAATCCTTGAGACATCTGTGATTCCATTACAACACTTAGGACCATAGCAGCACAGCTCAACCCAGGGATGTACTGTAAATGTTTAACAACTGACTCCCTGAAAAATGGACATTAGACTCTTAAATTCAACCTGCATTATTGATTTGTTCTACATCATTGTCTTACGTCTAGAAAATGAATGGAGCAATAAATTGAGGCCTGACTTGGAGTGTGAAAATTTAATGGCAGGTTTTCTCTAGCTGGTAAGAGCTGGGTCCAGCACACCACTGACTCAACTTCTATACTCAGAACTTTAAAGTGCAGAGTTCATATGGCTGAAAAAATGACCACTTAATGGGGAAACTTTCAGCTAACCAAAAGATCAAAGTTCTTGGAGCTAAAGGTTGTTCTGAATTATAATCCATAAACAGTCTTAAATATTCAATGGACATCTATCAGTGAAACAACTGTTTTTCTTGACTGCCAATGTATCTCCATGTGCCATAGTCATGACTGGAATGATATGCTGGGAAATTACCCATACTGATTTTGGTCATCTCTCTCTTGCTAGGATGGTGGAATAATGGCTAAGGAATTAAAGGCGAGGGAAGCAAATTATATATAATATTCATTTACTTCTAAGGAATTCTTTCAAATATGAGACCTAAAGGTAGTTCCTGGAAGGCTTCTCCTCAAAGATTCCATTCCAGCCACCATTCAGTGCATTTATGCAGTGCTTAGCATGATTCCTCGTACATAGTAGGAGCTTAATAAATGGTTGTTCTGTTTCCAGATGAATAAAGGAGCATATATGAAAAGGTCAACATATAAAAATATGCTAATTAGAAACTTAGAGGTGCAAGAAACCTCAGAGATCATGTAGTTTGACCTCATCAAGTCCCCCATTCCTATTGAGGGTACTGCCATTCACCCAGTTACTCAAATTCTTGACCTCTGGGGTTGTTACCTCCCCATGCTCCCAGTTTCCTAACCTTAGTCCTCTACCACTCTACCAAGAGACAGACAATTCATTTCTCCAACCATTTTTGTTTCTGCCTGTCTCTCGTGATGGAATACATTCCCTCCTCATCTCTACTTTCTGGCTTCCCTGACTTCCATATAAAATCACACCATCAACAACTTTTTCCACTGTTCATTTATCTTAGAACTTGCCCTCTGATGCACATGTAGAGTTCTGAAGTTGCCTTGACTCAATGTATCTCATTTGTACTTAGATGGTCTTAGCTCCCACTGGTCTCAACAATTGCTCTTTGGTAAAGTTATTACTGATTCAGGGGGCACTACTATAGATGCCAGTTGAAACTCTAGGCCTTCCAAGTATTTGAAGAATGACATTTGGACAAAATAGAGAATACTGTCTCTAAATTTGGGCAGAACTGGCCATTTCAGATAACACTTATAGGAAATCAAATAATACATGTCCTATTGTACTGTGTTGAATTGCTTTTAGAATGAAAGGGATTTTTTAGGTTCTTTTTAATTTATAGGTGCTATATTAGGTTGATTAAAGTCAAATGGGCAGAACCATTCAGTGGAGAAAGCAAGCAGTGGACTTGGAAAAAGTAAGTCAGTCATGATTCATTCTTTTAAAAACATCTTTATTTCTGCTCCCAGTTATATGTTAAAACAATTTTTAACATTTGGTTGTTTTGATATTTTGAATTTCAGATTCTATATGTGCCTTCCCTCCCCACCTCAGATGGTAAGCAATCAAATATAGGTCATACATGTGCAATCATGTAAAACATTTTCATATTTGTCATTTTGTACAAGAAGATTTGAAAGTCAAAAATAACATGCTTTTGTCTGTATCCAAACAATAGCAATCCTTTCTCTTGAGTTGGATAGTATACTTCATTATTAGCCCTTTGAGATTGTTTTAGACAATTATATTGTGAGAATAGCTAAATCACTCTAAGTTGATTATCGTATAGTATTGCTGTTAGTATGTTCAACATTCTGCTGGTTCTGCTCAACACACTGTGCATCAGTTCATGGAAGTCTTTCCAGGTTTTTCTGAAATCACCCTGCTTCAACAAACCTTCACTAAGCACCTCCATTTTGGGGAAAGAATGGTTCAAAGAATGAGGTGTACAAAGAAAGTAAAAGCTAGGTCCCTGCCCTCACTGAGTAATCCTGGTTCCTCCCTGGGCCTTAGTGTTTTCATCTCTAAAATGGGACTAGACAGGTGATCTTCCAGCTCCAAATCTATGGCCCTATGAATGAATCATATACCCTTCACTACTGGCCATCTCAGTCTGCTGAATCAGCAGCCCAGTTCTTCAGGAAAGAATAATTTTGTGCATTGTAAGGTATGTGCTTGCTCTTGGGACTTTGAATTAAATTACAGTGTCTATAATGATAGGTGGTCATTTAAGGAATGTGAAAGTATATAATTCATATGTTTAAGTGATGAGTCTGTCATTTTCTGACTTTGGTTAGAAAATGACAGATATTCTAAGTGGTTGCGCAACTGAATGGAATACAGATACTATAATTCCGTACTTTCAGAAAGAGAGCCAGACCTGTCTGTCCTGTGGTGAGAAGGAAAACTTTTGGTAGGAAGGACCCAAACTTAACAAAAGGGACTTATAAACTAAAGAGTAGTGGAGAAGTCTGTCTTGTTACTATAGGAAGAATCAGGTCTACCCCACTGGGGCTTGCTATAATTTTCAGATTCTGTGTCTACGAATGAGTCTGGGCAATTGAGATGAGGAAATAATTGAGCACACTGCCATCCTTCCAGTGTCTCATGCTCATACCTTTGAAGTCATTGTCTACACTTTTCTTTCACCCTCAATCTTCTTCACCTTTTCTCTGTTAATCAGTTGCCAACAACAGCAATAACTAATATATAGCACTTTAAGGCATTTAGATGGTGCAATAATGCATAGAGTACCAGGCTTTGAGTCAGAAGAACTCACCTCCCTGAGTTCAAATCTGACCTTAGACACTTCCTTCAAAGATCAACTCCCCATCCTATGCAGCTTTTCCTGATCCCTGTAGCTCAGACATTTAGTAACTGGATGACCTGGGCTAGCCACTTAATCTGAACCTGCTTCTGTTTCCTCAGCTGTAAAATGTCAGTAACAATAGCACCTATCTTCAAGATTGTATTGTGAGGGAAAATCAAGCAATTTGTAAAGCACTTTCCAAACCTTGAAACACTATAAAAATGTTGTTTTTATTCTCTAGCTTTTCTAAAATTGATCACATACATACATGTGCATACTGTGGAAAACTTTTAATATTGTGCATTGCAATGTGACTAGATTTTCTCTCAATCAGTTCAGAACACAAAACATTATGCAAGAATTTTTTGTCTAGATTGGGGATGAGGAGATCTGGATTTGAATCTTGACTCTCTTACCAGAAGCTAATATGGCCTTGGTCAATGTAGTTCAACCTCCCTGAGTCTCAGATTTCTCCCTTATAAAATGAGGGGGTTGAAGGTTGTTCCTGGAAAACAAATGAGTAACTAAAAAGTATTCATTAAGTGCTTACTATGTACACATCACTGTTGAACAAATGGACAATTAGCCAGTCCAGGCTCTTAAAGAGCTCATGTTCTTCTGGGGAGATAACATATGTGAAATGTTCCAGTTAGAGGGAAAGGTGTCACAGTCCTCAGGGTACAGTGGCAAAGCTGATGGTGACATCGCTTTAATGTCCTTTCCAACGATAAAGGCACCTCAGGTTCTGATGCTGAACCATTTGACCAGGCCAGGGAGTTTAGTGATGAGATTTTTCTTTCCTGGGTCTCCAGTCCATGAAGGAGCAGGTCCAGGATGTATCTCCATAAGGGCTGCTTCCTAGGATAATGGCTGAGGACACTGGGCATCACTACTCCCAAAGTTCTAGAGTTCGGGGCTATCTCCATTGGGGTCTGAGGGGAAATGGTGGTCAAAGTGGTACTGGTGGTTTGATTTGCCTGGAGAGACAGCCTCCTGCCTCTCCTTTGGAGTGCCTCATGGCTTCAGCTAGACTGGTTTGCTTAGCCTATGACAGTTGGATGGCAGTTGATGGAAATGTCTGGCTCTTTCTCCACAGGAATTGCTGGCCTGGATGATGGATGTGAGGGCTGGGCTAGAAGCAGTGTTGATGGTCTGGGAGGTGCTAGCTCTCCTAGGGCTCCCGCCCATATCACTCCTGCCCCTCATAAGTAAACACTGTTTCTTCTTTGAGAATGATTAAAAATCCCCCATCTCTCCCATAGATCACAAAAGCAAGTATGTCTCTCCTTACTAGTTGCTGGGCACTACGATAACCAACAAAGGGGAGTAGGAGAACAGGGACCACTTTTATAAGGGGCAGGAAGCAGATGGTGCACTATGGGTGAAGACTGCTGCGAACATCACCAGATGTGCTTATCTTGTTGGCCAATTTTGCTTGATTGTGTTTTTTCCCTTTCTCACAAGGGAGGAGTTCAGTGGGGGTGGGCAGGTTGAAATGACTTGTATGAGCAAAGGTATCAATAAAACTGAATGAAGCAAAAAAGGAAGTCAGAGTAGGTTATGTGTAAGGCCCATTCCAGCTGTGAAGGCTGTGACCATGTGTGACATCATCTCTTTCTTCTGTGCTACCTGCCTCTAAGGTCTTTATTTATATTATTATGTCAACATTATTACAATGCTATGGTCATCAAATCACAAATATTATTGGGAATTAATCCAATATAAAGACAATCATTGAATCTAGTAAGGGATTTGCCCAGTGCCCAGCTGAGAGCACACAGTCCTTGGGTAAAATTAGAGTTGCTTCTCATCTGTCCCCTCCTCCTTTGTGCACTGGTAACTGTCTCGAATCCATCCTTTTAGGTAACCAATGGGATGCCTTGGTAGTTTAGACCCTGTCCCAAGCTCCATCACCACGGGCCATCGTTATTGGCTATCCAGCATTGTCTTGGAGCAAATCTAACTGATAGTGATGACAAATTAGAAAGGACATTCCCCCACCCCCAACTCCTCTACTGAAAGGAAGGGAAGTCCACCTGCGGACCAAGGCTGGCCAGAGTGATGACCGAGAGCTGCCCTGCTTTCATTGGCATTTTCATTGGCTTTGTTGTGATTATCCCACGCCTGGAACACAGCAGGAGATAAACGAAGGCTTGCTAAGATGAACTGATTCTGGTGACTTTATTCTGCTTTGTTTTCTAGGACTCTTCCTATGTTTCTCAGAATTTTCATATTGATCCTTAAATGTCTTATCATATACATATACCATGGCTTGCTGAATAATTGGCTAATTTTGTTTTAATCCTAACTAGCTGACAGAAACCTGGGCCTACCGAGATATCTGCATGTTTAGACTTCTCTATTTTGTTGCTCATTTGTTTCAGTTATGTCCAACCCCTTTGTGACCCCACTCAGATACCTGAGTGGCTTGCCCTTTCCTTCTTTGGTTCATTGTACAGATGAGGAAACTGAGGCAAAGAGTATTAACTGACTTGCCCACGGTCACACAGCTATTAAGTGTCTGAGGCCAGATTTGAACTTGGCTCTTTCCAACTCCAAGCCTCCCACTTTATGTACTGGGTCACCTAGCTGCCCCAACTAAAAGACATTTTTTTTGATAGGGAACCTGATTCTGAAGTCAAATCTTCCTGACCACAGAGGTAGTTCTTCCTCCACTTGGCCATGCTGTACTTTCCAGTATCATATAACCATTATGTGTCAGAAGATAGTATTTGTCAAGTCAGTATATGTCAAAGACATGAATTTTAGGCATTCCTGACTCCATGGTGACCTCTGTCTACAGCCTTACACTATCTCCCTTTCTGGGAAAAGTTGTACATCAGCCCATGACCTGATGACAGCAGCATCCCCGGAATGAGATCGGTCCATTGGGTCACCAGTATCTGCCATGGAATGCAGATGAAGTATTCTGTATGTGCGAAGTGCCGGAAAGTTGTCTGACATATGGGCGGACATTTCCTGATCAACAAGTTTTGGCTCTAAATTGGGCAGATGGCCCAAACACAGACTGATGAGCGAAGAACAAAGAACCCCATCAAGAGAGGGGAATTCCTTTGGGGGCAGCACAGGAGCCAGAAGAGAGAACAATGATGAGTCAAATGGCCTTTCAGAGGCACAAAGATTCCATGGGCCCCACTGGGGACCAGTCCAGCTCCGGTTTATAGAGTGCATAATGAGGGCATGTCTTGACCAGGGGGTGCAGACCAGCAGACAAAAAGATGGAGCTCCTAATCCCAAAGGGCCCACCCATAAACCTTGGCTGCAGAAGGGATTCAAAGGAAAGAGCACACAGGCCAGGGGCTTGGCAGTGTCTGACTTCCAAGCAGGCATTGGTCTTTTCAGCCTTATCCACATGCCCTGGAAAGAACAATGCAGAAAGCATGATCCTAAAAAGAAAGGGAATCCCAGAGTGATGTCACAGAATAAATGGGAGACCTTGCTCAGGGGATGTATTTCTGAAAAAAAAAAGACAAAAGAACACCTATTCCTTTGCTTTTAAGGTTAAAAAAACAAACATTGTTAGGGTCAAGAGAAAGATCCAAGAAGGGAAAAAAAACAATGACCAGGGTGGACAGTGGTGAGTCAGCTGAACTTCTTTTCTTCTTTTTCTAAGGCAGGGGTTTTTATCCTTCTTGGGCTGTGTACCCCTTGGGGCAGCCTGGTGAAGCCCAGTTTAAAGGCACAAAATAGTAGGATAACAAGGAAACATCAATATGCTTAACAGCAACAACAACTAGAAAAATTCATGTATCCCAGGTTAAGCATCCCTGTTCTTAAAGAGCAAGGTCATTGACTTGGGAAGCCATCCCTCCTTCTTTGGACTTAGGTACCATGTCTTTGCTTCTTCTTCCCTCTGCTGTTCCACCAGCAAGTTCTTTCAGGAATCTCCATTTAGGGAAGGGTCAATCCTCCATTCTCCCTTGTGCGTACCCCGCTTCCAACCTTTCAGCCCCATTTTTGTATTGACTTCTCCTTTTAGAATGTCAGTTCTTTCAGGACAAAGATTGTCTTTGTTTTTGTTTGTATTTGCATCCACAGTGCTTAGTATAGTGCCTGGTACATAATAAGCACTTAACAAATGCTTACTGGTTGACTATTAACTGACTTTCACAAAGTAAGGGTCTGACCATGTCACTCCCCTACTCAATGAACTCCAGTGGTTCCCTATAACCTCCAGGACTAAACACAGACTCTTCTGTTCAGCATTTAAAACCCTTTCCAATTAATTCCTAATCTCCCCTTCCAGTCTGGTTTCATACTGCTCCTTTTCATGAACTCTGTGGTCTAGATCAATTAGCCTTCTTATTGTTTCTCAACCATGGCACTCCATCTTCCTTCATTAACCCTTTATAGGGGTTAGCCATCTCACAGCTGGAATGCACTCTTGCTTCATTTTCCCTTCTGAGGATCCCCAATTCCTTCCCAAAGTTAGCTTAAGAACCACCTTCATCAACACAAGATCTTTCCTGATTCCCTGGCATTTCTAATGCTTTATGAAATCACCTTGTATTATTTTGGTAAATATTTTTATATATACATATCCCTTTATAAACACACATATGTATAAATATATATATATATATATATATATATATATATATATGTATGTATTTTTACAAATCGGTATAATCTTCCTTCATGCGGGCAAAGACTGTTTCACATTTTTTAATGCTTTCCAGGGTTAAGCTTGGTGCCTGACACACAGTAGGTGCTTAGTAAATGCTTTTGATAGGTTGATCGGTAGAGGTAATCCCTTCCCCTCTCCAATCCTTACGTCTTTTGGGACATTTGTACTATATGCCTCTCAAGGGCGTTGTGCTGGGGAAAAAGTCCTGCAGACTTCAAAATCCTTTATAAATGAGAGTCATTGTTAGTATCAGACTCTGCACGGGGCCCCAGAGAGCCATTTAGTTCAACCACTTTTTAAAGATCAAATTAAACCCTTCTGGGTTGGTCAAAGTCATAAGGTATCAAGTTGTAGAATCAGTTTTGATTCCAAATTGTTGAACTTAAGAACAAGCATTTTTTCCATTGGCAATGTTGGGATGTTAGGGGATCCAGGAATGAGGAGGTTCATTCTCTACAATGCATATGCATTTCTGAGGGCTACAGGAAAAGTTTTTCTTGTGGACCCAAAATGAAAACTTCTGTCAAGGTTTAACCAGTGATGATTTGGGCTTATTAGAAGGGTATTCTGCTGTTTACCCTAAAATGGCAAAGAGCTCAATATTTCCACAGCTTTTCTAATAATTTGTCTTTGAAAATTACTCTATAACCAAATTTTTGGAGACAGAAAGGACCTCAGGAATGATTCAGTACAGCCTTTGTGTCCCCTCCCCAAAGAATCCCCATTATACTCTTGAGGATTCAAGGGTCAAAGGTTCACCTTACCCTTGTTTGAAGGCCTCTGGTAAGGAGGATTCCACTATCTCCTGGTACAGTCCTTTTGGAGAGGCAAAGGTAAGTATGGTCTCAGACGCCCAGCAGAGTAGTAGAAGCTAATGGTCATGTTTTCCTTGAGTCTTCTCCTCAGTTTCTTTAACTGCCCCTCATATGGCATAGATTCCAGGTCCTTTTCCCTCCTGGTGGTCTTTCTCTGGAGTCTCTATCACTTACCGATGCCTATCCACATATGTTTGCCCCCAAATGAACACAATATTCCAGTTACAGCCTGATCAGATCAGAGTGCCCATTGTTCTTCATTTCACATGAAGACCCCCCAAAACAATGTTCATATTGATTTGTTAATAGCTTTACTTTTACTTCTTTTTGTCCATTTAATGAATTGTGTTCTTGTGTCTACAAGAAGCCATAACGCTGGAGTCCTCTTAATGCTAAAGCCTGCTTTGTGCTAATTACCTCCAGTTTGTACTGCATCTATCAAGTAGGTACAGAACTGTTTTCATGCTGTTTCTCCAATGAGACTGTGGCCCCTGGGAGTCCTCATGGAGAATAGGGGCTGTCTTTTGCCTTTCATTGTATCCCAAGAGCTTAGCAGTGTGCCTGGCTTAGTGTGGACACTTCATGAGTGCTTGTTGATTGGCTGACTATAAGAAGAGACAGAAGGTTATCAAAGCATAGGATGAAAATGTGATTCTTCTGAGCAAGAGGCATCCACAGATGTACTATGCTGTATGGAATACTTTGGAGGTCCTCTGACAAGTTTAATCCATGGAAAGAGGATTGACTTCAGAACTAAAAGTATCAGTGGGTAATTTGGCCTCGAGGGCCTTTGTCAAGAGAGCAGTGTGGCATAGCAGATGGCAAATTCAGCCTCAGACACTTACTGTGTGACCCTGAACAAGTCACTTAGCTTTTGTGTGCCTCAGTCTCCCCAACTGCAAAATGTGAATAATGATGGTACCTACTGTCTAAGCTTGTGGTAAAGATCAAACTAAATTGTATTTATAAGTTGCTTAGCACATTACCTTCCATATAAGAGATATTTAATACATGTTTGCTCCTTTCTCTTCCTTCTTGTATTCTTACAAGGCTGGACTTGGGCTTAGAAATATCTGAGTCTAAATTTCACCTGGAAATGTAGCTAGGCAGTTAGGTGGCACAGTGGATAGAGTACCCAGCTTGGAGTCAGGAGGACCTGAGTTCGAATCTGGCCCCAGATGTTTACAACGGCATGACCATGTTTGCCTAAGTTTCCTCATCTGTAAAATGAGCTGGAAAAGGAAATGGCTAAACTATTCCAGTGTCATTGCCAATAAAAACTCCAAATGGGGTCAGAGAGAGAGGGGCATGACTCAACAATAACAACTTCACTTTATATACTAATTAGCTGGAGAAAATTACTTTCTCTGACCTCAGTTTTCTCATCTGTAAAAATGGTACATTGGACTTGGTGACCTCTTCGGTCTCTTCTAGCTCTAAATCTGGAATCCTTTGAATCCTCTAGGATCTCAATGACTATGATGTGACTGAAGTTGTGGAGTTTTAAGTTGCTTTGGAATCAACTTCTAGCTGTGTCCATGAGACTCCTAATATTTGAGGAGCCAGAGAACCCGCTGACTGTGGACGTGTTGTTGTACTTCTTGTGGAGAATCACAAATTAACATCAAACTGAAGCCAACCGGAGGCCTGGAGTGCATGTTCAAATTTCGAGGAGGAGACACAGGTTCCAGACTCTCAGAAAACAAACTGGAGGCCTGGGTCTATTCATGCCAATGATTCAAAACTGTGTTTGGCAGGATTGGGAAAAAAAGAAAAAGAAAAATCTCTGAATGTCCATTCCTGAGACCAAGTTCACACACTTTTACACTGTGTCTTCAGTTAAGGGCCCCATAAAGTCCTGGAAATCTGGAAGCTTGCAGAGGATGAGATTAAAGCCTTGTAGGATAAATAGGGTTTTATTTGAGTCAATTTTGATTTTATGAAAACTGCACCTAATTTAGAGGCCGGACAAAGAATTCCTTATCTCCCACCCACCATCTAAAATGTCTGTCCAATTAGTAAGACTTTGACAGCCGGTGTCAGAATTGATCCTCAGTATTTCTCATTGTAAAGTTGATGGAATGTGTGATAATAAGCCCTACTTTGGCTTAAGTTGGACTTGATTACCACTCTTTTCCAGGGTGAAAACAGTTAAGAAACGAAAAAGTCTTCTGTGATCTCCAAGAGCTGATTGATTGAGGATGACATTCCAGGCTTGGTACTGGAGATGCAGGAATTGAGTCTTGCCCTGGAGGTTTAAAGTCTCATATTCTTCTCCAAGTGGCAGTGAAACATTGAGATGTGTAACTGAGCTGCCTACTAATCGGGTACTCCTGGGCTACCGTTCACAAACTTGAAGACTGTTCACAGTCTGTCTGCTTACCGTTTGGCATAGATGATCCAAGCAGGGCCGTGAATCTGCTGACAGAAAGCCAGCCTAGAAAGATTAATCTTCTTTGACAGTGCCTCTGAGCTAATGACTCTGCTTTGGTATAACAAACAGATAGAAAAGGGGCAACCACTCTTTACTTTCCAAGGCGAGAGGAGGCAGTGTGCATGATACACAAGAAAGAATGTGGACTCCAGAAGTTCAAATCTTACCTCTGAATGTGACCTTGGACAAGTCAATCTCCCTAAGTTGCATTTTCTTCATCCATAAAATGAGGGGGTTGCACTAGGTGGTTGTTTAAGTTCCTTGAACTCTAGACCTAAGATCCTGTGAATTTACAACAGTTAACTTTCAGTCCTATGTAAGTAAATCTACTTTCCCTTTCATTGTGCTACCTATAGAATAATGAGAATTTTCCCTGGCCTAATCCCACTGGGAATAGATGTAATGCAGTCAAAGTGAATCAATTTCTTCCAGGACACTGCCTATGGATGAAAAGAATCATTCATTGGTGGGGCATGGGAAGAAAGCACTAGCTTCATGTATCAAGTGCCCTCCTTAGAGAAGGGCAACATAATATGAGGAAGTCCATATGGAAACAGGCCTTCCTTTTTGCCCTGGGGGTTGATAAACTGTGAAGTTCTCTTTTTCTTGTGTTACTTTATCTCCATACTATCTTTCCTTTAATATTTAAGAAGGCCAGGGGATAGAGTTGCCCCCAGGTGCACAGGGAATTTGGTTGGCTTCTATTCAGACATGAAATAGAACTCATAAAGTAATCTCTCTTTCTCTCAGGTGTATATACATATATACACACATACACATACATATATACGTCATACACACACATGTATATATACAGATATAGGTATACATACATATATATGTATTATGTATAATAGAGAAACATAAATATAATATATATAATACAGAAATATATAATATATAGAAATGATGATAGCATATAGAATAGAACATGTAGATAATATACATGTAGATAGAATATTTATACATACATATGTAGAATATATAGACAGAATATACATGTGCACATATATGTTTGTGTATGCATATATATGCATACACACATATATACATATATATTATCTATATACACACATGTAATTTTACAGTTTCTTAGATCATAAAGATCATAGATTTAGAACTGAAAAGGAATTTAGAAATCACCTAGCACAGCCTGCTCATTTTACAGAAAAAGAAGATGAGACCCCGAAGGGTTAAATGACTTGCCTTCAAGGTTATATAGGTAATAACAATATCTAGCATTTAGAGCTTTAAAGCTTGCAAAGAAATTTCCAAACATTATCTCTTTTCATCCTTATAACAACCCTGAGAGGCAGGTACTATAATGAGTTCCATTTTCCAGAGGAAGAAATGGTAAAGCGACTTCCCCAGGGTCAAACAGCTAGTACCTGAGGTTAAACTCAGATCTTCCTGATTCCAGGGCAGCTAGGTAATGCCGTATGGATAGAGAGCTGGGCCTGGAGTCAAGAGGACTCCTGAGTTCAATCTGAACTTGGACGCTTACTAGTTGTGCAAACTTGAGTAAGTCATTTAGCCCTGTTGGCCTCAGTTCCTCATCTGTAAAATGAGTTGGACAAGGAAGCAATAAACTACTCTAGTACCTTTGCCTAAGAAAATCCCAAACGGGATCATGAAGAGTCAGATATGATGGAAATGACTCAACAACAAAAACTTACTGACTCCAGGCTCAGCACCCTACCCACGGAGCCATCTAGCTCCCTCTAGCCAGGTCCTAAGCAGGAAGGTTAGAATTCATATTCAGATCCTCTATCCCTAAAGCCAATGATCTTTTCCTGTTCCAAGCAAGTTTGCAGAAGAACTTTGACTCAACTATCATCTGTCACACCAACTAGACTTTAAAAATTCAATTGAGTAATGCCTTTTACATCTCACCATTGCAGACCTTCATCCTGTCCATCCATAGAGATGATATCCCCACCCAGCTCCTCTAAAAGTAGTGGTGATGTTGGTGTAACACACTTGTGCATTCTTATCTATGACACTAAAGCAAAAAACCTAAGTGAATTTTGAAGATTCTTCTCAGGCCAAACTTATAAATATTCAAGTTTGTCTAATATGATTCATATTATTTAATGGACAAATAAAGGAGAGAGGATTTGTCCAGGAGTCCAGGAGACCACCAGTCCAGGAACTGATGAAGTCATCGCCCCATTGACAGCCCAGGCTGCGCTGTGTAGCAGATGTGGAGAGAGCAGAGATGTTGATTTGAATCTTACCTCTCAAATTCACTCACTTTGTGACCCCAGTTAAGTTATTTTAATACTATAGAACATAACTTACCTCATTTAATGGAGACCCCAACGCTCTTCCTGACAGGGTTATTGAGAAGATCAAATAAAAGATATACAAAGTGTTTTACAAAATTTAAAACAATATAAATATTATTCATTCTTTTCATATATTTATCTTTTATTTATTTTTAGTTTTCAAAATTTATTTCCACAAGATTTTGAGATCCAAATATCTTCTCATCTCTCTCACCCCCCACCCCAACACCCCGTGCATTCTGATAATTCCTTCCTCCAATCTGCCCTTCTTTCTATCACACCTCCCCCTCCCTTATCCTCATCTCCTCTATTTTTTGGCAGGGTTACTGAATACTTTCATTCTGCATGTAGAAGTCACTAAGGATTTGGCCTGTGGGCTCACTGGGCTGCATCATAAGTACATAGCTCCACACAACACCAGGGTTGGGGGTGAGAACAGGTCAATCCATCCCAGTCACAAGATGATAAAGGGTCTTCTGACAGAGAGCCAGATGATCATCAGGTAGTCTCCGGTACAAGACAGTTCTAACGAAGCAGTAAGAACATCACAGAAAGGTTGAAGGGAGAGGGAAGTTAAGCAGCAGAGGCCCCTGCCCCCAAAACAAGACTGGTCTAGTACTTGGTGGTGCCCATTCTTAGGACAGGAGCAGACTTCTATAGAGGGGACTGGCGCCTGTGAGTTCTTAGGCCTCCTAGCCACAGAGCTTACTTGGCCTGAGGGTTTCTGAAGTTCCTTCCAGCAAATTTAGCCTTGCTGCCCAGCTCTTCCTCAATTCTGAGAAGCTGGTTATACTTGGCCAGACACTCAGATCGGCAAGGGGCACCAGTCTTGCTCTTCCCACCAGAGACCCACCACCAGGTGTGCAATAAAGGTAACTTCAGTCTCCCCAGAATGACGAGAAACCATTACTCCCCACCCATTGGATTGGGCCAGCTTGCATGCCTGGACAGATTCAGTCATGGAGCCAATCTGGTTCATTTTGAGTAGGAGGCAACTGCAGGCCTTCTCATTCACAGCCTTTTCAATTCACTTGGAATTGGTCACTGTGAGATCATATCCTACTACCTGGATGCCGGCAGTAGCAGTGAAATTTTTCCAAGCTTCCCAATCATCCTGGTCAAAGGGATCTTCAGTAGACACCACTGAATAATCCTTGATGAAGATCTTGTAGAGGTCCCCAAGCTCAGAAGGGGAGATGTATCTGCTGGAATCATCAGGAGACTTGAAGTCTAAGTCATGTTTCCCAGACCAGAAGAATTCAGAGGCAGCAACACCCATGCCAATTATGACCTCATCAGTATAGCCAGCCTTACCAATAGCATCCTTTAGCAGGTCCAGAGCTTCTTTATTCTCCAGGGTGTTAGGAGCAAAGCCACCCTCATCCCCTACATTGGTGACATCTTTTCCATATTTCTGTTTAATCACACTCTTCAAGTTGTGGTAGACCTCAGCTCCAATGCGCATGGCCTCCTTAACGTTTGCTGCTCCAGCAGGGAGGATCATGAACTCCTGCATGGCCAGCTTGTTACCAGCATGGGAGCCACCATTGATCACGTTGAAGGCTGGAACTGGTAGGATGACTTCATCATTGCTTGCAAGGTCAGCAATGTGACGGTATAGGGAGACACCTTTCTCAGCAGCTCCAGCCTTACAAACAGCCAGAGAGACTCCCAAAATGGCATTTGTACCAAATTTAGATTTATTTTCAGTACCATCCATCTCTATCATCAATTTGTCGCTCTTCTCTTGCTCCACAACATTTAATTTCTTGCTAATCAAGGTTGGGTCAATAGTTTTATTGATGTGCTCAACCACTTTTGAGATACCTTTCCCCATGTAGCGGGTCTTATCTTGTCTCAGAGCTCCAGGGCTTCATGGGTACCAATAGAAGCACCACTGGGCACAGCAGTTTGGAATTGACCTTTTTTAGTGTAGAGATCAACTTCAACAATAGGGTTTCCATGAGAGTCAAAGATCTCTCTTGCCTGGATCTTGTAAATAGACATGTTGAGTTTCTGGATGAGGCTTTCTCCACTGAGCTCAGACAACAGAGGCCTAGGGCTTCCTCTATTTTCTTGTAGGGCAAGATAGATTTCTATACCCCATTACTTGTACTTCTTGTTTTCCAGTTGCAGGTAAAAATAATTTTTAATATTCAATTTTAAAATTTTGAGTTCCAACTTCTCTCCCTTCCTCCCTCCCCACGTATCCTCACTGAGAAGGCAAGCAATTCAACATAGATTATACATGTGTAGTTATGCAAAATATTTCCATAAAAGTCATGTGAAAGACTAACTATATTTCCTTCTATCCTATCATGCCCCCATTTACTCTATTCTCTCTTTTGGCCTTGTCCCTCCCCAAAAGTGTTTACTTTTAATTACCTCCTCATCTCATTTCCCCTTCCTTCTATCTTATCTCCACTACATCCCACTTATCCCCTTTTCCCCTACTTTCCTGTAGTGTAAGATAGACTTTCATACCAATTGAATGTGCATGTTATTCCCTCCTTAAGTCAGATATAATGAGAGTAAGCTTCACTTTTTCCCTCTGCCCTCATACCTTTTTCCACTCCATTGAAAAGCTTTTCCATGCTTCTTTTATGAGAGATAATTTGCCACATTCCATTTTTCCCTTTCTCCTCTCAATATATTCCTCTTACCCCTTAATTTCATTTTTTAGATGTCATCCCTTTCAATTCAACTTACCCTGTGCCCTCTTTCTGTATATACACAATCCCTCCAACTACCCAAATACTGAGGAAAGTCTCAAGAGTTACAAATATTATCTTTCCATGTAGGAATGTAAACAGTTTAACTTTAATAAGTCTCTTATGATTTCTCTTTCCTGTTTACCTTTTCATACTTCTCTTGATTCTCATATGTGAAAATTAAATTTTCTATTTAGCTCTGGTCTTTTCATCAATAATACTTGAAAGTCCTCTATTTCATTGAATAACCATTTTTCCCCTGAAGTATTATACTCAGTTTTGCTGAGTATGTGATTTTTGGTTTTAATCCTAGCTCCTTTGGCTTCTGGAATATCATATTCCAAGCCCCTCTATCCCTTGAAGTAGAAGGTGCTAGATCTTGTACTATTCTGATTGTATTTCCACAATATTTGAATTGTTTCTTTCTGGTTGTTGCATTATTTTCTCCTTGACCTGGGAACTCTGGGATTTGGCTACAATATTCCTAGGAGTTTTTTTTTTTTGGATCTCTTTCAAGAGGTGATTGGTGGATTCTTTCAATATTTATTTTACCCTCTGGTTCTAGAATACCAAGGCAGTTTTCCTTGATAATATCATGAAAGATGATGTTTAGACTCTTTTTCTGATTATGGCTTTCAGGTAGTCCCATAATTTTTAAATTGTCTCTCCTGGATCTATTTTCCAGGTCAGTTGTTTTTACAATGAACTATGTCACATTGTCTTCTATTTTTCATTCCTTTGGTTTTGTTTTATAATTTCTTGATTTTTTGGCTCCATTCTCATCTTTAAGGAATTATTTTCTTCAGTGAGCTTTCAGATCTCCTTTTCCATCTGGGCAGTTCTGCACTTTAGGACATTCTTCTCCTCATTGGTTTTTTGGATATCTTTTGCCATTTGGGTTAGTCTGTTTTTTAAAGTGTTATTTTCTTCAGCATATTTTTGAGTCTCCTTTAGCAAGCAATTGACTTGTTCTTTATGGTTTTCTTTCATCACTCTCATTTCTCTTCCCAATTTTTGCTCCACTTCCCTTACTTGATTTTCAAAATCCTTTTTGTGCTATTCCATGGCCTGGGACCAATTCATATTTTTTTTGGTGGCTTTGGAGACTTTGTTTTCTTCCATTTGTATGCTTTGGTCTTGCTTGTCACCAAGCAAACAAGAAAAAGTGACTTTCCCAGGATCACACAGCTATTGTCTGAGGCCATATTTGAACTCAAAAAGATGAGTTTTCCTGACTCCAAGTTCAGCGCTCTATCTACTGTGTCATCTCTCTGCAATATCTTGGTTGCCTTGCATGTGAAAATTTTTCTTGAGTTTTCAGACACTGGAGGGTTCCATAAGATACGTAACATTGGCAGTATTTAAAAGATTCATCTGTTTCTGGGAGATATTCAGGAATTTTAAAACAGCTTTGAAATTTCTGGAATCCAGTTCAACTGACTTTGTTTCTTCTATTTGAAATTATTTAAGTCATCTGCTAGCACTGTCTTTCCCAATTATACATGTAACATCTCCTACATATTCATATATATATATATATATATATATATATATATATATATATATATATATATACATACATACATTCACACACACACATACAATATGTGCTTATTACATAGTGCACATCAGCATGTATCCTGGAACCCTTCCCCTCACACTCTTAGAGGCAGTTTATGTTGCAGTGGGTGTTGTGCTGGGTTTGGAATCAGGAAGAAGTAAGTTCAAATTCTGCCTTAGATTATTGATACTTATTTAAACATGGGTAAATCAGTTAAGCTCTCTGGTCTTCAGTTCCCTCATATGTCAAATGAAAGGGATGGGCTTGATAAGCTTTAATTTCCCCTCTAGCTCTAAATGTATGAGTCAATGTACTTCCCATCTCACGGCAACCTACCTTTCTCTAGACAATGCTGGTTCCTTTTCTTGTGATCCCTGTCACACTGGCCAAAGCGCATTTAGGGTCCACATACGAGATTTTGTTCCTCTCTGCTACTTCCACACTATTTCTTTGATTCAACAGTCTATCCTCCTTTGGGACTCACTCCATCAGGCCCCTTGTTACTTCCATTTACCATCTGGAGGGTGGTGGCTCGCAATTCTGAAATTAAAACCTTTCTGTGTAGTCATCCTCTCTGTCTCAACCCTTGCCCTTCTATTGGAGGAAGGGGTTCAGTATTCATACTAATATCCCTCCAATTGCCCTACCCTTCTATTTCATTAATGTTCCAAACTGCAGGACCTCCATTTCCATTTCCACCCACTTAGTGGAATGGATCATCATACCTTATACCTCACCACTATCCCAATTATGCCAACAACATCATCTTGAACTTTGAAATCATACTCCATAGTCATGCTCTCTTGTCCTTCTCTTCCTATGTTTCCCTTCTCTGAAACATATTTCGTCTTTCCTGGGTTCTCTAGCCTCTCTATCCCTCACTGTTTGTCCAGCATGTGGCCCAGGCTCTTGCCTATTGTCTTCACCTTAATATTCATAGTTCAATTCACTCTTCTCTACCCTTGAATTCCTTATCCATGTATCCTGCCATTTGTAGCCTGCCAATCTTCAACTCAGTCTGACCATGACCTGCCATCTCTGTTCACATGCCCACGATGTTGATTGCAGCTTGAGTAAATCATACAGTGGTTTAATTTGATTCACTACAAGTTCATGCTAAACCTGCTTAACTGGACCTTTAGAGATTCATGGCAAAAAAAGATTAATAGAATTCCAGAACTTGAAGGGATCTGAGGAATCCTTGTAATCTGGCTTGTTTCTGTATAAGCACCTCCTCTCCAGATTACCATGCAAGTGTTCATTCTGCCTTTGTTTGAAGACTTCCAGTGAGGATGAACCCATGACTTCTCAGGGTAGCCCAGTCTACCATGGGATAGCTATTATTTTCAGGAAGATTTTTCCTTTTACTAAGCCTACATCTACCTCACTGAAACTACTATGTGTTGCTCCTAGTTCTGTACTTCGGGGCAAAAGAGAACATGTCTAATCCCTATCACATTACAGCCCTTCAAAACTCAAAATATCGCTACTGTGTTTCTACCAAATCTCCTCTCCAGGTTGAATATCTCCAGTTTCTTCAACTGACTCTCATTTGGCATGATCACAAAGTCTTTCATGATCTGGGTTGCCCTCTTCTGGATGCAATCCAGAATACCAATGCCTTTTCTAGAAGATGGTACCAATAAGGGAACACAATGCCACAGATATGATCTAACCATGACAAAAATGGAGGGGACTCTTAACTCTCTAGACTAAGATATTATACTTTTCTTATTGTAGCCTATTAGTTTTCTTGGTTTTCACTTTGTTGACTTATGTTAAAGCTTATAGTCTAGTAAATCCCTCATATCTTTTTGAGTATAACCACTATAGTCTCACCTAACTTTTTTATTTTAATTTTTTATTTTTTTGCATTTAAATTTTTTTTAGTCCTATATAACTATGAAGCTGATTTTTTCCAGATCCAAATGAAAGATTCTATGTCTGTTCCTATAAACTTTCTGTCAAACAGCAACAGCCCTTAGGAAAAAGGTCTATTTTTTCTGTTCATATGCCCATCATGTAGCATAGTCCTTTCACATAGTTGGTACTTAGGGAATGTTTATTGACTGTTCAGGAGGACTAGTGCCTCTGGGGCAAGGGATTGCTGAGCCCTCTTCAGGGCTGCCTATCCACTTTTGGTGTCCACCTTTCACCCAAGTCTCACCTGCAGCTCCAAGAAGCTGGAGCATGTGCAGTAGCCACACCCTGGTAAAACCATCTCAACAGATGGATTATACAAGGTGGAGGGTAACTGAGAGACCTGTTGGTAAGTGAGTGGGATGTCTCCCCCCATGTGAAGACTTGTGATGAATTCTTTCAATGGAAGGGGCAGATGAGAAAAATTGGTGCCAATAACATAGAGTTCTCATGGAGCTTCTACTTTATACATATATATGTATATAAATCCAGATTGTAATTATCTCTACAGATACTGGGGAAGAACAAAATCAAATCAAATTCTATTCAATCAGCATTTATTAGACACCAACATCATTTAAACCGCTGTGATGGGCCCTTGAAATATAAAAATAATAATTAAACTGTATTCTTCTGGTACTTACTTCTAGTAGGGGATGTAGAATATACAGAGAAAAGTAAATACCAGTTGATTTAAGAAGGAAGAAAGAGCTAAAAATGATCATAAAGCACCAACTCTAGCCCTAAGTAATTCTGCTTTTACTCATGCATCTAAACAGGCACAAGAAAGGTCAGGTGCAAAATCTACAACAGAGATCTGGTTACATAGAAAGGCAGTGTAGTAGGGTGTTCTTGGAGGTGGAAAATCTATGTCTAAGTCCTGACTCTGACTTTACTCACTCTCTGGTCTTGGACAAGCAATTTAACTGCTCTTGATTTTCTTATCTGTAAGATGGGAGTAACAGTACATGTTCTACATGTATCTTGTTCTATATTTACAAGAAGTCTATGAATTTTTTTCTTGCAATGGTGAAAGGGACTTATAAACTTCGATTTTATGTAACTATGAATTTCATCCTGTAGCATTCTACCTCTTGGCCCAGAGGAAGGGGAGTAACATTGTTAAATATACACAGATAAATTTATTGCAGTAAAATAGTACTTTTGTGGTCATGTTTTATTCCACTAAAGTTTTCCTCTATGCCTCATTGTGGTATGGCAGAGATCCAGAAGTTTTGATGGCTATGCCATTAGGGTACAAGCTTGGGCAGGTCCCCATAAACTGGGAAACTTCAAGCATAGATTGTGTTTCTGTTTTTCAAGCATCAGCTCTACTATGTCTGGAGAACCTCAGCTCTAACTTGGTGACAGGATTGGGAATTTTCCAGCCTTAGATCATCTAAAAGATTACCTACAAAGTGGTAGAGCGTTGGGAGCACCCCACTCAGGGCTCATTTCACTCTTGGGTGGATGTATTTCTGGAACTTCACTCCCTCACCCATAGCCTTCCTACCAAGGAAATGCTCAATCTCAAGGTTGGTGATTCCTTAGCCTGACCACCGTTTCATGAGCCCTCCAGCCAGGTTCCTTCACTTCTGATGTCATGCACTCTCTGGATCTCACCGCCTTCTTCCCTGCTTCCTTGTTCCCAACTGTGTCCATTTTTCTCTTCTCTCCCCACATTCCAACTTCCTTTTGGGAGTTGTCTTCCAGTATTAGCATGATGAGGGAGGGCCTATCTTATGTGCTTAAACTTTTATTCCTAGTCTTTAGTAGAGCACTCAGGTTACTTTTATTCTTGTCTGTGTCTATTCCAGATCCTTGAAGGATCAGTTGTAGCAGCTATCTCATCTGCAGACAGAATATTCTGGAAGTTTTAATGCAGTTAGGTTTAACAGCTTAAAACTGCTATGAAGACTATCAGAGCTCCCAGTGTTCCCTTCTTGCCATGAGCCTGAGAGAAGCAAGCAAAGTATTGCTTAGAATAAGGTCCTTCAGGGCATACAGACTTTTTTTAGGAGATACAGATCACCTGAGGTCAGAGAAAATATGCCAAGAAAGCTTATAGGATACACATTATTTGAAAACTGCCTCTTTTATGAAGCCAAATCTTAAACATCGCATAAATCAGTAGTACTTCCTGACTGGCAGAGAACCCCAAACCCCACTTTAAATCAGGAATGGAGACTTGTATGCTGAACTCAACACAACTGACTGTGACTAGATTCTGGGACCTTGGAAGTCCTTTCATGTTTCTCAGATTGTTTCTCCACTTCCTCAGTTGTAAAAAGAGTGGTTTGGAAGTATCAAAGGATGCTTCCACTTCTGCATCTATGACAATAACAATGAAGGTGGTGGGGGACCCATGAGACATCTGCCCATGACAGTCAAGCCAGTTGGGTAAAGAAAGAAGGTCTGGTTTTCCCAGGAAAGAATCCCTAGTATGATGTACTCACCAAGTGGTCATGCAGCTGCTGCTCCAAGACCTTCAAGGAGAAGGGATTTACCACCTCTCAAAGAGGCGACATATTCCATTTCTGGACAGTGCACGTTGTATAGTAAGATTTCATGACATCGAGCCTACAATGTCCTCTGTACAGTTCTTGTTGATTTATCCTAATTCTTTCTTCAAGGATAAACAAAACAAGTCAAATACTAGAATTGTTTCCTCAGGAGACTTCTTCTAAGGGACCACAAACAAACTTTCAGCCCAGCTCTTGAGACAAACTTGAAACCTGTAGCTACAGTATACAGTAAAAACACAAACATTAGTACTTTAAAACAATATGAATAATTACTTTTCTTGGCTTCCCAGGTAATTAACCTGAGTATTACAGTACCCAGGTAACATTGGTTCATTTGGTACCTAAATTGGTAGTGCTCATATGGTTTGATTGAAATCAAAATAAAATAATTTACATTAACTGTATATATAAGAGACATGGCACTCTACGGAGTACCTCAGAGGGTAATGCAGTGGCAACATGCCTAACTATATGCACATTTTAAAAGCAGCTGCACATCCATAACCCACAGTAATATCATCAAAGCCTGGCTAACAAGGCAAAACTAGCTAGGAACAGCAATGAAACGATGAATAGGCTTCTAAAATTACAGCTTCACTTTGAGCATGGATGGCTCGCAGGCCTCCTCTCCTACTGCATGACAAAACTATCTGGGAAATCAGGAGTCCCTTAGACAATCTTTCAGAAACAAAAACCCCAAAGGTTATCTGGCAGTTTTAAAGACACAGATAGTCCTGGCTATGAAGCCAATGGAAAAAGACTATTTCTAATCATGTGTGCTATGTATACCTCTGCTGATGTAAAATGCCCATGCATGACCAGTTCTCCTCTCCCAGAAGCAGATACCCCAAGGTCTTTCATGAAGATGACACCATCTTAGGTGGTTTGGGGCATGTGTCAACACCCCCCCCCCACACACATACACATATGCACACAGTGAAACACATGTAGCATTTGGAAATGATGAGAGTTTATGAGGCCCCAATGCATACATGTCTTAGAGGATGATGAGACTTATTTTTGCCCTCCTGGAGGGCTTTAGAAGTGTTTCCTCCTCTAGAATGGGTATTATTCAGAAGAAATACAGTTAAATCTGAGTCCCATTTACTTGTGTGAGTAGAAGGTTGCATTTCTTGTGCCCTTAGGCCTTTTAGTGAACTTAGCCTCAATTGGCTTTTACTATGTTCTTTTATTGGATCTTGAATGCCAGGTTAAAATTCTTTGAGCTCTTTAAAGTTGAATTTATTTTCATTGTCTTTCATGCTTTAGCTGCTGTGGTTGCTCCTCATTCCAAAACAGATCAGCAGTGGTTATTATCTAGGACTAGAGAAGCCTGCAATCTTTGGGGCCTTTCCTTATCATCTTTACCCTGGTCATTTTCTGCCCTGTTACTGAGAATTGCAAGCAAATCAACATTAAAATTGCCTCTAGAAAAGATGTAATAGAACAATCAGATGTTCTGTTCATCATTTTTGTGACTTCTTAGAACATAACTTCTTTTTCTGGCCACTGCTCCCCTTGTGTGTCTCCTCCATTAGAATGGGAGCTCCTTGAGTTTAGAAAATACCACACTTTTGTATTTGTATAGTAAATGGTTAGTATAATATGTGACACATAAGGTATTAGTAAATTCTAATCATCCATCCATCAATTCATATATCTATTCATCCATCCATCCATCCATCCATCCATCCATCTATCCATTCATGTATTCATTCATTTATTCATTATTCTGGCCAGCAATGAATAGTAATGAAACATGTATCTTACTGTAGCAATGAATATGATCTTGACAAAGCAGTCTACTCTGGTGTGATTTCTTAATATGCAGTGCAGTTCATTGTGGAAAGATATTGGAGCTGGAGTCAGACAGAGGATCTGGATTTGAATCATAGTTCTATACTACTTATGCAAGCTCTGCAAGATGAGAAGTTTTTGATTTTTGAAGAATATTTTTTTAATTTCTGAGGATGATTTTGAAAAGTCTTCCTGTGAAACATGAGTAGAATCACCTTCAACATGGTAAAAGAGCCCATAAATGTAATCTATAATTGACTTAGTTTTTTCATCTCAATTCCTCCAAAGATTTTTTTTTATAATCTCTTTGTAAACTCATCTCTCAAAGAGGCTAGCTGTCCCTCCAAGCTTTCTGTCATCTTCAGATCTGATAAGGTAACATCTATGCATTTGTCCAAGTCATTGATAAAAAATTTAAGCAGCACAAGGCCAAACATAATTCCTGGGGTGTAAGGGAATTGCCAACCCTCAGTCTCTTGGACAGTGTTCATTGGTCATGACTCAGGTAAACTGAGGGGAGACTGGTAAGGCATGAACAAGATGGAGCTGGGAGGAAGGGTTTTGCTCAAGGCTATTTCCTGGGCTTTTGGGAGAACAAAGAAGGCCCAAGAAGTTTTTCTTTCTAGGGGCTACATGTCAGTCCTGGGCAGTCCTGGTCATAGGTATAGTATTTCCTTATTAGGACAAACTATTTGCTGATAGGTCCACTTAGGGCTCTGGTGTCAGGAAAGAGATAAAAGCACTGCTTGCTGCTACAATAAACGGAGTTCTTCACTATCTTTTCTCCCACCTCAATTGTTGCTTACAGCTCACTCCACCAAGGCCTACAGGCACTGCTGGTCAGATAAGGCCTGTGGGCCTGAGAGATCAGGCCCAGACACCCTAACACTGGGGCACTTGAGACTTCTTTCCAAATTGAAATTGATTCACCAATGGCAACTCTTTAGTTTGGGCTGCTCAATAAGTCCTGAATTCCCTGAATTTTACACTTGACTCTTCTCAGAGGAAACTGAGCTAGGCATAGGATACAAAGGATAGGCTTCTAAGAGGAGGTAAAAGCAATATTAGATGTGAGAGAGGTTCTGAAAGGTTATTGAGTGGATGCACAAGATATATTTCACTGACTTCACAATTTTCCTTGGGCTCAGTCCTGACACATCCTCATAGCTATATTTTTCTTCTGGCAAAGAGAGGAGATAAGACTGAAGTTTCATAGGGAAAGGCATAATAAAATCAATCATTGAAATAAAGTCAACTGAACAAATATGGAATAAGAAAAGATTAGCTATGGCATATTTATGCCACGAAAATACCTATGAGTCACAGTAGACCATTGCTTACTCTGCATCATTGTTGCTTGCTCTAGTTTTAAAGATTGTGATTTCTAACATCCATAAGCAAAATCTAGTACCAGAAGGACACTGGTGTTTAATAATGTTGTTAGAGAACATTTTGTAATTGGTAAACAGTTCTATTCCATTTCCCTCAAAACATAATCTAGTCTTCTCTCTTTCTCCTGTTCTGTTCTGGGCTCATCTCTACCTGTTCCAGATAGATCTACCAGGGGATTAACTCTACAGGTCATCAATGTCATAGTGTGGGCAGGAGCCAATTTTCAACCCTTTGGTTTTTCCTGTATAGGTTTTTAGGGTGAAGAGGCCAGTTAAGGAATCAACAAACACCGTGAAAGTTTTGTAATATTTTGGGGCTTGATACAGTCAGCACAGTTAGCACATCATCATCTGTAAAAGGGAACATTTGGAAGACCTCACTTAAAGTATTAAAACTAGAAAGAAAGTTATCTCCACTAATAAATTACATTACTTGAGATAAAAATTCATTAAAAATAGAAATAATTAAGGAAAAATTAATAACTTCTCTGGACTAATGATTTAGCTCATTCCCTTATGAGTTCTCCTCTAACCCAGGGCTTATATCAGTGAAGGAAGGTTAGGTATTACAGAACATTTCCATAAGTAAGAAAGTTGTGAAACAGGAAGTTTTAAAAAAATTCTCAGAATGATTTTTTTTTCTATGTAGTCTCTATTGACCATCCCCAGAGAATGTATATTAACCCCTATGGAGGCTCAGCAAACCTGCTTTAAGAAATACATGATGGAAGGTACCTGTCCTATTCTACTTCAGAGCTCACAGAGGTATCATGTGTTTCCTGTTGGCTTGCTGCATGTTGATGACAAACATTTTTTATTGAATGTAAGCCAGAATTGAGCATCTTTACTAATAAGGCTCAAATAAGTAAGATCTTACTGTCTTTCCTGATGTATTTTAAATGAGGATGAAGTAAATTCTGAGTCTTTGGGTAGGAGGTGAGGTAGCAGCTGAGGCACACGTAGGTGTTTCTGTGGCTGCCTGATTTCCCTCAAAGTCTACCACATGATCATAAATGCACGGTGTGATGATTTCTTTTTGTCTTTTTTTGTACCTATTGTTTTCTAATCTTGGATGATTTAGTAGAAGCAATTGAATAGAGTAGGTTATGATCTTGTGATTGGTTGCACCATCAGATGTTCAGCAATTGGCATCAGTAATTGAATCTGCTATAAAATGAAAACTGACCCAGGTGAGGGGTCAAGTGAGTAAACTGCAAAATGGCTGAGCTCCTTTCTTGATCTGTCCCAGCAGTGAATTGACCAAGTGGCTCTGAAGACAATAGTGCCATCCATCAAACAGCTAGGTGAAACTGATGGAGGAGAAGTTTCTATAGCCACCAATTCTCCTCACCCTGGTCCTGTGATGGTAGAATGTGCTCCCAGTTTAGGAAGTGGCTGCACTTTGGACCTTGTTCACCTTCTCAGTAAATATTCCTTTGTAAAAGCTAATTGATGTTAATTGTTGAAGTGATATTGAGGAGATATGAAATATCAATTAATAGGTGTTCCCCAAGGAACACATCAGATGGAGAGTTCATGACTGATAGTACTAGAAAACTCTCATAAACCCTTAGGGTTAGACACCTGAGGAGAGTGGTAGCTGAGCTCTGTGGATCTGGCCTGCCAATTTAATTGGAAGTTTGGAGAATGAGCACAGAGTCCATGTGCTACAAAATGAACACAGAACCATTGAATTTCAGCAGTGAATGAGTTCCTGGGGTCATTTATTTCAATTTTTGCCCTTTACAACATCTCCAAGAAATAATCATTTAGTCTCTAATGTCTTTAGATATGGGAACTCACCATCTCCTTTCTTACCTGGTCCCTTTCTCTGTGTTTTTACCCATTACTCTTTTCTACATTCTTCCCTCTTTACTCTAAGGCTCACATTTTTCTGATTGGCACAAGGCTAACCTCAACGATCATAACAGTCATAAGAGGCTACAGATGTCAAATTCCACGCTGGCCAATGGTTTGAATCTTCCTAGGTGTCTCCTGTTTCCCTAGACTCTTTAGGTTTGTTATGGTCCAAACAGATGCCTTCTCAAGGCTCCGCATAGCCACAAGAATCAATTAATCTAGCTCCATCCTATGGGAAAACAAATATGGCAAAATTAAAGTGAATATGGGCTAGTTTCTCATTCCACTCTTACCCACTAAAATTTCATCATGATAGAGCCAGGAATTCAAGGAGCCAATTTTCAAACTACCCATCTCACTTAAATTTCCATTGCTCCTCATGAAATTCTATTCATAATTTTAAAATTTGGGATATGCTTCTTTCCTGAACAGGTGGAAAGTTTAAAAGTCAAAATAAATTTTATAGAGATGACATTTTTAAGTAGATTTTAGTAAGCAAGAGCAAAAGAGAAGATCGGAACTGTTTTGGGGAAATATATGTGAAAGGAGCTTAGGAAAAGGGGTCATGCCCTGACGCCTCAGAGTGTGATATGCTGGTGATGCTATCTGAAGCCAGGCATGACTGATTTCAAGTGTCAGTGAGTGAAGTTGCTGTATGCATTGTGTGTGTGTGTGTGTGTGTGTGTGTTTGCATGTATGTAGTATGGGTAGCTGTTTCACACCTTAACAGATGCCATAGAGTTAAGAAGAGTGCTGGATCTGGAGTCAGGAAGACCCAAGTTCAAATGTGACATCAAATGCTTACTAACTGATTGACCCGGGACAAATTACTTCATTTTTTTCTATCTCACTTTACCTAACTTTAAAATGGGCATTACAACAGCATCCACCTCCCATGTTTTGGGAAGTATCAAATGATATGATGAAGTGCTTGGCATGGTACCTAGAACATAGCAGGTACTTCCTTCTTAACTAGGTGTCAGTCCACATAACTTGGATCAACTTGACTCAGCAAGAGAAACATTTGTTAACACAGAAACTATAATCATCAATGAATGTTTATGGACAATTCAACAGACTGAAAGAGAACATCAAAGTCCACAGTTCCACAGTGGTGAATTGCCCTGGTCATATACACTCCCTACGTGAATGCCTTACTATACACTTTAAGTGCATGTCTACTCTTCCTTCATGGTCTTCTTCGGGAACAGAGGACAAACACAACTCTTCCATCAGACACTGTGCACTGATGGAAAAGTGTGATCTCGGCTCATGGGCATAATATTATGTAAAATATGTGTTGTTTTTGCATTCTCAGTCTAAGGTGGCTGATTGTTTATGGGAAATAATGAGCTATAGTATTATTAGGAACAGTCAACCACAAGAGTTATACCTAGCATCCTGAGAGTAGAGAGTTATAGTAGCCACTCTCCTATTGGGAAGATCTCAACCTGCCGGTGTAGATGAAGGTTGAAGGAAAATTAACCACTAGGAGATAGTGAGTGCCTTAACAAGAGAGGCAATTTGCATACTACTTCAATTCTGAATGATTTTGGAGATTTCCTGAACAAAATAAAAGCAGCTATTTTATAAAGAGATTTAGATTTCCAGAGAAGTTTTTGTTGCTTTATTGTTACATGACTGTGAAGATATTTTTACAGAGAGAAAACCAATTGGAACCATCGCTTAATGAAAGAAGAAGATGGAAGAATAAATTTCCAAAGTTCTTGAAACATTGTTTGCAAAACTTGGCTAGGCATTGTAAAAAATAGTTATATATTCATCCTTCTAGTTTGGGCCTTGTAATTTTTTTTGATACAGGATAGAATGAAGGGAGATAAGGAAGGAAGGAGGGAATAGGGGTAGAGAGAGAGAGACCTCTGTCAGAGACAAAAGGACAGAGAGAGTTGAAGACAGAGACAAAGGCAAAGATGGTGAGAAGGCACAGTCAGAAAGACAAAGAGATTTACTTCAGGGTCTGATCTATAAATACCTCTAATGCCTCCTGTCTGGGGCTAGGGAGGGACTAATTCTGTTCTCTGAGTTGATCAGACTACCCACATATGTATTGTGATTAGTTGTGGAAATCATAGGAAGGATGCAGATAAGGTGGAGAGGGTCAGGAGGTAGAGACTTAAGATCATCCCATAGGCGGATCAGGTGCACAGACTAGATATCCTTAATCCAGTATCTGAAGGGCTATCACATGAAAGATGGTTAACCTTGATATACTTCAACACAATTCTTCACTGATATGCTGTAGTTCACCATGCATTTCTCCGTTGCTCTTTGTGGCATCAACAACCTTATGATAGCTCTAGATGGTATACTCCAGGGTCTCTGGATATCATTCTCTTGATTCTGCACTCTTTCTTTTGATAACTTCTTTAGCTTCCATAGAATTAGTTACTATCATTATGCAGATGACTTACAGATCTCTATTTCCAACCCTAGTCTTTTTCCTGAATTCCAATCTGTCATCACCAACTGCCAATTGGATATTTTAAATTGAACATCCCATAGACACCTCAAACTTAGCGTGTACAAAATAATTTATTATCTTGTCCCCAAACCTACCTGTATTTTTCTTATTACTGTCAAGGGACTCTTTCCTCTCAGGTTTGCAACCTTACAATCTTTCTTGACTTTTCATCCCACATTCCACTAGTTGCTAAGTTTATATCTCTTACATATGTTGCCTTCTCCTAGAAGTAACAAGGTGGCACAATGGATTGAGCATTGACTCTGGAGTCAGAAAGACCTGAGTTCATATATGGCTTCAGATATGAGCAATATGACCGTGTACAAGTTGACCTCTCTGTGTGTCAGTTTCCTCAGCTGTACACTATAACATGGGGACAATGATAACACCTATCTCCAAGAGCATCCTTAGGATCCTTTGGAAGTAGGATCCCCAAAGATCTCACAGATCTTTTCCAGCTCTAAATCCATGAACCTGTCATCCCTTTCTCCTTCATCCTTTATTCAACTGCTCCTGCTCAATAAAATCTAGTGGCTCCCTATTACCCCTAGGATCAGGTACATCTCCTTTCTCTTTGACATTCAAAGCCTTTCACAATCTGGTTTCAATTTACCTTTCTAGACTTTTTTATATTATTTCCCTTTATATACCCAAGACCTTTACTGACCTCTTTAGCCACTAGTATTAACCCTTTACAATCCAATTGTATATATTTTATGCACATATTTGCATGTCTTTATGGAGCACATGCTCTGGGATTACTATCACAATACTATGCCTCCATTCAGAGTTCTAGGGAGTAACTCTTGGGGCATTGGGAGGTGGCTACAGTGCAAACTTACACCACTGAACTTCCACTAATAACTGTCAGCTGCCATCAGTTAGACAGTCAGACAGACACTCTTAAAACAGGTATTTTGTAAGTGTTATAATAATAGCAGTTATATTATCTCTCCCCCTCCCCCCCAATTAGGAGCACAGCCTCCTCCAGGCCATATTCAGAGTTCAGAGGAATGTGAATTTAATGTTAAAGGCACATATGACAAAGAAGATAAGCCACTTTTTCTAGGAGTCCTTTTGACAGAAGTCCTTTTCTCTCCTTTGTGGAACCCTCTTGGAATTCTCCTTCAGCATGATGCAGATTTTGAAATGTGTCCTCAGAAAGTCCTGAAACCATCTCTCCATTGTGTGCCTAGTTAGTTCATGGCCTTCAATGCAGGCATTACCACCAGGAGTTTCTACTTTTGGGAATACTGCAGGGATGCCAATGAGAAGTCCAGATCTTCTCATCCCTTGCTATTCACAAGGTCTTCCTCAGAGAATGAGCAGAGAGAAGGAAGAGGCTCTCTTCCCTCCTTGTTCCCCAAGCAATTTTCTTTCGGGAACCTGGCCTCTTTCCTGGAAGCTGCCTGGAACTCCAATTTGATTTACTAGATGGCTTGCTTTCTGTTTGAGAGTTTGAGAGCTTTGAGGGTTTTCTGTCTATGACAAGGTGCACATAAGTGTGATACCTTTCATTGAGTGATTGATTCCATAGAAATGTCTCACCTGATAAGGCATCATTGGGACTGGAGTATCTTGTTATTTTAATCATGGTTGGGTGATTGATTGACTCAAGAGCCCATCTTATTTATTAGCATGTACAAAAATAATTTATTATCTTGCCCCCAAACCTACCTGTATTTTTCTTATTACTGTCAAGGGACTCTTTCCTCTCAGATTTGCAACCTTCAGATAGAATATTAAGCTTCTTGATATCAATGAGTGTTTACTATTTATATTTGTGTCCTCAGTGCCTGCATAGGTGTGGTACACAATAGTATTTATTCATTTCATTTATCTATAGCTATAATATGTATATACATATGCATATGTACAAATGTGTGTACATATTTGTATGTAAGTAGATGTATATATGTATACACATACAGTATATATGTGTATGCATGTGTGTGTTTGTCCTTGGCTGCCAAAGAAGACCATACCGTCAGAGAAATAATGACATGAGTTGCACTTGACTTTGTTTAGAGTGAGGGAGAGCTGTGCAAGTCACCATCCTCACTTCTCCTCCAGAACCATCTGAATCTTATGACCAGATATTCATCAGGATGACTGGAGATAACCCAGGATGAGGCAGTTGGGGTTAAGTGACTTGCCAAAGGTCACACGACTAGTGAGTGTCAAGTGTCTGAGGTGAGATTTGAACTCAGGTCCTCTTGACTCCTCTACTGGTGCTCTATCCACTGTACACCTAGCTGCCCTTATCTTTGTATGTAAATTTAGGTGTATGCACAGATATATGTGTATATGTGTACATATTCATATATGTGTAAATTAAATTCTTATTGATTTAAAAATATTAATATCATTTGTTTTCTATCACTTTTGTTTCTGAATACCTCTCTTCCCTTTTTCCTTGTCCATTGAGTGAGCCATACCTTGTAATAAAAGATTAAAAAGGAAGGGAAAAGGCACAAGTAAGCCACTATATAACCAAGCTTGACAGTATATGCAATATTCCATACGCATAGTCCTCCGTCTTTGTAAAGAAGAGAACAAGAAATGATTGCTCATTAAATGGTTAGTTGATTGATCCTGGTTCACAACGTCAGGGGAAGTGGGTGGACATTGGGGGAAAAAAATTCAGTCCCAATATAAGCAAAAATTTTGGAGAAATTAGAGTTGTTCCGAAGTAGAATGGGCAGGCCTTGAGAGGAGTGCATTTCCCTGACTTTTTTTTTCTTTCTCTTATACCTCAGTTCTGTAGTCAGTGAATCTGGGATAATTATCTCACCTTAGGAACTTCATTAGTTGCCCTTGGGTAGGTCACCTAGGCTCCTTGGGCCTCAGTTTATCCAAACTGGGTGCAAAATGCAGGCAGTTGAACTACATTATGTCTAATGTCCTTTCTAGTTGTACACTTATCCTAATAAACCATCAGTTGCACCTCAATTTGAGGATGATAGGGTTTGTATTTGATTTGTCAGCTTAAATTTGAATGATGCCCATCTGGCTCATGGATAGAATTATTTTCTGCATAGAATTCCTATGAACTAAACAAAGATCAGGGCCCTTCCTCCTTTTTTTTCAATTGAAAATGAAGGGTCAGGCCTGTATAAACATTTTTTTAAAAATTCGAGTTGTTTGTAATTCTCTTTCTGGATTTGATGAAAAAACATTTCTTCCTCCACTCATTTTTTCTTTTTATAGTTTGTAAATAGTTTCTCCCCAATTCTGCTTACTAAGCACAAGCCAAAATGCCAGTAGATAATCCATTTCATGTTCCATGGAGATCAGTGTATTCATGTGCTATCTGAGAATTCCTGGGCACAATTTTCAGCTTTATTGGACATGTCCCCTTTGTTCATTTTTCTCACAGGGACTACATCAACTTTCCCAACCTCAAGATCGTCTGCAAAACCATAGTTGATGTTATTTATTTCAATGCAGGGGGATCCTTCTTTCCATTTCTTCAAGGAGTTGGTTAGGATTACGAATGGAATTTTCTGAAATGTTATTGTTGGTCTTCCTCTGTTTCAACAGCTGTTTGTCATCCTACTAATATGATTTTTGGAACAAGGATTGTTACTGAGGTTCCTTTCTGGACGACTAACAAACACTGAACCTGGGGGATGTCCATGGGATACGGTGATTGCCAGATTTATTCATGAATTCATATAATTCACCAATCATTGATTAAGTGTCTCTTAGACTTGATGTTAGGGTTTGAGAATACAGACAAAAAATAAAACAGTCTCTATCTTTAAGGAGTTTATATTTTACTCAGAGAAACAGCATTCACTCTTATAAGTAAATACAAGATGTGTACAAGGTCATTTGTTGTCTGTCGTGAAAAGCACTAACAACTGGGAAGAAAGGATCAGGAAAGTTCTGGTAGAGGAGGTGATGCTGAAGCCGAGATTTGAAGGGCATTCCAGGGTTATGGAAAGGACTGGTGTTAGCAAATCTGTTGCGAAAAAATTTCTAAGACTTTTTCTTGCTAAGGGCTCTTAGTACCATAAAATATTGCCTATGACTCATCTTTATGAGTCATATGAGACCTGAGCCATGTGTTTATATTCTGAATCTCAAACACAATAGCTTATTAAAAAGTCTGATAGAAAACTTTAGGATCTTAATGCAAACAAGCAAATGTTTGTTTCCTGATCACATCCCTGATCATAGTGAGGGAAATCTAACTCTTAAAACTTACTTGGGATAGGAATCTAAAGAAGGAATAATAAGTGTTTTAATTAGAATGTCTGAAATTTTTTTTTCTTTACCAAGGAAGCAAAATCAATGCAACTGCTAAGAAAAAAATTTGTGAACCTGGAAAGAAAACCTTTGCTTCAAGTATCACAGTATAATATAGATTCTTAATTCAGAGGACCTGCTTTGATATCCAGCTTCTGACATTTACAACCTCTGTGAACTTGGGTAAATCATTTAATTTCTCTAGGTCTTAGCTTTCTCATCTACAAAATGAGAGGGTAGCATTACATCTTTTCTGAGACACCTCCTAAACTGAGATCTATATAACTAAGATATATAGAGAACTAGCACAAATGTATAAGACACAGGAGCCATACCCAATGGAAAAATGATAAAGACACTTTTAAAAAATTTAAAGAATGCACTTCAAACTATCAACCACATGAAAGAATGACCCAAATTACTAATAAATAATGAAATGCATTTCAAAACAATTGAAGTTTCATCTCATACTCAGCAAATTAGGAAGATGACAAAAGGGGGCATAGTTAATATTGGAGGCATTGTTTAAAGACAGATGCATTAATATCCTTCTAGTGGAGCTGTAAATTGGTCTAACCATTCTGAAAAGCAATGTAGAATTGTGCAAAGAAATTGACTAAAATATTCATGCTCTTTGTCCCTGGAAATCCACCGATTGACTCTATCCCTTGGAGATCAATGTTAAAAAGAAACTCCATGTACCCTAAAGTATCTATGGAAGCACTTTTATTTTTGTAGTAGGAAAGAACTAGAAACCAAATAGAGGTCCATTAATTGGGGAATGCCTAAACAGCTTATAGTACAAGAATGCAATAGAATATTATTTTGTCATAAAAAAAATGAAGAATACATAGAAGCATAAAATGGTTCATGAACTGATGTCAAATGAAGGGAGCAGAACCTGGAATACAAGACACAAGATAACTATAAGAAAATAAATGGAAACTGCAACAACAAAGCAATGCTGAGTAATTATAATACCAAAACTTGCCTTGGAAAAGATAGATGGAAAAAATATACCCCCCTCCTTTTATTGGGAAGATAGAGGGCTGTAAGTATAGAATACTGTATATGGTGTCAGCCTCAGCTATGTCTTGGCTAATTTTGCTGAATTTTTTCTTTTGTGTCTTTTTTTTAGTCTTTGTTACAAGAGATGACTCTCTGGGTTAGTGTAAGAAAGATAGATATACTTAAAAATAAGTTAACAGAAAAATTATTACAATACATGCATTTTAACAGTAAAGTAAATGGTACCTAGAGAGAACAACAATTCCATCAAAAGATCTCATGTCTGTACTGACTCTCAATAAATTAGCAAGCATTTATTGAATATTAATTAATAGGTACCAGACATCATTCTGGATATATGAAGACAAAAAGGAAACAGCCCCTGCCTTTGAGGAGCTCACCCTACTATCATTCCATTAGAGAAGATCAGATCTCAGTCTCTCTGTCTCTGTCTGTATTATGTTCTCTCTCTCTCTGTGTCTCTCTCTCTCTGTCTGCCTGTCTGTCTCTCTCTTCTCTCTCTCTGTTTTTTCTCCTTCACACACATACAGACAGAGACACATACTTGTATATGATACACAAATATAAGTACAACATGTACAAAATAAAATTCCAAAACCCTGATTTTTGCTGTGAGGGGAGGCAATAGCAGCTCAAGGAAACAAAAAGCCTTGTGGCAATGGCAGTTCTCTGAAAGAATGTCGGGATTTTAAGAGGCAGCTATGAGAAGGGACTATATTCTAGACTTGAATGGTGGAGGACCGTTTGAATGAAGGTAAAAATGGAGGAGGAAGATGGAGTGCTATGTGTGAGGAATAGCAAGAAAGCTAGTTGGCCTGGATTGTAGACTGTATGAAGAAAGAAATGTTTAATCAGTTGGAGAAAGGTAGGTTAGGGTTAGATTGTAAAAAGCAGCTTTAAGTGCTAAACTGAAACATATCTATTTTATTTTAGAGTGAATGGGGAGCATGAAGCTTATTGAGCAGAGATTTGATCCATATTTTAAGAAAAAAACATTTTGCATTTTGATAGCTTTATGAAGGACAGATATATAAATAAAACTATAAATAAATAAAGGTAGTTAATGCAAATATATTAATTGTTCATGGATAGGTCACATCAATAATATGAACAGTAATACTATGCAAATTAAATTTTCAGATGTTGTACCACACCAATCAAAGTATCAAGGAAGACCTTTTATAGGAGGCTGTGTGGGACAGTGGGAGGATCTCTAGCTTTGGAACCAGAGAATCTGAGTTCTAATCCCTTCCACCTTCAACACTGGACAATATCAATATTACCCTGGGCAAATACTTTGACTTCCCTGGTCTCAGATTACTTATCTGTGAAATGAGAACATTGGGCTAGGTGGACTTTAAGGTCCTATCCAGCTTTAAGTCAAGGATTATCTGATTTATAAGTCTTTGACTGCTTCCATTTGATAGCTAGAATTGCACACACACACATATCCTTCAGGTCAGCTAGGCAAAATGTTAATAAAATTAATTTGGATTACAAAAAGGTCAGAATATCAAGAGAAGCAGTAAAAAAGTGAGTAGAGGGAAATAAAAAGAGAATGACATTTCTAAAACTTCAATTGTATTATAAATCATAATCATCACTACTTTTTGGTGCTGGAGAAGAAAAGAGAAAAGTAGATCCATGGAACAGATTGGAGGAGGAGGAATGAGACACAATCAAACTCAATGATTCAGTTTTTAATAAACCTAAGAACATAAGCTACTTGGAGAAGAAATGCCATGAAAAGGGACCACTGTTTTGGTTGGTTAAGTTTCCTCTAAGACTCAGCTCAAATCTTCCATTCTGCTGGTGCCTCCTCCTGAAATTCCCTTCCATCCATTCTGTACATGCCTTGTATATACTTACAGATTTGTGCATTGTCTTCCTGTTAGAATATAAGCTCCTTGAGGGCAGAGACTGAACTTTTCACTTTTATCCCCAGTGCTTAGATCAGTTTCTACAAAATTTTTTAAACGTTTGCTGATTGCTGGTACACACACACACAATAGGAGATAGGCAGTATACTAAATACTGAGGACACAAAAGAAAAGGAGACTTTGCTTGTAAGGACCCGCTTTCTGGTGGAAAAAGAGGTGCGCACATATAAAGTTTATTCAATTTGTATAAGACAGGGATAGAAACTAGATCTATGATTTCACTGATATTTTGTCAACTTTTCATTGGCATACAGGATGGAAGATGACAAGCATTTATTAAGTGCCTAATGTGTTCCAATAGGAGTGGAAGGGGTGTGAAGGAGGACTAAAACCTCTGGTGGGTAGGCTTGTTGAGCCTTTTTCAAGTCTGCTCGTCCACCTTCAGTATCTAATAGGCCACCATGGCTCTATGTAGCAGTTGCACCTCAGCAATATCATCTCACCAAATGGATTAAACCAGGTTGAAGGTAGCCAATGGGCCTCCATCCCACAAGTGAGTTAGGAGGATGTCTATCCCAAGCATGTGAAGACTTCTTCCCCGGTGGAATGGACATATTGGAACAATTCATTCCAATTTTCACAAAAATGGCTGAAGCAGGGGCTATAGAGTACATAGAGTTTAGCAAGACTTCAAAGATGCCAGAGTCATCCACCCCATTGCTGGAAATCGCTGGTCATCCCAACTTTTGTCTTGCCACTGTACTTGAAGAGAAAATGAAGCTGACAACTTTGCGCAGCTGTCTTACTGAAATCTAATTGATGCTCAAGTCAAGACAAACCCCATGATGCCATTGGTGGTCTTTGAAAATGAGACACAAAACATTATGTTCTAGTCACTGTGCTAAGCCCTTTGAAAATATCTCATTTGAACTTTACAACAATCCTGACAGATGCTATAATAATCCACAATTTACAGATGAAGAAACAGAAACAGAGGTTAAGTGACCTTCTTAGGGCCATGCATATCTAGTTGGCACAATGGATACAGCACGAGGCCTAGAGTCCAGAACACCTAAGTTCAAATACAGCCTCAGATACTTACTAGCTGTTGGACTCTAGGCAGGTTACTTAACACCATTTGACCCAGTTTCCTCATCTGAAAAATGACATGGAGAAGCAAATGGCAAACCTCTTCAGTATCTTTTGGTATGGAAAGTGCTAGCAACTACAGGGAACTGTTGTTGTCGTTCGTTCTTGAAGAGGAACAGAGTGACATCATTATGTTAGAAGTTACAATGCACTAGATCAAGCTTGAATGCTCTACTGGAGGTCAGCACAAGTAGTTCATGTGAACTTTTGGGGTGGATACTCTAAATTTGTATATCTCACATTTCCTTTGAGCTGTCTCAATTCTGCTTTGCTCATAGAGCACAGCACCCTTTTTTTATGTGCGCATACCATGCTGGGCAGCCCTGTGCCAGTGTCTCCCATGTCACATAATCAACTCCAAAGTTCTTGAGAGACTTTGAGAGTATCCTTGCTTTTTCTGACCACCATATGACCACCATATGAACACTTTCCTTCTATATGTGAGTTCTCTATAAAATAGTCTTTTTGGCAAGTGTATGTGCTACGTTCAAACAATGTGGGCAGCCCGTTGAAGTTGTGTTCTCTGCAGAAGAGCTTGAATGCTTGGCATTTTAGTTTGATATAGAATCTCAGCATCTAGTATCTTATCCTGCCAAGTGATCTTCAGAATCTTTCTAAGACAATTCAAATGGAAGCAACTCAATTTTCTGGTATAGTGCTGGTAAAGTGGCCAGATTTCACATGCGTACAACGATTAGGCTCATGTAGAAGGTAGCACTTGAACTGAATTTCAAAGAAAACCAGCAAGTATGAGAGTTAAAGAAAGAGGGATGGCATTCAAGGCTTAGGGTACTGCAAGGCAAAGGGAAGGAAATGAGAGATGGAATGTCATAAGAATAGAACAACGTGCAGGACAATTTGATTCGTTGGTAGACTGTACTGAAGAAAGCAATACGAAGAGACAGGATAAGTAAAAAGGTGCCATGTTGTGAAGAACTTTAAATGTGAGACACAGTTTATATTTGATCCTACAGGTAACATGAAGCCTCTGGAGTTTATTTAGTAGAGAGCGACATGATCAGAACTGAGGTTTTGAAAAAAAATACTAAGTGAGCGATGTGTAAGATGGATTGACGTGGGCAGACGAGGGATACTGGGTGTCGTATACTGTTTAAACATGTTGGCTCTTACCTGTCTTTCTAGTTCAATTTCAGATTAATTCCCTTGCCAAATTATGTTAGCTCTCTTAGCCTAAAAGCTGGACCTAAGGTACACTGTTAGCATGGAGACAGACTTTCAATATCCCCTTTCCTTTGTCCTTTTAAGTGCACCATTCTGCCAGGACATGCTTTTGAGATTTGTTATATCAACAAATGCCTTTATGATTTTAGGTTGAGGAGTGCTGGCACTGGTTGGCTGAGTCTGCTGGTGAAGACTGCCAAAATTCTCCAGTATACTTTCCTATTGGCAAGGACAACAATGGATATCAGGTATTTGCCCAATTCTAATCAGAACCACACTTTTGGGTTCTGATATTTCATTCAATCCAGCATACATGGATAAGGTGTCTACTGTGTCATAGCACTGCACATGGAGATGTATGAGAAATGTCTTCTTAAAAATGAAAAGAAAAACTCCTTCATTTGCAAATTCACAGCCATTATGGGATTTTGCTGAATATTGCTTATTCTTCAGTTAGAAACCCTTCTGTTTTTATCTTACTATGTGGCAGAGCAGAAGACATCCTTCTTTGGTAATGTGAGGTGAGCTAGGATAAGTGGATACAGTAAAGCAGGACATTTAGCAGGTCTAATGCATCTTCATGATGCATTGGGCCTTTGACATGGTGATTTGGAGCACCCCCAGATGATTGGATGGGGCTAGTTTAAAACAGAATTCTGAAAAGGAAGATAAATGTCCGTGACTGAGATGATGTGTTCTTCCTAGGAACTTTATTCTCCCCATACCTGTGCTAGACATAAATGATGAAACTTCATCACTACAGATTCTGTTTGCATTGGGAGGAGGGGAACATTTATAGCACATCTTGTGGGAGACTCTGGGCATGAGCGCTTTACAGAAAAAGGAATGTAGGAAAATTCCAGAGAGGAGGAAAGGAGAGGTCACAGTGGACATGAACCCAGAAAGCTACCTTGCATCGCAGATGCCTCCCCTCCATCACGTTGGTGCAAGCCTGTAGAATACAAAGGCATTGTCATTCAGTCTTCCACGCAGTCATTCATTTCAGAAGGTAGACATCACCATTCTTTATGCAACTAAAAAGAGGATGTGGGCTTTCAGAGCTCTTCCTCCCTTCTCTATCTCCTTCCCTCAGTTGTGATTACCATTTCTAGAAGGCAGGCTGATAGGACATCAGTGCTTCACAGATCTGATGCCAAAAGTCGAAAGGCCTTTTAGGTCATGGGCTCAAACACTAAGCACATTGTGTGCTAATGCTTTGACTCTTTCCTGAGCTGCCAAGTTGTTCTGAGGTAGAAGCATGGGGAGTTTGGAGAGAATGAACATGGCAATATGTAGAAAGACTGGTAGGGTTGGCCGTTAGCTGGTATGAACATATAGGGAAAACTTCCATTGCTTCAGAGTTTAGGAAGGTTTTTGGTTTGTTTTGCCAGATATTTTCATTGGTCATTTGAAAAGGGATCAGCCGGTGAAGTGATCAATTCAGACCATCACGTGCTCTGCAAATTAAAGTCTTAAGGTTGAGTGCCACAATGAGAAGTGAATTGGCTTATGCAGTCATGCCATCAGCATGTGTCAGAAGCTAGGTCTGGACCTAGATCTTCCTACTCTCAGAGCCAGCCCTCTAACCACTGTGTCATACTGCTTCTCAGTGTGGGAGCATGTAGTTTAGGAAATGAGTGGTGAATATGTTCTCCGTCAGTCATTCATTGTTGTTCAGTCGTTTTCAGTTCATTCTCCATGACCCTATTTTGGGTTTTCTTGGCAGAGATACTGGAGTGGCTTGCCATTTCCTACTCCAGCTCATAGTACAGATGAGGAAACTGGGGCAAACAGGATTAAGTGACTTGCCAAGCGTCACGCATCTAGTACATGTCTAGGATGAGATTTGAATCCAAGACAATGAGGCTCCTTGACGTAAGCCTGGCACTCTATCCACTATGCCACCTGGCTACCTTTGTCAATCTTTGTTCCCTGCTAAATACTTAATCTTATTTTAAGTAAATGTCTTTTTTTGTATTTCCATGATGCCACATGACCATATCACGTTGGTCTGGGAAGATGCAGAATAAAAGGGGGAGGGCTGGCTGAGTAGCGATTTTGAAGCAATGGCAGTGGTCATCTGTAGACGGCATTTTTATAACACTTTAAAGCTTATGAAGCACTTTTTGATGACATCTCATTTGAGCCTCACAACAACTCTGGAAGGTCGGGACTGTTAGTATCCCCATTTTACAGAAAAAGAAGGGGAGACAAACAGAATTTGAGTTTGTCCAGGGTCCGACAGCTAGGAAGTATCTGAAGCAGCATTTGGAGTTAAGTCTTGCTGGCTCCAAATTCAGCACTCTGTCCGCTGGACCACCTAGCTTCCTAAGAGTCAAGGACTCTCCAGGACGGTAATGTCGGGATGTAACTATGCAACACTGCTTCATTAGGTAGAGTGAAGGCCTCTATTTCTGAAGCTTCTCTCTATTTTTCACAGGGGAAATATTTTCCATTTAGCAATTGGTTCACAGGTCTTACCAGTTTCATATTTTTCTTTAGTCCTATCTAGAGGGGAACATTGTATTCCATAGTGTGATATCATGTGAATCAAAGCTTGAAACTTTTATAGCCTAAAAGAAGCCGAGAAGGGTAATCCAAAGAGATGATGAAAAGCTTGTAAAAAAAAGTCATGGATACTGTTGAGTGGTTTTTGGATGAATACTTGTGCTGGCATTAACAGTTCTTAATCCTACAGGGGCAACCTTAAGAAATTAGAGAACTGTCTCAACCTGAGTAATAATTGGAAACAAACATGGCAGAGTCTAGTGGGAAAACCAACTACACATCTGCATAAAATAAAAGTCTTTTCTATGTATCATTTAAAAATTTATTTTATGTTTAATTTATGGACTAAAACAAACATTTCCATAACAGTATAATAAAAAAAGATGATTGCGGATGAAATTACAAATGTATTCTACACAACTTGCTATCCTCTTAAATGCACACACATACACATATAATAAAGTTAGTATGTAAATTTCCTTTTTCCCTTTTTTCTTTCTCCAACTGCCCTAGAGATGGCTACCATTAGACCCACGCACATATTCATACATTTACACACATACATACATATATATATATATATATATATGTAATACACACACGTAAAATCATTTTATACCTCTATTTTTCAATTCTTACTTTAGATGCAGAGAATATCTTCCTTCACATGGGCTTAATAGTTAATTTGGGTATTTATGACAGCCAAAATGACTTAGTTGTTCTAAGTGATTCTTAAAATAAATTGCTGTTCTCTTGGTTCTGAATTATTTCCTAACTAAAAATATACAAACAACTTTTACGTTTCAAGCATTCATTTCTTATTTTAGTTAGCTTTTCTTCAGTAAGGATTTAGAAGTGTCCCATGAATTTCAAAAACAATTATTTTGATAAAAAAATGAAACCCACATAAATAACAACCCCCTCCCTCAAGATGAGAATTAAAGTGGTTAGTCATTCCTATGGATGGGGGTGGGGATATTTACCTCCTAGAGGAATGAATCTTGATCTTTGAAATGTATCATCAACCTTGGTAAGGGAACTCATTTTTGTAGTTTGCATTTATGGTTATGCCTTATATAAGGATTTGTAATCCTATGAATTCTTTTCACAAAATAGCTGGAAAGTGGGATGCTGGCTCTTGCCTACCTTTCTAGTTTAATTCATATTAATCCCCTTAGCAAATCCCTTTACCTCTCTTGGCCTCAGATCCTCTTCTGCTGAGCTGGATGGTCTCTTGGGTTTCTTCCAATTCTAAGACTAGGATTCTATCATGCTTCTAATATTCTCTATTTCAGTTAAATTGTTGCAGACACAGTATCCCATCTCCTTTCTCTGTGACATTTAATAGTTAGACTTCCATGTATGGAATGTGTTCCTTTTTCCTTTAACTTCTGTCTGCCTTCCAAGCATAGCTCAATTCCCTCCAATTACTAGCACTCTTTTGAAATTCATTTGTACTATTTTACAAAAAATACTTTGTATTCATTATACACACAGTTGTGTGTAAGCTTTCTGAAGACAGAGACTGATTCATTTTAATCTTTTGATCTCTTGCCCTTAATACACAGTGTTTCAAATATTCTTGTTATCCCTAGTACTTATCTGGGGATGCTTGTCATACATTAAACATGTAAAAATCACTTGTTGCTTGGACGAGGTGCTTAATAAATGCTTGTTAAATGAAACCGAGAAGATCTGTATGCTGCTTTTTATGCAAAATCTTTCTGATTTTGGGGTGCTATTTGGCACAGATCACATATAATTTGATACATTTATCCCTTCATGGCAACTCACATTTTTTGTGAGTTTTTAAAAATAACCTTTTTCTCATTATTATGATTAGAACTGTCTTTTGTAAAGAAAATCAGAATGCTTGTCCATGTGAAGGCAGAGAAAACAACAAGAAAGTAAACCAGAATTTAGGAGAATCTTGGGAAATACCTAGAGTATAAGTTTATGTGATAGTTCAAGAAGATATGGCATTAGAGTTTGTTTGGGGCAGGGATTCCAGACACAAACAAAAAAATCTATTGCTTCTGTGCATTAAAGTGTGTCTCTTGAAAGAGAAGCAATATTTCCTTTCTCAATAATTCAAGGAATCATAAACATTTAGGTCTCCTAGGCAGATACAGAAATGGACTTTCTTCTTGGAAACAAACCAGAGAATATGTCTCTGACCTTTTCCTAAGAATCTCTAGAGAAAGGTATTTCATAACTCTCCATCAACAGCATGTTTTAGTTACTTAGTGTGGAGATTTCTCATTTGCAATGAATCTTTTTCTGGCATTCTTCAAATCACAGTTTCATAATTTCATAGATGTAGACGAGGAAGCCCATCCACTGTCATTTGTCTAGCCCATTAATTTTTACAGCTGAGAAAACTGAGACTCCTAAAGGTGACATGACTTCCTCAGGGTGACTTAGCTAATGAAAAGGAAAGTTCAGGATAAGAAGCCTGGTCTTCTGACTCCAAATCTTTTACTTTCTCCATTTTCACAAATCCGTTTTCTCTGTTTTTCCCCCAGTGGAGAGAAGAAATAGTGGGTCATAATTCAATAATTTTACTTTTCCTGCAGTAAGTCACATCCTTTCCGAGTCTCACTTTCCTAATGCACAAATTGAAGACAATATTACTTACGTTATTTCCTTTGCAAGGTTATGTAGGTCAAATGAGATGTGTGAAAAGAGTCTTTAAAGTGGAAAGTAGAACATAAATGTGAAATTTTTACTTTTATGGTGGTTGTGCTTGGTATTAATAATAATTTTATTGTATATTTGGAATAGAATAACAAGTTAGAGTAGATTTGCAGTTTCATGTACAGTCATCTCTTCTTTATTGAATTATGTTATAAAAATGCTTGTTTTAGTCCATAAATTAAAAAGAAATTTAAAAACAAGAGTAGTAATGCCGGAACTCTTCTCAAAATGCTTTCAGCAGGCCTACAGAAAATGGATTTACATTCTGATATTTTATTCAATTTAAGAAATCAATTATTTTGTCTGTCTGTGAAGAATATTAACATTAAGATAGCATTAAATATAAAAGCGTAGTAGCAAGACAGCCACGTCTCCCAGTCTTTTCTAGAAAGACTCCATCAAAATCGTTACAGTGAGATGAATGATAACATGACCTTTACTTCCCAAATGTCCATAACTCACTTCTCTCAACTTACATGTCTGCTCTCAGGGTGATGGCTGACACCTTGGCTTCTACAGGTAATATCTGGGGATGACCACACTTTTAACCTTGTATCTCTTGAGTCCCCAGTGATATGTTTCCACAAATGTTATCAGACTCAATTATCTCTTTAAAAAGACATTTACTCAAATAACATAGCTATAGTAATAGTATCAAAACATCTCTTCATAAAATCAAGACACTCTCTCTCATCAGAATAAGTAGCATTTTTGAAGTAGAGTAGACTCACTTATAGTACAATGACCGTGAGGGACATCAATGGGAAAACAAAGCCAAAGTAATTCACAAGTATGGAACTGTAAGATTAATACCTTCAATCTTTTTCTTGAACTATAAGGTCTTAATATATTTTCTCTTTCTTTAACTTCCCTAATAGAGTTTACCTCTAGCATGGCTTTTAGGCTACAGAAGTGGGTCTGCTGCTTGATTAGATCTATTGATGAACTGGATTAACTCCCCACAAGCCATTGGTGATTTGGCTGTTCCATTTTTAGGAGAAACTATTCTTTCACTCAGATGAGCTAGCTCTCCAATGGCTCTTACAGTCTTTGCCAGTTCTTACTTCAAGTTCACCTGAAGCCCTCTGTTCATTGGGCTCTTTCAGAATGAACAGAGATACTTATCCTAGGTTTGACAAAACCTTCACAAGTCCGTCTCCTTTGGCTAGGCTCTGAGGTTTCTTTGTTTTGGTTTTTTCCATCTCTCTGGAAGCCGTGAAAGGACAGAGATATATAGATTCTCCTTTTCTTTTATTTTGCAGCCCTTCCTGGTTAAGATCTGATTCCCTTACTAAGAAGCTTCACTTTAACTCATGGTGACCATTCAGTAAAATTCTCAAATCTTTATCCTGGCAATTTGTGGCCATGTGCCTAGTAATGACCAAACAGCTCTGGGATTCATGGTTACCCGGTTCTAAGTTTCTCCTACTGGTCTTATGAAAATGAATCACTATAAAGTAAGGTACCAAGATAGTCTACATTTGGGGACCAAACCCATTTTCTTTGCTGAATTTTGACTTTCCAAAACAACTATTCAAAGCCTCGTGTTGGATGTAGAATAGCTAGGTGGCACAGTAGGTAGACCACTGGGTACGGAATTAGGAATACTTTAGTTCATTTCCTAGTAGTCTGACCATAGGTAAATGACTTAACTCCTACTTCCATCAATTTTTTCACTTGAAAAATGGTGATAACAACAGTATCTATCTCCCAGGGTTGTTGTGCGAATCAAATGAGAGAATATTTGTAAAGTGCTTGACACTGTGCCTGGTACATAGCAGGCATCATATAAATATTAACCATTATTATTAACTATTATCTGTCTTTGCATCTTACAATTTGTCAAAGACTGGAGAGGGCAGTTTTCACAATGATCATGTGACCATTCTGATGACAATGATGATGCAAGACCTAATCATTGCTACTAGAAATTACAGACAAATTGTCCTCATGGATTACAGACATCACGGTTTTTGGAAATTTTGTAGAAATACCAAAAGTGAGTGAAATATCAATGCCAAAAATACAAACAACTAAAATGTCCTTGAGAACTCCAAAATTACAAAGATTTAATGAAACATCATCACAAACAAAACTATTGTTCACAGTTGCTCAGATGTAATCGTTTGTAAACTTTTTAATTGATCTATTTATTTTCAGTTTTCTACAATCACTTCCATAAGTCTTAGATTTCTCCTCTTCCCTTCTTCCTCCCTCCCTCCCCAAGACAGTAGGAAATCTTATATGGATTCTACATATGCATTCTTATTAACACATTTTCACATTAGTCATGTTGCACAGAAGAATTAAAATGAATGGGAGAAAGCATGAGAAAAAAAACAGACCAAAAGAAAACATAACACAAGAGAAAATATTCTGCTTCATTTTGCCTCGAGTCCTTTCGGAATGTTTTAGGTCCTTGCATTGCTGTGAAGGGCTAGGTTTACCAGAAACAGTCCTTGAACACTGTGGCTTATATTGTGTACAATATTCTCCTGGTTCTGCTCCTTTCACTCAGCATCAGTTCATATAAGTCTTTCAGGCTTCTCTGAAGTCATCCTCTTCATCATTTCTTATAGCACAATAGTATTCCATTACATTCATATACCACAACTTGGTCATACATTCCCCAATTGATGGATATCCCCTCGATTTACAGTTCTTGGCTACCTCAAAGAGAGCTGCTATAAATATTTTTGTACAAGTGGGACCTTTTTCCATTTTTATAATCTCTTTGGGATTCAGTCTTAGAAGTGATATTGCTGGGTCAAAGGGTATGCATACTTTTGTAGTCCTTTGGGCATAGTTTCAAATTGTTCTCCAGACAGGTTAGATTAACTCAGAGCTCAAACAACAAGGAATTAGTATTTCAACTTTCTCATATCTTCTCTGACAGTTATCATCTTATTTTGTCATGTTATCCAATCTAATAGGTGTGACGTGTTACCTCAGAGTTGTTTTGATTTGCATCTCTCTAATCAGTAGTGATTTAGAGCATTTTTTCATATGACTATAGATAGCTTTAATTTCTTCCTCTGAAAACTGCCTGTTCATGTCCTTTGATTATTTATCAATTGGAGAATGACATATTCTTATATATTTGACTCAGTTCTCTATATATTTTAGATATGAGGCCTTTATCACAGATACTAGTTGCAAAAATTCTTTCCCAGTTTTCTGCTTCACTCCTAATCTTGGTTGCATTGGGTTTGTTTGTGCAAAAACTTTTCTCTTTAATGTAATCAAAATTATCCATTTTGCATTTCATAATGTTCTCTATCTCTTGTTTGGTCATAAATTTCTCCATTCTCCATAAATCTTACAAATACACTGTTCAGACATAACCTTAACACTAGAGCAGGAGCACCCACACTGATGATGTTTTGAGCGCCTTGAAGCACAAAGGCTAATTAAATATGAATATGCATATGTGATGCCAAATTGGAAAAAGTCATAGTGCTAACTTTAAAAGCACTTCTAGGGGATTAATTTTTGCTAGGAAATATTTTTTCTAAAAAAAATACTTGTTGCATTGATGTTCAATTGATTAGGAAAAAAAGGTCTGTCTTCAAAGATTTATAGACTCAGGGTAGAGAGCATCATTGTAGGTAATGAAAATCTTACATCCACCAAATACTAAGAAAGATAGGAACAAGTATCCAGAATTATAACCAACAAGCACACTATACTTTATGAACCAACAGATGGTAAATCATCATAACAGGTTATTTGTCCAGTTTCTCACATGTAACACTGACCCATTGTTTTTTTTATGTAATATTTATTCATTTAATTCCATTTGTTTATACAGTTGTAAAATTATTGATCTTTCCTCTTATATCACTTTAATTTCCTATAAAAATTAAGAATATTTTGAAAGATTGTATTCATTTTATTTTATTCTTTTAAAAATTGATATATTTTTAATGTGGCCAAAAATTTTTACAAGTATCCCATCCCCTCCAAGAGAGTCATTAAACATAATTAACAATACTTTTGAAGAAAAAAAAGGGGGAAGAAAAAATCAGCAAAATTGATCATTAAATTGAAAAATGTCTAAAACTAAATGAGGATTTCACATCTGTGAAAGTCTCTCTCACTTTTACAAAAATAAATGGGGGTTGGAGGAGATGTTTTCCCTTAGCACTTCTTATTCATCTGCCCAAAGCACAGATTGCCCATGTCACCCCCCATATAATAAATTCCAGTAACTCAAATATAAAATCCTCTGCTTGGCATTTAAAACCCTTTATAACTTGGCAGAAGCCTTTCCAGTCTTTATACACATTTTTTCCTCTACTTACTCTGTTATACAATATACTAACCATTTCTAGATTCTATTGGCTATCCCCTATCCCCAGAGTTCTTTCACTTCTCATCTCCATCACTGAGATTTCTTGTCTTCCCTGCTAAAATCTTACCTTCAAGAAGCTATTCTGAACCCTCCTGCAATATTCTGTGCATAGCTTATTTGTTTTCAGTTGTTTTAATATTGTCTCCCCCTTTAAACTGATCTCCTTGAAGTCAGGGACTGGTTTTTGCTCTGTTCACCTTCTGATGCTTAATATGGTGCCTGGTTCATAGTAGCCACTTGATAAATTCTTGTTGATTTAACTTGCTTTCTCACACCTCTTCTTTGAGGTGATGTTGTTCCATGCACTTTTATGACATGCACTTTGTATTTTTTTACAGTTGTTGGTTTTTGCAATTACATTGTTAAAATCATGATGTATATTGGTTTCTTGGTTCTGCTTACTTCATTCTTCATCAGTTCATGGAAGTATTTATGTGCTTGTCTGTCTTCATCATATTTATTTCTTCATTTCCAAGTCAGCTCAGTCCACGGCTCATGTACTTCTCTCCTTCCGCAGTGGATACCTTCTCTTTTCCACCCTCCTCCCATGTTAAATTTTTGGCTCCTTGTGTTTTCTTCCTTCTTTGGAATTTAAGCTCTTTTTGTACAGGAGCTATCTTCATACTTGTGTTTGTAGTCTTACTCTTCAGCACAATGTCTGGCTCACAATCAAGTGCTTAACCAATAAGTGCCATTGTATCCATGCAACACAATTTATTTATTCATTCCCAAATCTGTGCTGTACAAAGAATGCCGCTAAAATATTTTAATGTGAATGAAGATTTTTTTTTCTTATTAATGACTGCCTAGGAGTATATGCCTAGTAGTAGAATCACTGCTTCAAAGAGTATGAACATTTTAGTAACATTACTTGCATAATTGTATTCTAAAGGGAGGAGCGATAGTAGATAGTAGATAAAAGATAGTAGAGAAAAGGGGGGTACTCTGAGATCTCCCCACACACTTTCAAAGACCTTTAAATAATGCCATAAAACAATTCCTGAAATGGCATAAACATCATGAGGTGAAATAATTTTCTGGGGAAAAACTTAGAAGGTCAGCAGGAAAGGTCTGTCACACATGGGTGAGAGAGGAACACAGTCCAGTGCAGGACACACTGTCTAAGACTGAGCCTCAACAAATCAGAAGCAGGCCTAGAAAGCCACTGAATTTTCATTAGCAGCAGTTACTTCCAAAACTCTCAGCCCACAGATGGTAAGGGGGTTCAACAATTGTTCAGTAGGAGACAACAGGGGTCTCTTTGCTGGTACTGAGGTTAAGGCACTATTGCCTTGCTTATATTCAGATCCAGGTCATAGTCCTGTGTGGTAGTCCCAGGGAAAGGAGGAGCGTTAGCATAACAGAGCTTGTAGCCCCAGTGAAGCGAGGACCCTCCTCACAGTTTCAGGGCAGAGAAAAAAGTGATCCTGGTCACTCATGGACCAGAGCACAGGCCAGAAGAGTAGTAAATACACCTCTCCTTAGGTCATATCACCAGAAGAACTGAAAATTTGCAAGTTCCTAGAAATGTCTCTGAAAGCAACTGCAAAAATCTCTAAAGCTTGGGACTGTATGTGCTTCACCCTGAAAGTAGAGCCCTACTTTTAACAGAGTTAAAATTCAAGAAATAGACTGAAAAAATGAGCAAACAACATAGAAAAAAATTTCGCCATAGAAAGTCACTATGATAACAAAGAAGATCAAAACACACAACAAAATCCAAAGCCTCCAAAAATATGAATTAATCTCAGAACATGGAAGAACTCAGAAAGGATTTTGAAAAATCAAGTAAGGAAGGTAGAGGAAAATTTGGGAAGAGAAATGAGAGTAATTAAGAAAATCATGAAAAAGAGTCAACAGCTTGATGAAGGAAACACACACACACACACACACACACACACAACTGAACAAAATAACAACTTAAAAACCAGACTATGCCAAATGGTAAAATATGTACAAAAAGTCAATGAGGAAAAGAATTCCTTGAAAAGCAGAATTGGCCAAATGGAAAGAAGCACAAAAATTAACTGAAGAAAAAAATACTCCTTAAAATGTGGAATTGGACAAATGGAAAAGGAGGTACAAAAGCTCACTGAAGAAAAGAGCTCCTTAAAAATTATAATGGAGCAAATAAAAGATAGTGACTTTACAAGAAGTCAAGAAGCAATAAGACAAAACTGAAAAAATGAAACAGGTAAAAGATAACATGAAACATCTCAATAAAAAAGAAATGGAACTGGAAATAGATTCAGGAGAGATAATTTAAAAATTATTTGACTGCCTTGAAAACCATGTTAAAAAAGAGCATAGACATTGCCTTTCAAGAAATTGTCAAGGAAAACTGCACTGATTTTCTAGAATCAGAGGGTAAAATAGATTGAAAGAATCCACTGGTCACTTCCTGAAAAAGATCCCTAAAGGAGAACTCCTAGGAATATTATAGCCAAATTCCAGAGCTCCCAGGTCAAGGAGAGAATATTTTAAGGAGTCAAAAGTAAATAATTCATATATCATGGAGCCACAGTCAGGCTAACACTAGATATAGCAGCTTTTACATTAAAGGATCATAGGGATTTGTACATGATATTCCATAGGGCAAAGGAGTCAGGATTACAATGAAGAATCACCTCTCCAGCAAAATTGAATATAAAACTTCATGGGAAAAATCGATCATTCAATGAAATAGAGGACCTTCCAGCATTTTTGATTAAAAGATCAGAGCTGAAAAGAAAATTTCCTTTTCAAATACCAAACTCATGAGAAGCATGAAAAGGTAAGCAGGACCTTCATCATAAGGGACTTAATAAGGTTAAACTGTTTACATGCCTACATGGGAATACAATACTTGTAACTTATGAAAAAAATCCTTTCTCATTATTAGGATAATTTAAGAGTATATATAGAGGGTACAGGTATGACTTGAATATGAAGGAAACATATCTAGACAAAAAAATTAAGGGGTGAAAAAGGGGAATTCAATTTGAAGACAGGAAGTAAAGAGGTAGAATGAGGTAAACTATCTCATAAGGCAACTCTGAAGGACTTACGATGAAAAATGTTATCCATCCCTAGACAGAGAACTTATAGTGTCTGAATACATATTGAATCATACTTTTTAAAGTTTATTTTTCTTGAGGCTTTTTTTGGTCTATGTTTTCTTTCACAGCATTATTAATATGGAAATATGTCTTGCATGACTAACATGTATAATCTATATCAAATTGCTTGCCTTCTCAATGACCAGAGTGGGAAGGAGGAGGGATGAGACTTTGGAATTCAAAGTTTTAAAAATGAATGTTAAAATGGTTTTTACATGTAATTGGGGAAGATAAAATGATAAACAAATTTTAAAATAAAAAAGATGTGGTTGTATAAATTCACAGTTACACCAATAATGTACTGCTATGTCTATCTTCTCACAATCCTGCCAGTTGACTCTTGCCATCTTTTGTCATCTTTGCTAATTTTCTGCATGTAAGATAACACCTTAGAGTTGTTTTAATTTTTCTTTTTATTAGTGAATTGTAACATTCTTTTATGTGATTATTAATCATTTGAAAACTTTCTTTTGAGGATATTATTCCTATTCATTGACTGCCTATTTAATGAGGACTCACTTTTGATCATATATGTGTGTATGTATATGTATATATATGCGTATGTATGTGTATGGCTATATATAGGCACACATATAGTAACATGTATACAAAATACACCGTAAGCACACACATATATATGTGTATACATATATACATTTATGGATGTAGACAGATAGATATATTGTCTATATATCTCACATACTAAACTCTCATCTAAGAAATTTGATGTAAATACATTTTTTCACATTTGTTGGCTTTCTTCTTAACATAGATACATTAATTTTCTTTGTGAAGCAACTTTTCAATTTCATGTATTCAAAATGACCTATTTCTTTCTTTTGTAATTATGCCTCTCTTTTGCTTGCTTAAGAACACATCTCTTGTCCATAGTTGTGAAAGGAATATGATTTACTTCTCTTTTATTTATTTTGTTATTGTACAATCTTTAATATCTCTTTTGGTTTAAGTCTAATAACTGCCAAATTGCTTTCTAGCTTTTATCAAATAGGGAGTTAATGTCTAAATAATTTATATTTTAGAGGTTATCAAACACTGAGTTATTGGGTTATGTGGTTTCTAATTCTCCTTTTGATTTCCTTACATAATTAAAAAAATACTAAATCGTTCTGAAAACTACTCCTTGCAAGATAGTTTATGGTCTAGAATTATCACTCCCTTTAAATTTCTACTACTTTTTGTTATTTTCTTTGATTTTTCTAGATTTTTCTTTCAAATAAATTTTGCTATTATTTTATTGAGTTCTTTCTTTTGATCTTTAATTGATATTAAAATTATAAATTATCTTTGATAGTATTATTATTTTTATTATATTGCCAGGGCCCAACCATGAATCCTGACTACTCTTCTCAATAAAGAACACCATTTTTAGTAGATACTACAATTCTAAAAACTCATAACCTGCAGTCTCTATAGAATGAAAATGTCTCAAAATATAGAGCCTTAATTGTAGAAATCAAAACGATGTGGGAGCAGATTGTGGTACATATCATGCCTATTGTTCTGTATTAAGTTATTCTAATGATGCTTTCAGTTAGTCTTTAAAAAATGTGTGTTCATCCTTTGTTGCTGAAGAAGACCATACCGTCAGAGAAATAATGACATGCCTTGCACTTGACTTTGTTTTGAGTGAGGGAGGGCTGTGCAGGTCACCAGCCTCACTTCTCCCCCAGAGACATCTGAATCCAGTGACCAGATATTTATCAGGATGACTGGAGATGACTCAGGATGAGGCAGTTGGGGTTAAGTGACTTCCCAAGGTCACACAGCTAGTGAGTGTCAAGGGTCTGAGGTGAGATTTGAACTCAGGTCCTTCTGACTCCTGCACTAGTGCCTTATCCACCTACATACATCTCATTACTTTTATTCAATTACAAAAACAAAACACAAATATTTTATCCACTTGTCCAATAGGTTAGGGAATACATATGAATTATAGTAGGAAAATGTCCTTCTCAGGAGCATTTTTATGTGAATTCCATCAACAGTGGTGATAAACATACCAACAAAGTCAATCTTTTTTCTTTAGATTATTTGTCTAATTTGTAAGCATTCTCCTTTGGTCTCATTTTCTCATCCTTTATTCATTTCTGTGATTTTTTTCTGAAGCCATTCAAAATTAATCCCATTTATTTTAAATTGTCATCTCCTTTTTGGGCAGCAACATTTAATGTTGCTGATGAGGTATAAGTAAAGTTCTTCCTGATTGTAAGTAAGGTCCTCTGAGGGACTATTGACTCTTACAAATCACTAGGACTGCATTTTGTGCTCTTATATATTGTTTTGTAAAGTCCTGGAACATTTCAATTATGATAGACTCAACCCCTGAATAAATTTCTAACCATCTATGTTTGAAATGTATACTCTTTTGGTAGAGTAATTACCAAGTGTACAGCTTAAACCACAGAAAGGAAGGTCTAACAACTTCCACTCCGGTACTGTTCCCATTGCTCAGTATAGTGCAGGAATCACCCTGGATTCTTCAAAGCAGTGTGCTGGTGGAAGAGAACCTTTTTCAGGGTCTGTTCTGTTGGAAAGCCTAAGACTCCATTCACTCGAAGGTCTCCACCTGTCATCTGAGCATTGGCTTGGTTGCATTCAAAGTTCATAAGCATTGAGTTGGTGATTATTCTTTCTGTCTGTAGCATCTCGTGAAACCAACAACTAAGGTGTTCAGGGCTTGAGGTTGGCACCAACAGAGGGAGCTCCTACATAATTGATGTCATGGACACACTGAAATATGTTGGAAAAAAGTACAAATGGCTAATCATGCCAAAAATTCAGTACCACATCAGGAGGATTCACTCCTTCTGAGAGACGTTTTTCAGGAACTACCTTCTGTCAGTGTTTTGGATGGAAGCCCATGTGTGATTTTTGTGCAAATTCCATTCCGGTTTGAAAGCCTTTTAGCACTTAGTTTAAAGGCTGTTGAGTGATTGACAGATTGAGGCATGTTCTTACCTACTTAAGTATCAAAGCTAAAATGGGATGGGGACAGGGACACCAATCTCACTTTTACAATCTTCCCCTAGTTAATATTTACTGTCTTCAGAAAATCAATTGGAGTGTGTTTGGTAAAGGTTAAATTCTGAGTGGCTTCTTAGAGACTTGGGCCAGCTAATGTTGACCTTCTATGCTAAAGGATCTCAGGAAAATTCCATTTATAATCAAATCTGTCATTTCTTTTCCTTCCATACTTCCACATATATGATGACACACTTTAACAAACAAATATTTTTTTACAAAGTTCTCCAACTGATAGTGCAGTGGGTAGATCATCAAGCCTGAAATCAGGGAGATCTGAGTACAGAGCTAGCCTATGACACTTGTCAGCTATGTGACCCCTGGAAAGTCACTTAACCTGTATTTGCTTCAGTTTCCTCATCTTGAAAATATGGACAAGGATAGTATCTACCCTCCTTGAGTTCTAGTGACAATAAAATGAGAGATAATATTGGTAAACTGCTTTGTAAGCCTAAAGCACAATTATAAATATTACCTACTATTATTACCATAAAAAGGACCTTTACCAACTCAAAAACCATAATGGGAGAAAAAAAACAGAGAAAGGCTGATCCCTTACAGTGTTTACTAAGTTTGTGGACTCTCTCCATTGGGATTAGGGACCTGGACTAGACTGGAAATCACCTCCTCCTCTTTCTGATAAGAAATCAAACAGACCTGGTCATGGGTTCCTGTCATTGCCCTGCCCCAGTGGCTCCAGAGGCCTGGCTTCCTTGCTCTGGTCCTCTCCCATGAAGAGATCCTTCTATGCTGTACTCTACTGGGTATGGACAACTATTTTAAAACTGGCCTTAGGTCCAAGGGGGAATCAGGGACTTTGGCCCTTCCTTTCCCAAACAAGGAGGCCCTTTTACTCTGGACTCATAATACAGGCTAGGTTTAATCACTTAAAAAGAAATGGAAAGAAAAGAAGCTTTCTGTTTCAGAAAAAAAATTCTAGCCCTTTCAGAACTTTTAAAATGTACTGAGATCTTTTTTGATGGAATTTAGGACTTGGAGTTGATTAGAAATCTCCCTTTCACCTTCAGATGAGAAACCAAACTGATTTGGCTTTTTTTTTGAGGAGAGTTCCCTTTCCTCTTCCACTAAGTCCTCTTTACCATGATTTCCACTCTGCTTTGGGGTCATACTCAAAGAATGAGATGAGTGCAGCAAGATTCCTCTGTCTCTACAACAATGTAGGACAACCCTCACTTTAACAATGAACCTATGAAACACATAGACCCTTCAAGTGGAGGGTTAGGCAGTCTCCAGGTACCTTTTTGCAGAGAGCACCCTAAAATTTCTCCCAGGGTCCCTGTACCATATGTGAGCTTCTAAGAGATTCCAACAAATTTCTTCTCTGTTCATACAACAAAGGGCCTGTGTGATTTTCCCTAATGGATCCCTGCCATTGCTAGGACTGTTCTACTGAAATTCCAAATCCCCTCAAGTGACAGGACAAGGAAGCTCGGTGAAAATCCAAAGAAAGCAAGATGCAATAGTCTTGAGTAGGAGTGAGGTTCTCAAGAAAAGAGGTTAAGAACTGGGACAATTGGTCAAGGGCTTTTTGGCAGCAACCATTTTTATCCTATGAACCTATGGTTCAAAGCATCCTAGATCTTCTGTGTGTACCCATGTCACAAATTAGGCAAATATTCTGTGTCTATGTAAAACTTTAAAAAAATGAACTTGTATGAGGTATTGTAGCATGCTCTAGGCTACTAGACACCCGTACCATAAGGGTGTGAACTCCGCATGTCTATTAGCCTCAATATCACTATTCATGCAGGATTAGGTAATATAGCAAATATCAACATGAACATTCAATGAGCCAACAAATGCAAAAGTCTGCAAGAATCATCTAAGAAAGAAATGGTTTGACTTCTAAAAATAAACAGAGAAAAAAATCACTAAAATAATACCACAAAAAAAGTGAGTAATTTTGCCAATTTTTACTCTAGTGGATGTGAGAAACTAGAGAATTCCATAATGATAATCTTGGATGGAGACTCCCTTTAGGGCCCCTCCAACTGGTCAAATGGCCTAAATTTACTCTGAATGAAGCCTCAAATGTACTTTGTGTAAGCCCTGGAAATTCTTATCCCAAATCTCACTCTCACAGATGAGACAGATCCCTAGAAATTGCATCTCTACTATAGGGTTGAACGAGTTCTTGGAGCCCTTGGAGATGTAACTCTAAAACACCACAGTTTGAGCCCCCACTAGTATGTTTCCCCCAGATAATCAGGTGAAATCATTTTATCCAATTTTAAGTATATTTTAGAAAAGGAGTATTTATTGAGGTGGTACAAAACAAATGGTCAATACAAAATATCCCTCCCAAGGGAAGTACCTTTCCACAAGTACATAGAAAGTTAAGCTTTCAAAGCACATGTTGAAGCACAGTGGATAGAGCATCTTTCTGAGCTCCCATCCAGCCTCAGACACTAACGGTGGGACCCTGAGCAAGTCACTTAATCTCTGTTTGCCTCAGTTTCCTCATCTGTAAAATATGGATGATGATGATAACATCTACCTTCCAGGGTTGTGTGAATCAAATGGGATAATATTTTAAAGTGCTTAGCATAATGCCTGGTATCATATAGTAAGTGCTTTATAAATATTAATGATGATGGTGTGGCAAAAGGATAACTCATGGCTTCTAGACACTGGAAGTCCTTTTCTTCCCTTTGTGGGGAATTCAAGAAGTATTCCATAAGCATTGTGGATCTCTATCCACCTGTCTTTGGCTCATGATAGAAATACTGTCACCAGGCAATCCAGGAATGCTGCTAGGCTGGTGAAAGGAATATGGGAGGTTAAAACTCTTTGGGAATCTTTGAAGACCACAGCATACTCTTACAGCTGAAGGGAAAGTAAGAGGAGAACCATTCAAGGACAAAACAGAAGACTCCTACCCCCCACCCCAACCACCTTCCCTCCCTCACTCCACACCCAACACTTTCTCCAAAGAAGTATACTGGAAAGCCATATTGGCCTCAATTTTTAGAATTAATCCCATGTTAACTTACTTGATAATTTATAGATGATCTCTAGGACATAGCCAAGTTTATTTAGTTTATCTGAACATGATTCTTGAGCAAATGTCATTACAGTTCAAAGACCTTTGAGCTCTTATTTTAAAGCCTATGAGTAATTGATAGATAGAGTCATACTTTCAGCTAGCTAAGTTATCAAGGCCAAAATGAGGTGAGGAGGATTTTGACACTACCCTCACACTACAGACAAAGGATGGAGAAATACAGATTCATGAAAGAGAATGTAGTATTACAGTCACATAGTGAATGATAGACTTACCTGTGAAGTGCACATAGTAAAGGTGCTTTTTAGGAGAAGAAACAAAAGAATTATGAATGTGAAACAGAAATCATCCCCAGTTTGAAAGTAAAAACCTATAGGATATTAAAGATAGCAAGGATGCCAAACAAAAGGAATATGGCATACTGTAGAGAAGGTGTCACTCTGGCAACATAGATGGAATATACCTATTCAAAATGACACCCTGTGGAATGACTAATAAAAGCTACAGCAACAATATGCTTCTGGTAGTAATCTGGTCTTTATGCTAAGCTGTGCTCTTGTCTGATCTCCCTTAAATTCTGGTAGTGGGGAAGTCATGTGATTTTGATGATGCACGGTGCATCCTTATGGAAACCTCCACTTGGGATATATAGAAATAGATTTTCTTCTTACCCAGTGTGTGTATATATCCCTTTCTAGGTGTTTAAATGAATGAATTCTTCCATCAAGTGTTCAATCCAGGACTCCAATGAGTCACTCAAATTTAAGGGAGAAATTGGCCAATACATTATATATACAGTTTCAAAACAGTAGCAAAGTACTATATCAACCTGGGATTCTACGTCGTCATTATATGGAGAATTTGGCAAAGTCATGGTTTTTTGGTTTTTCTACACATAGGTAATCATGGTGGCACATGGGAAAGCTCCCCTATATTTGTTTCAGTCTGGTGTCACAGCCAATGCTGTTCCAGGGCACACATCAGAATTAAGGAAGAAAACAATTATAAAATCATAGTCGACTCTAGCCCATGTGACTTATACTAGTTGAACTCATCTCTGATTTCTCATCCCAGAAGAAAGGTTTCCTAGCTGTGGTCACTGGGCATATGTGAGGTCTCCAGGGCATCAGTGAGGCAGCCCATTTATAAAGGCAGTGAGATCAATGATTAACTGTGAGCCAAGGACAAATACCTGAATTGTGTTGTTCATGACCCCGGTGCTTTCACAGATGTGCTTCCACATGCAAATTCCACCAAAAGACTTTTGCTGTTTGACCATAGGCCAATATTTTCTGCTTCATTATATCTCTTATAACAACATTTTATAACTTTCTTAGTAGTTTTTCTTCATTATAACCTCATCACCTCTCATGGGTTTAATTATCAACTCTGTAGATGATTCATAAATCTCTACATTTACCCTTCATCTCTTGATCTTTGATTCTGTGTTGTTATCAGCCTATGGGACACTTCAAACCTAATATGTTAAAAAAAATGAATTAGTTACTTTTCTCTAAAAACTTACTCTTCTTCCACTCTTCCCTATTTTTGTTGAAGGAACTATCATAATGTCTCCCTCCTCACTTACACCTCAGAAAATCTTTTTTCCCCCTATAAGGCATTGTACAAGCATTATATTCTATATGAAGTCTTTATTGATTCCCCCCATGGGTAAAATCCTTGATTCTTAACTATCATGTATTTCGTTATCAAGAACCTATTTTTATTAATCCTGTATGCCTTTAATTTGTAAATGCTCACATATAATACACACAAATATATGTACATATATGTATATACACATGCACATATAAAATCTTCAGTCATATAATATAAAATTCTTGAGTGTGAGGATAGAGTCCTCTATTGTCTAGTGCCATCTTTGACTCTGTCTAGTTGCTTAATAAATGCTTGTTAATAAATTGATTATTAATCATCAGAAAAGTTGGGTGAGGAATTGATATAAAACAAGTATTGTTGCTGTTGCTTAATATTGTCTGACACTTTGTGACCTCACCTGGGGTTTTCTTGTCAATGATATTGTACTGGTTCACCATTTCCTTCTGCAACTCATTTTATAGATGAAGAAATTGAGGCAGAGTGGAGTGACTTGCCCAGAGTTACATAGCTAGTAAGTGTCTGAAGCCAGATTTGAACTCAGGAAGATGAGTCCTTCTGACTCTGGGTCCAGCATTTTATCCATTGTACCACCTAGCTGTCCAAGGTCTAAAGTGATATAAAACCAAAGTGCACAGGAAAGAGACCTTGTGGGAGTAGTGTGTCCTAGTAGGATATTGTACCTGAGTGAGGAATCTAAGTAGAGTACTGGTCTTGAGTGAGGAGTTCTGGTTATGAAACCTGCATTAGATATTTACTACCTGATGACCATCAGCAAGTCACTTAAGTCCAGGGCCTTAGTTGTATAGTGTTCAGTTTCTTCATTGTGATAGATGATTAATTGGACCCATATTTTTTTTTCCAGACAGCACCCATCAGTTTGATGTGATTGTATAAGGGTAGCTATTATAAATTCTGTATATTAGGTCACAGAGCTGTGAACTTTAGACTGCAAGTTCACTTGCCTATTGGAGTATCCTCACCATTGGTTTTGCCTTGTTATGGTGACCAAGCCCAGCATGACAGAAGTAGCCTGATGACATGTAAAGTCCTGCAGCTATTTTTGTGGCCCCTTCATCATCTCTCCATTGCCCAATATGGAAAGATAGCTGTGAGCACTTAACTAACAAGTGGCCCTATTTGCTGGTCTGTGGCCTGCCTATCCACTGGCTCACTGGCTCATATGGATGTTGATATATACTTATTAGACCAGCCCATGGATGGGCTCATCAGCTTGGTAGGATCTGAAAAGTCAAGATATGTCTGTCAAGATCTCCTTGGCTTTTTTGTTAGTGGGATTTTGTATTTTATATAGACCATCTGGGAGGATAAGGTCCAGATCTATCAACCAATAAGACTCTGCACTTTTAGTTTGCTTCATCTGTATTATCAAGCCATCAAACACTATACAACTAAGGCCCTGGAGCAAGGAGATATCTCAGATCATGAGGAAGATCTGAACTCCATTTCATTAAAGGGGACCATGGACTCTTCAATAGAGTGCTGTTGGCTTAAAACTCTGTCTCAGTTTCTTTTATTATAGATTAGACAATTTTGACCCCACATTACCTGGAAATAATCATACTGTCTGCTTATCAGGGTTGGTACAAGGAAAGTGCGTTACAAACTTTAGGTACTATATACATATTAATTATTATATTGGCTGTTGTCATTCGTTCTTGAAGAGCACCAAAATGACATCGCCATGATAAAGTGAAGTTTCAATGTGCACGACTGTGACTGCTCAGACCAATATGAGCCCAGAATACTCTACTACAGGTTGGGCACAGATAGTCCTTGTAAACGTTTGGGGTGGTTACTCCAAATTTGTGCATCCTATGTTTCCTTTGTGCTATCTCAATTCTGCTTTGCTCAAAGAGCACAGCACCCTTCCTGATGTGGGCACACCATGCTGAGCAGTCCTGTGCCAGTGTCTCCCATGCCTTACAATCAAATCCAAAGTTCTTGAGACTTTGAGAGTGTACTTGTATCACTTCTTCTGACCACCATGTGATTGCCTGCCCCATGTGAGTTCTCCATAAAATAGTCTTTTTGGCAAGCGTACATTTTGCATAGAACAACTTGACCAGTACATTAGAGTTACACACTCTGAAGCATAATTTGAATGCTTGGTAGTTTAGTTTGAGCAAGGATGTCAGTGTCTGGTACTTTATCCTGCCAGGTGACCTTCAAAATCTTTCTCAGAAAGTTCAAATGGGCAGAGCCAAGATGGCGGAGTAGAAAGACACATATACACTAGCTCTTCCCCCACAGACCATAAAATACCTGTGAAGAAAGACTCAGCAAATTCTAGAGCAGCAGAAGTCACAGAACAACAGAGTGGAGATTTCCAGCCCAGAGTGACCTGAAAGGCCAACAGGAAAGGTCTGTCACAATGTACTTGGAGTAGAACCCAGCCCAGCCTCAACATGGCACCAAGAGGAGGACCAGAGCAGGCTTTGGGGGTAGAATCCCCAGTGGCAGTAGCAGCGATTTACTGATTCCTTCAACCCACAGGTGCCAAAGGTCAGTGAGGGATTTTTTCAGCTGACCAAGAAGGAAGCAGGGTCTTCCCATAGCTCCAACCTCAGGAAGCAGGCAGCTGAGGCTGCATTGGGCAGCAGCAGCTCCCACAGCTGCCCTCATAGCAGGCCGCATCCATTGTTGAATCATAAAGCTCCTAGGGGCACTGAGCAGCTGATCCCTACCTCAGCTTTGTGTGGTGGTCCTGCCTCCACCTAATGCTCCTGGAGGAATTGAGCAACTGATCTTTATCTCACACTGAATGGCAGCCCTGTCCTCACCAAAATCCCCTGGGGGAATCGAGCAGCTTATCTGAATCTCAGCCCTTAGTGCCAGCTTGGTGGAACTGGAGTACAGGTGTCTGTGGAGAGGGAATTCTATTACTCACAGATTCTGGGCACAAAAGTTTCTGGGTGCTCCCAGACCAGTGTACACACTTGACTGTGCCACCTTGGAGGAACTGAGATCTTACAGATCCCCAGAGTATACCCTACTCTTGACAAAGGACCCAAAAATCAAGTAACTCATTGGGAAAATGACCCAAAAAGGGAAAAAAATAAGACTATAAAAGTTTACTTTCTTGGTGAACAGATACCTTCTTGCATCCTTTCTGGTGAGGAAGAACACTGCTTACCATCAGGGAAAGACATAAAAGTCAAGGCTCCTGTGTCCCAAATATCCAAAATAATTATTCAATTGTCTCAGGCCATGGAACAGCTCAAACAGGATTTTGACAATAAAGAGAGATGGAGGAAAAATTGGGAAGAGAAATGAGAGAGATGCAAGAAAATCATGAAAAATAAGTCAACAGCTTGCTAAAAGAGACCCAAAAAAATGGTGAAGAAAATAATATCTTTAAAAATAGGCTAACTCAATTGGAAAAAGAGGTTCAAAAAGCCAGTGAGGAGAAGAATTCTTTAAAAAACAGAATAAACTAAATGGAAAATTAGGTTCACTGAAGAAAATAGTTCTTCAAAAATAAGGATGGAACAGATGGAGGCTAATGACTTTATGAGAAACCAAGACATCATAAAACAAAACCAAAAGAATGAAAAAATGGAAGATAATGTAAAATATCTCACTGGCAAAACAATTGACCTGGAAAATAGATCCAGGAGAGACAATTTAAAAATTATGGGACTACCTGAAAGCCATGACCATAAAAAGAGCCTAGACATCATCTTTCATGAAATTATCAAGGAAAACTGTTCCGATATTCTAGAATTAGGGGGTCAAATAAATGTTGAAAGAATCCACTGATCATCTCCTGAAAGAGATCCAAAAAGAGAAACCCCTAGGAACATTGTGGCCAAATTCTAGAATTCCCAGGTCAAGGAGAAAATATTGCAAGCTGCTAGAAAGAAACAGTTCAAGTATTGTGGAAATACAATCAGGATAACACAAGATCTAGCAGCTTCTACATTAAGGGGTCAAAGGGCTTGAAATAGGATATTCCAGAAGCCAAAGGAACTAGGTCTAAAACCAAGAATCTCCTACCCAGCAAAACAGTATAATACTTTTGGGGAAAAGTGGTCTTTCAATGAAATAGAGAACTTTTAAGCATTCTTGATGAAAAGACTAGACCTGAAAAGAAAATTTGGCTTTCTAACACAAGAATCAAGAGAAGCATGAAAAGATACATAGGAAATAGAAATCTTAAGGGACTCACTAAATTTGAACTGTTTACATTCCTACATGGAAAGACAATATTTGTAACTCTTGAACCTCAGTCTCTCTCTCTCTCTCTCTCTCTCTCTCTCTCTCTCTATATATATATATATATATATATATATATATATATATATATATATATATAGAGAGAGAGAGAGAGAGAGAGAGAGAGAGA
>CM053774.1:124068329-124108680 GCA_028658325.1 Potorous gilbertii | reverse complement strand
AGGTTGAAATCATTTTTTCAAGAAAATAACCTTCTATGGTCTTATTTTTTTTCCCTTTTCTGGGCATTTTCCCAGCCAGTTACTTGACTTCTCCACCCCTGGCCTAGGTCCACCCAGCTAGTGCTTGGGGTCTGAGATTCAAATGCTGCTCCCCAGGCTCAGGGCTTTCGGTGGCTGGCTGGCTGCTATTCAGGGTAAGATTAAATCAGGTTCTCAGGTGGGGGCAGGGCCACCTCCCAGGCTCAGTTCCCTTAGGGCGTTTATGCAGAGACTTTCTGTAATGGAGCTGCTGCAGAGCTCCTACCTGCTCTGGGAGCCTCTGGCCACCCACTGCCTCTGCCGCTGCCTCTGCTGCTGCCTCCCGAGGGGGCCCGAGTCATGGAGACACCCTGCTCCCCTCTCAGCCCGTGCACACGTCTCTCTCACTGACCTGTGAGCCTGTGGGTGGAGGGACCTTCTCGGCCGCTGGAGATGCTGTCCCTGAAGCCTGCTCGGATCTGCTCACTCCTCTCAGTGCCACGGGGCCAGGGCAGGGCAGAGCTATGCTCCCGTCTGGTGTGCGATGGACCTTTGGGATCAGTTTTTCAGGGCTCTCTGGAACGGAAATCTCCTTCACTGTGTTGCTGTGCGGCTTCCACTGTTCCAGAATTTGTTGGGAATTCTTTTTAGAGGAAATCCATGGGCTGTGGGTTCAAAGCTAGCATATGTGAGTCTTTCTACTCTGCTATCTTGGCTCCGCCCCCATCTGACAACATTATTGAGAAAAGCCAAACAAATGCAAATATACCTGTTCATTCTTGTAGTATATTTGCCTACTTCTTAGGTTGCTTTATTTTCTCAGTCTTCTTGGCAACCTGATGTTCTCCAGGTCAGGCAGATGTCAGGTACACACACTGAGTCATGCTGATTACTTTATTTGAATTGGATGTAAACTCCCCAATACCTCCCCCCACACACACAGGTAAAAAAAAATTCCTTTAAGACAGTAGTAGTATTTGGACTGCTGCAGGGATTTTTAATGCAAAGATTCTCCCAGTTCTCCCTTGGCTGTAATTTGCATCTAGAGATAGAAATATTCTGTCACTACTCTTGTCACTTACCTGACCCACCCACATTAGCAAAAGCTCATTTGATAATTAATTAAATTACTATGTGGTCTTGAATAATTCAAGTGTGATTCCAGATGGTCTTGGGGAGTGTCTAAGAATGACCTAACACTATCTGGAGCATATTCTTCCACAAATACAGAGATTGTCAGTGGAAATACTAGGTAAAAAATCATAGTCAATATGTGACCAAGGCAGCCAACACCTTTGACTTTGAAAGACCTATGTTCTTTTTCCTTTCTTGAGGGTCTTTACATCACTCCCTGTTGGATGCAGTATTTTTTCTGGGCAGATCATTTGGATATGACCCCTGGTGTTGCTCCTCAATCGGTTCCCATCTTGATTGCCAGGGTTAGTTCTTTCTTGAATTCACAGTCAGCTCCTACCTTCTAAGGTCATGCTTCTTGAAATTGCTTTTGGTCCTGATTCGCTCTCTTTCTGTTTCTCTTTGTCTTTATCAGTGTATCTCTCTCTGTGATTCCAGAAGTGGATTTGTGATTGACGTCTCCTTCTTGGTAGACAGTTCTCTTCCAAAACATCATGGTTGATGTGAGATGTAGGAAAGAGAAATCTCCCTGCTCTCTTTCCCCCATTCCCATTCCCATTCTGCTTTCTGGCAGAAGTAGTTTGTAGTCCACAAAACTATCCCCCGCCTTGAATATCCTGAAACTGGCAAACAGCTTCTCTAAGTCCACCAATAATGTAGCCCAGCTTTTCACAGTTAATGTCAACCTATCCTTCCAATTTCTGTAGGGAAACTTCTTTACACATAAAAGGGAGACAGAGTATAGATATATCTTTGCACTTCACTAACGGAACATTTCATCTGTTACCTGCCTCTTATCTTCCAGGATTACTTTATCCTCTTCTCCATTGCATTCAGTAAATGAGAAGACCAAAGAATACACCCACCCCACGCCCCCCCCCAAAAACTGTTGAGAGATGCAGCCTCACTCAGAGCAATCCTGTTGTTCAAAGAATCCAGAAAGGAAAACAAAGGACCAAAAGAAGAGAGGTGGCAGTAGTTTGATGTAAGATGATGACAAGTACAAAAATGGAGCACATATATTTTTGGCTACGTTTGTGACCTAGATGGTCACACCAGTAATATTTGTTGTTTAGTCATTTCAATTGTGTCTTAGTCTTTGTGGTCCCATTTGTTATTGTTTGTGTTTATTCGTTTGTTTTTTGTGTAACAATACCTGAGTGGTTCCATTTCCTTCTCCAGCTAATTTCTTACAGATGAGGAACTGAGGCAAACAGGGTTAAATGACTTGCCCAGGGCCACATAGCTAGTAAGTATCTGAGATTGAATTTGAACTCATGGAAATGAATCTTCCTGATTACACGCAAGCCTTGTGCTCTATCTACTGTGCCATGTAATAATATATGTGTCAATTAAAGGAATGCAAAGTTGGTGTGTGAGAGACTGCATTCTAACCAAACATAATCAAGAAATAAACTGTGTCTGAGTTTGCTATCAAATGTGACAGAATTTTGATGAAAATTTTCATGTTCAATAAACACTAGAAAGATCTGAAATCAGTCAGAGATTTAATCAAAGGAAGGAAAGGACTGAACATGATATACTCCAGCTGAAGAAGAAACTGGAAAATGAGTTACAGGAGAGACACACAAGAGAGATGAAAATATTCATCTTCTAGATATAAAGAGGTAGCAATAAAAAAGAAACCATTCTGTCAATACAAAAATCTTATTGTAAAGATGCACAAGAAGAAACTACTCCATGGAAGAACAGCTCAAGGCATCTTTTGGAAAAAATGATTCTTTGAGTGAAAGAGACACTGTGCGTACTAGGTCAACAACATTGTCCAAGAATGAGAAGCACCCAAGTTCAGAAAGGAGGATGAAGGCTGAACCAAGATACAGAATCTTTCTTGTCGAGATCATAAGCTATAAAATTCTCAAGGCTACAGAAGTAAGTCATAGGGTGTAGACATACTGATTATCAGTCTGTCAATACCATTAACCGGCTTAGGCAACTATGCAGAAATGTCAGTCGGTTGCAAAATAACTGGAAATATCTGATGCATGACCAAGTTTAATTATGATACTCTTGGAAAAAATAGAAAATTGGTTACTCATTAGTTGGATGAAGTTCAATGGTGAATTACATATAATGTTGCATTCTAAATAAAACTTGGATCATGGATTTCAGACTGGAAGGGATTTTAACGAGCTTCCAGCTCTACCCCCTCATTTTAAAAATGAGTTCTATATGCCCGTTTCTCTTACCTCTGCTCAATGGGAACACACAGAACAAGACCATTACTTACTTCATGTGACAGAACTTTTAATGCATGAATACAGCTATCAAACCCTTCATGAATCTTCTCTCTTCATGCTACCATGGCCAGTGTCTTCAGTACATCCTCATGTAACATAGATTTAAGGTTCTTCACTCTCCTGATTGTCTTCCTCTGAATACTCTCCAGCTGATTTGTCTCTTTCTTAGACTGTAATACATAGAAGTAAACACAGTAGTCTAGAAAAGGTCTGACTGGGACCCAGTACATTGAATAGGCTATCACGTATTTAATGATGGACCTCATACCTCTCTTAATATAACACCATTTGGTATATCTCCCCCACCAGCTTGCAAGTTGAGTCCCAAGAAGTGTGACTCCTACCCTTAGGCTGCAGGCTACCCTGTGCATTTGGGCTTCTTCCAGTGTGCTTCAAATGAACAATCAGCCAGAAGGCATAATTAAATCTTAATATAGGTCTTTATTAATGGCATAATAAGAACAGCAGCTAAACAAGATTTCCCCCATAAACTTGGGATGTACTCTGGACAATGACATATGATGTGTTAGCATTCTTTTGATTCTATATATGGCTCTCTTCTCTGCTTCCAAGAGTCATGCTCTTTCACCATTTATATCCTCAAAGAATACCTCTTTGTTTTCATGCCTGTCTATACTGGGGTGTGTGTGTGTGTGTGTGTGTGTGTGTGTGTGTGTGTGTGCGTGTGCATGTGTACTTAATTGCTGACTCTATAGTACTGTTGTATGGAGTGACTTTGTCTAGGAAGGTAGCTCGACGGTCAATGCAGGACACAATTCCTTCTTGCCAACCCCATCCCCAACCCATGAAGAACCTGAATCTTCCCTGACTACTGACTGAATCTCTCTTTGACTTTCCAACTTTGACAGCTGCCATACAGCCACCAAGGCTTAGCTATTTAAAACCTCCAGGAGCAATACTATTCTTTTGCTTTTCTAATGACCTATATCCTTTTAATTCCATTAAAGATAAGTGTTCACATTTCATAAAGAGATTTACTGGGTGTTAACAGTTTGTTGACAAATTAATGTCCCATCATCTGTAATGGCATCCACTTATGGTGGGATAGGAAGGAAAACTGCTGAAGAACTGTAACACAACCCCAAGGGAAATTAAAAAAAAGACATTCGTTTTATCTACATGGAACCAGATACCATAATACAAGGAAAATGTAGACATATGCATAAAACTTGCTCAGACTTTCTAAAGTTGAAAGCTAAAAAAGAACTAAACAGACATGATCATCAGCCTCTCTTTGGCATCCACCTAGTGTTGTTTCTTATATATCTGTGAAATAGGGCAAGGTTATTTCCACTGTTTGAAGAGAATCTGCTATAAAACATCACAGGCCATTGAATGCAGCACTTTACGTTAATCCGTTATTAAAGGTCTTCCCTTTAAAACCACGAAACATAGATCACATAACTTGGAAAAGATAAATCTCAGGATTTACTCATGGCTTGAGATGATAGCTGCACTCTATCATTTTGTCAGGAAATAAGATTTCTGAGAGACACCATTATTTCTGAATGGAATCCACATGTCTTACTTTTAACTATCTGTTTCACTTTCCTTTCTGCTTTGCATTTGGGATCCAGTTCGTACAGTGTACAGGGCAGGTTTGTCGATTATTTCATGCATAACATAAAATACCCCAATTTCTGAAGAATTATGATTTCAGGTGGCTCAAAAGGTAGCATGTGTTGTACAAGTCATCCGTAGTACATTACTTATATTGATTTGTACCCAGGAAGTAGCATAGAAGATACTAAGAAGTATCCAGGAAGTTGGTGATTAGAAAAGAATGTAAGGTGGTGAAGAATGAGAGAAAATAGATGGACATTTGAACACTATCTTGCATGCACTTAGTTATTTACATGCCACTTCCCCAATAGAGTGGACACCCCTTGAGGGCAGAGACTAGCTTTTATCTTTCTTTGTATGAACGAACAGTGCTCAGTCTTTAGGAAATACTGTGCACAGGATAAGCACTAATAAATGCTTGGTGACTAGCTGATTGACATTGATGAACTATTGATGAGTCAAACATCAATTTAATATTTTGATATGATATAGGTCTCTGGCAACATACTTGTGGCATGCCACTTTCAAAATGATCTCATACGTTGACCTATCTAAGTAACTCCTCGGTTCAAGAACTTTTATTGACTCCCTATTGCTTCCAGAGTAAATTGCATATTTCTCGGTATTTAATCCCCCTTCCTTTGTAGCTTTAATTCAATATGACTTCTTTACATATATTTCCACTTTAACTCTCCCAGGGCACTTTTCTTGTACCTCTGCAAAGGAGTATTGTATAGGATATTGTATTGTGTAGGATAATATTGTATAGGATAGTCCCTCAGGTTTCTGAATTATCTTCCTGTTGGACTGTAACATACTTGAGATTAAGAACTTGAGGCATCTGCCAGACTTGGTGTCAAGAAGATTCCTCTTCCTGAGTTCAAATCTGGCTTCAGACACTTACTAGTTGTGTGACCCTAGGTGAGTGACATAACCTTGTTTGAAATGGCAAACCACTTTAACATCTCTGCCAAGAGAACCCCAAATGAGCTCCTGGAACGTTGGACACAACAGAAAACATGACTAAACAACAACAAAACTTTGCTCATCATAGGTACTCAGTCAATATGTGTTGCATTTTATTGAATTGTACTATGTTGAGTTTTGTTGTATTAAGCTGAGTTTGTTGTTCTGTGTTGAGTTGCTCTGAGTTAATAATTAGACTAAAATTAGCACAGGCATCAGAGAATTTGTTGCATCTCAACTTCAGAGACTACATTGAGTGCACAATCATCTGCAAACAGATAATCATGTACCAACACTCCTTCCACTTTGGTCTTGGTTTGTGGCCTTTTCATATCGAAGTACTTACCATCAGTACAGTAGTTGAACTTGATGTCATGCTCATCCTCACTGAAAGCATTTGGTGATAGGGCTGAAAATATCATGTTAAAAAGCATGGGAGCAAACACACAGCCCTGTTTCCCTCCAGAACCTGGGCATACATGCCCTCATGAAATTGACGTACAATATTGGTGAACTTTTCCAGGAAACCAAATTTTGTCACAATTTTTCACAAGCCCTCATGACTAACAGTGTTAAAGTATGGTCAGATCTACAAGCATCGTGTATAGACCTCTGTTCTGCCTCTGGTATTTCTCCTGGAGTTGTTGGGCCCCAAAAGCTATATAGACTGTTCCTTGGGTCTTTCTGAGGTGCGTTCAGGGATGACCAGTACCTTTGGTGTGATGGCTATCAAGCTATTTTGGGGGCTCTTTCCACCTTTGGTGTCCACCTGTTCCACCCAACTCTTACCTGTGCCTCCAAGAAGCTGTGCAGCATGCACAGTGACCACACCTCAGAAAACCTTTTTGGCAGATGGAGCCAAACCAGGTTGAGGGTAACCAAGGGGGCCTCAATCCCATTGGTGAGTTAGGGGGGTGTCTACCTCAATCATGTGAAGACTTCCTCTGATGGAACGGGCAGATGAGAAAAGTTTGTTCCAATGGCCATGAAAGCAGTTGAAACACGTGATGTGGAGTGCTTAGAGTTTGGTTAGAAGACACCAAGGTCATCCACTGCATCTTGAGCCATTGCCAGCCATCTTGACTCTGTCCTGCCACTGGACTATGATGACTCTGGAGGAGAGAGTGAGGCTGACGACTTCGTGCAATTCTGCCTCGTTTAAATCCAATTTACCCATGAATCAAAAGACATTACCCATACCATTTCACTATTATGTCTCAAAGTCCTGTGGCAACAGGCAAATGATGAAGCAGCAGGGGCGGATACACTGGTAGTTGTAGTCATGCAGGCAGCCCAGGCTATAGTATTGTTTCTCACTGGAAGCAGCGGTGGGACTCGGCAGCCCCCTATGTGTCTGAGCAGCCTTTTAAGCTCACTGCTCACCTCCTGGTGGGAGCAAGTGGGCTAGAAAAAGTGCCCAAACATTGTCTGCTTACCGAACCCTGGCCTGATTACCACAGCAGGTAGGGAATCCCACTATGCGGTCGAAATACAAAAAAGACATACAAGATGTACAAAAACATCTGCAAAAATGATTCTGCTCACCATCAGCACAAGAAATGTGCACACACCTATAGACAACACAAATCCAGTAGATTGTACTAAGCAATTTACAATATACCCTAAGAGATAAATTGAGAGTTAGAACAAAAGGTGTGATAAATCTTGAATTAAAAAAAAATCTGATGACATTCATTCTCCTGCATTGGAAATAATACTTTGCATGGAAAATACTTGGAATGTTCTCTCCGCCTCTTTGTGCTTATTGAATCCTGCTTTTCTATGAAGCCAGATCCTCCCCTTCATCTATTCCTCAATTCCTGGACATGACCTTTTCTCTTGAACCTCACAGAAAATTCATATTTCTCTGACTTATTTTATTATGCAGAAAGTGGAAAAAGTCTACACTACAGCTTTTCAGGCTTCAGTGTCAATGTCTGGAGTCCATCCCATGGTTAAAATCACAGGTGGCTTGTGGTTAGAGTAACAGCAAATTAACTTTCCAAAGGGGACTGAAATAGTTTTTATATCCCCATAACAGCCACTGAACACTGGGGCACCTGTACTGCCCTTGTATAAAACAGGGGTTTACAGTCACATTTTGGTTCAAAAGAAGAAAATGTTTCTGAATATGAGCCAAAGAGAGCATGTGAATGGCAGCCCATACCTAATATAAATAGCTATATTCTTTATGGTTGGCAATATATTTCCCTTCTCCTCCCCCATCCCAAATTCCATTAATAAACATCAAAACACTATTAGGAACATTACTGAAATGCACAGCTGATCAAACATAGAAATAGATTTCTTAAACTCTCACTTATCCCATATGCTGCAACTGCTCTCATTTCCATTAGGTGTACAAAGGCAACTCAGCTCCAATCTCTTAGGTTCATTTCTCCAATTATTTTGGCCTCTTTGGGTAAAGATCATATCCATTTAAAAAGCATAGATCCAAGTTCAGAAGCATGTAAAATATACTTGCTAGTAGGCAGAACCGTGAGTATGCTGGAGCCAGCTCTAACCAGCTTACAAGAGTCCATTGTTAACTTTTCAGTGGAAACATTTAAGCAGGGCTTGATTTATTTTTAGTTTTGATTGTCTAGGCTTAGGATAGTGTGAACAATGTAAGTTAAAATTAGAAATGTATGCATATACTTTTTTTTTTCTAGAGAGCACTAAATGTTAAACATCCACCAGCATACTCCTGGTTTGTGCTGTACTGTTTTATAAAGCTGCTTGAGCTTAGCAGGAGCATAGCAGATAGCTCAAGGAATGAGATCATCATCAGACAAGCTGTGTGATGACTGTAGGCTAACTGCAATAAAAACTATCATTTATGTATCATTTTAAAGTTTGCAAAGTGTTTTAGATCCATTATCTCATTTAGTCCTCACACAAAAGACATCTCAAAAATGGAAAAGCATATACATATATATATATATATATATATATATATATATATATATATATATATCCACTCAGGATATCCAGATCCTTCTAAGATGTAAAGAGATCTAAGTAGGAAGAAGAGACTGTTTTACCTGTTCTGATATGGAATTGAATTGCTAAATTGCGAGTACCTGATCTACATTTTATTTTTTATTGAACGTTGAAAATGAAGCTTTCCATTTGTATAGAGACAAAGTTGCTGGTTTCACATGGGAAGATGTGAGGTATTAGGGGCTAGTTTGGAGTAATAGGCTAATCTTGGAAATCCTTACATGGGTCCTCAGAATTGGTGTTCCTGCCTCTACCCTCTTTCTACCTTGTTATCGAAGTGATTTTCCCAAAACATGGTCTGACCACGTCACTCTTTTGATCAAAAAAACTCAGTTCACTCTTTCCCCCTAGGAACAAAAGCTCCTTTGTTTGTCATTTAAATCTCTTTACTATTTGGTTCCAACCCATATTTCCAAGACCTATTTTACATATTACTTCCATAAACACTACTTTTCCGTCTACTGTAAGCATAGACTTAGGGGGAAGGATCCTCAGAAGCCTCTCATTTTTATAGATGAGGAAACAGGTACATGATTACATGACATTACAAGGTCAGAGGGGACTTCAATCCAGGCCATCAGATACCAGAGCCTGTCCAAGAGGGACTACATAATGCACAAAATAGAGGAGGACAAACGATAATAGCAAATGATTAGGAGGGAACAGATACCTAAGGTGCGAAGGTGCGTGACGCATTGTGGAGCCCTGTTCAATTGTATCTGACTCCTTGTGCACCCATTTGGGGTTTTCTTGGCAAAGATACTGGAGTGGTTTACCACTACCTTCTCTAGCTCATTTTACAGATGAAGAAATTGAGGTAACCAGGATTAAGTGACTTTCCCAGGGTCATACAGCTAGTAAGTGTCTGAGGCTAGATTTGAACCCAAGATGAGTCTTTCTGACTCCAGACCCAGCAGTCTATGCACTGTCATGCCACCTAGCTGCCCTACTTGTGTGATTACTCCACCTCTATTCCTATGTCCAAATAGCAGTCAGTTTTCCATAGAAACTGGGATGCTCTAGGATAAACACTCACTTTAATTCTTACATCATGAAATGTCAGCATGACTACAGAAACATACAACGAAAATCATCCAGTGATTTCATGCCACTTTCATAATTGTTATTCAGATTTCATTGTCTAAGAATGAACAAACCTCACTGTGATCAAGAGGTAGTAATAGAAGAGATTAGATGAAGCCTCCTGGCAATAATTTATTTCAGCTTCAGTCCCTCTCATTTCACCTTCCTTCTGGTCCATATGAATTCGATAAAAGGGGCTGCCTTGACAAAGTTGAAGAATAGTCATGCTTTCTTCATATCAAGTCTATTAGGAGAAGGGAATAAACATTTGGATAGCATCCCCTATGTGCCATGCACTGTGATAAGTATTTTACAAATATTATCTCTGTAGCTTAGACATACAAGGCATCCCCAGGACGTTGGGGTTACTCTGTGGATAGAGTTCAGGACCTGGAATCAAGAAGACTCCTCTTTGTGTTTTCAAATCTGGCTTCAGCCACTTAGGTGTGTGACCCTGGGCAAGTCCTTTAACCCTGTTTACCTCAGTTTCCTTATATGTAAAATGAGATGGAGAAGAAAATGGCAAATCACTCCAATATATTTGCTAAGAAAAGCACAAATAGGGTCATGAAGAGTCAGATGTGACTAAAAATGACTAAACAAGTATTTATGAATGAACTACTCCCACTAAATATTCAGAAATGGTATGCATCCTACACATCACATTACAGCATACCACATCCCCAAAACATGGAAAGCTTCATTTCTTCATCGCTATACCTATTCCTTTGTTAAGCACTCACAGTGTTACACCAGAGGGACTGGATTCAAATTCTGCCTAATACTTCTTGTGTGGTCTCAGGAGAGTCACTTAGCCCCCTGGGGCTCAGTTTCATCAATTATAAAATGAGGGGATTATCCTGGATGGCCTGTAAGAACTTGCAGCTCTAGCTCAATGATCTATTGTGGAAGGAAATGTGTGAGGTCCTGGGGATACCATTTGGTTGGACCAACAACCAAAAGGAAGGCCCATTGAGACAGGTCTGACAAGCCATTGTCCAACATCTACTTGAAGACTTTCAAGGCAAGGAGAGCCAGCACCTCTCCAAACAGACCATCCTACTTTTTGACAGCTCTCAGTTGCTTTTATTTTCTTTTTAAGTTTTACAATGTGTATCTCTCACAAAACCTTGTGAGGCAGGTGGTACACAGATTATGTTAGTCTCACTTTACATGTGAGAGAACTGAGTCCCAGAGCAATGAAATGACTCACTCAGGTGGGTCACTCAGGGAAAAAATATTAGAGGTCAGGTGTAAAGTAATGTCTACTGTTTGAAATAGACACCACATCAGTATTACCATGAGACCAGAGCATATGCCTTCTCTTGTAGAACTGATCTGTTCACCCCTCTCCCTAGTGGGTGTTCTTTTTAGGATGAAGGGCGGGAAGTGTGAGAGCTAGAAAGGCCAGTGGTCCCAATTAAGATTAGAGGTCTGCAGGGAAATGGAAATAAAATGTTAAGCAGCAAGATGGAAGAGATAAAAAGCAAAGGGTCTGTGGATAATTGAGTGATTGAATGAATGTAAAAAAAATGATATAGTAAGGACTTGCTAGTTTCAAAGTCCTGGGGATACAAATAAAAATTGATGAGTGTCTACCTGAAGAATTAGTCCCCAAATAACTATTTTAAATACACTGACAGGATTGATGTTAAAACCATTGAGGAAAAATCATAAAAAATTTTTCCTTTGGCACTGGTATTTGGCCAATAGTTGTTAACAATGAGCTCTGTGAATGTAAACAGCTGGGGTTAATAACCAGAGATTAACTTTGGCCAATCCCCCATTTTCAGGTTAAATATGAGGGTGATATCTAAGTGAAATCTTATTTATGTATAGATGAAGGATCAGCCAGTCTTTGGTGTGTAGCAGAATGTGGGAGCCATGACCAGCTTAGACCACAGAAAACAGTGAGAACCCCAGGTCCTTAACAAGAATGGTCTGGTACTTCAACACATTCTCCTTTGGAACTGCTCTGTTAGGATGGTGATGGATGGAATTCCTCATTATGGCAAGCCACAATTTTACTGGAAACTGTGTCATATGGGGGATAGAGCACTGGGTCTGCAGTTAAGAAGAAAAGTTCAAATCTGGTCTCAGACACTTACTAGCTGTGTGACCCTGGGCAAGTTCCAATCTTTGTTCTTTCAGCTTCTTCAACTGTAAAATAAGAATAAAAATGTTTTCTAGCTCCATGGGTTATGAGGCTTTTACTTAGTACAGTGCCTGGTACATGGTCAGATGTTTGTTCCTTTTCCCTATTAGCTCCCTGTTTTGGGAGAGACCTCTAGCAGTTAGATGCCTGCATAATTGAAGTCCCATATCACTACTATAATGTGCATGGTATACTTTTGGGATGTACAGGATGTTCATGGAGGAATAGTGGGCCTTTTCAGGGCTGCTAATCTGCCTTTGGAGTCTACCTGGCACTCAGCTCTCACCTGTGGCTCCAAGAAGCTGTAGCATGTGCAGCACTCACACCCTAGAAGCCCAACTTAGCAGATAGGCTAAACCAGGTTGAGAGTAATCAACAAACCCCAAACCCTGGGAAATTAGGGAGTATTTATTCCAAGCATGGGAAGACTTCCCCCAGCTAAATGGGTGGGTGAAACAGGGACAATGGAGCAGTTAGAGCTTGGTTAGACTCAGCCGGAGTCATCCTGTGCATCAGGGCCATCAACAGTCCTGCCACTTGGACTTATTGTCCTGCTACTGGACTTCAGTGATTCTGGAAGAGAGGGTGAGGCTAACAACTTTGTGCAACTCTGCCTCACTTAAATCCAATTCATGAGCAAGTCAAGACATTGCCCAATGATGTCACTGGTCTACTTCAAAAAAGAAAGTCCAAGAGCAACTATAGCAGCCATAAAATCAACCGCCACCATACCTGCTCCTGATGGTTCCTAGAGTTTTCACAAGGTACACCTTATAAGTATGTAAACTTCCTCAAACCTTTCAATCATCTTCTTTTTGAATGAGGCATACTCAACTAGACCATACTCAAGTCATGGGTATCATAGTTCAGTGATATATGAGGTCCAGTTTGCCTACTTCTACTGGAACTTCTTGGCTTTTTTCTTCTTGTTACCTATTTTGGGAGCATTTGTGTATAGACATTTGAGGTCATGATTCTTATTCTTTTTGGATTTTCCTATAATCTTCTGAGTGTTTCAATTCCTTTACTATATCTGTTTTTTTATGGCAGCTAAATTGAATACAAATAGCATTTAGAACAGTGCCTGCCACATATTAGGCACTCCATAAATTTTTATTGCTATACCAAAAGTATTCTTTCTTCTCTACCCTTTTTATTAAAGCACTTTTACTTAAATTTGCAAAGTGTTTAGGAAACTCATTTTTATCAATCTTTGTTAGGGTCACTCTATCTCTGGCCAGGATTCTGTTATCCTTATATTTTATGATTTAAGGAAAAACATGGAAAGACTTACATGAAATAATGAGTGAAATAAGAGTAAAATGAGAATAACCAAGAGAACATTGTATAAAGTAATAGTAATATTGTTTTAAGAATGACTTTGAGTGAATAAGTTATTTTTACTATTATAAATACTCAAATTAACCATAAATGACATATAAAGAAAGATGCTGTCTGCATCCAGAGAAAGAACTGATAGATGGAACTTTGTATAGAATAATTTTACATATATACATATGCCTATACTTATTTATGTTATGGTAATGGTCTCTAGGTTGGGGAAAGGGAAGGAAGGGGAAAAAAGGGGAAAAAAAAGAAATTTGCATGAAAATTTTGCTGTATATTTGAAAGGAATAGCAAATTGTGCTTAGTGGATTTGCAGTTTCATGTTCAATTATCTTTTTTAAATTATATTATGTTATGGAAATTCTTGTTTTATTCCATAAATTAAAAATAAGATAAATGAAAAAAAAGATATGTTCTGAAGTCTAAATCCCATTCTTAGGTGCCACCTACTTAGCTGTTCGTACCCAAATTAATTTTTTGATTCTGTGTCACTTACATTCAATGGATAAAAGTGAGCAACACAATCTGTACACCTACAGTTTCCTACCCAAATCTTGGAATTGCTATCTGTATTGTAAGTTCCTTTTGTACACTTACAAATAACTAGGAGTGAATAGTGATCATCTCTTTTCTTAGTCTCGAGAAGAATATCTCTATTAGGTCTTGGATGCAGGCCCTAGGAAGAAAATGTACATTTTAACTTTAGTTTTAAGATATATTATTCCATTCTAGAGGTATAATTTCTATTATAGCTCCCTAGGTCCCCCTGAGCAAAGAATAACCAACTACTACTACACGTTACTTTTTCTGACAACTGTGCAATGACCCTCACTGAGCTTCATTTCCACAATTTCCAAGAGAAGCTGGAACTTTTGAATAAAACAAATCTAGAAGTGTAGGTGCACAAAGAACAAGAAGTGGAGGACAGGAGTAATTGAGAGATTGTATGGCCAGCAAGATGGTGGAATAGTTGCTTTATATAAACTTCTCTAGCCCTAAAAACCTAAAACAACTATGTTCCTAACAGAGACTAATTACAGATAAATCCAAAAGACAACAACAAAATAAAACCTATACCAATTAAAAGAATCATAAGTCAATATGGGAGAATTTTCTACTTAGAGTTTTCATCCAGTACCTCTGGCACAACTAAATTCTTTAGTACAAGCAAACTCTCAGGTATGTGACTGAGTGGTGATCTATTGCCATCTTCCACAGAAACAGATTCTGCAAGTGTCTGTCTATCTATGTGTCTGTCTGTCTGTTCATCCCTCCCTCAATCTATCCATCTATCCATCCATCCAACCATCCATCCATCCACCTATCTATTCATCCATCCATTCATCTATCTATCTATCTATCATCTTTCTATCTATCTACATACCTATCTAGGTACAGATATAATGCGGATGTAATCAGAAGTCTGAATTAAGTATGAACAATTAGGTATGGATATTTTCATTCAATCAGTCAAACAAAGTATTTCAATTAAGTATAATAGGAAGTCAACTGAGATTCATTGGAGAACTTGCTTGGGTCCTATGGGGCTTGCACAAAGTGAGAAAGCTAGTTTGAATTCAGCATTCAAATAACTGGAATTTGACAGTTGCACTTTTTCATCCAAAATCCTGAGAGGCAGGGATCCCGCTATGTTTGGGGGACCCAACCTGCCAGTCTGAGTGAGATTTGAAAGAAAACTCCAGAGTATATGCTGAATTAGTATGGACATTTACTTATTTGAAAGAAATATAATGTATATTAAATGTGTTGCAATAGGAGCCAAAAAGAACAAGATGAATGTTTGGTTAGATTGCCATAAGAAACTTGAGAATCATTTTCAGCTGGAAAAATGAGAGAAGACTGCAATCACGAAGTTATCACTTGAGTGGGCAGTAGAAAAGTGAGGGTGCCATTACCCCAATAGTGAAATCAGGAGGAAAAATCTTCAAAGTAAGTTTTTATTGATATTTTGTTTTTGTAACCTCTTCCCCACCCCCATAACTTCCTCCTAGAAAGGAATCCATTTGAACAGAAATATTATATTTTAGTTTGTTGCTTCTAGGTGGGAAGAGGGTAGGATATAAGCTACTTAAGGGCAGTGGCTATTTTTCATTGTCTTGCTCTATATCCAGTACTTGGCATGACTGGCCGATAGTCATCACTTAATGCATTCTTGTTGAAACAAGTCAGCTTGGAGTATGTAAAAGATGACATTGGAACCCATGAATGCAAATATCTTTTAGGCACCTGGAGGGGCATAACTGAAAGTCCTGACTTGAGACTTGTTTGTATAGAAATAATAGTTCCGTCCCTTATAACAAATGAGGCTTTGCAGAGAGAATTTAGAGAAAGAAATGGCTAATTAAACCTTGGGGGAACTCTTATACTTAAGACATTGAAGGAGAATGAAGAAGCCCATTTCATTTCCAGGGTTTGAATGGCAGTGGATTTGCTTGGATCTTGAGCTGCCTAGACTAGACTTTGTTCTAGAAGTTCTGAGAAAGTTGAAGTCATTGTTGAAAAGAAGCCCAAAAGAAACATAAAAGAAGTAGGTCAGAATAGAAGGAAATGAAGATGATGTCATAGAGCTCAAGCAGCCGATAATAGGGGCCCTGTAAGCACAAGGGTTCCAGACCTGGGGAGACCTGCAGAGAGGAAGCATCAAAGAGGAGCTGAGGACCAAGTCAACTATTCTATCAGGCAAGGCTTTTGTCTTGAAGCAATAGGACCATTTGATCCCAGAATTAGTAGTAGAAGGGACTTTAGAGATTTTGGTAGGAAGAGTATCTTAATCCCTCCCACCATGTAGGTTAAGGTAGTTTTTCTCTCAAAAAAATTGAAGTTTTCCTAGAGTTTTGGTTAACTCAAGAGACTTAGTTCACACTGCTGTCATCACTTCCTTGTACAAGTACAAAGTAGACATGAGGGCTGGAGGGGCTCTTAGCTGCTTGGCTGGTGAATCATAATGGAACTTGGTTCAGCTGAATCAACCAAAGGATTTCTCAAGCCAATTCTTGTTGAATATCCATCTCCTGCTAGGAAGAAGTAAATTTCCTTTAGAAATTGCTGAATGACCTATAAGTGTCTCATTTTGTTCTAATATTGATCCTAAATGACTATCCTGAGTCAGAATTCATTGAGTCATCATTATGTAGATGAAGTAACTGAGGCATAGAGAGGTTGAATGAATTACCCAAGGTCAAACAGTAAAGGTATAATATGGGATATGAATTTAAGTCTTCCTTACTCGAGATCTAGCACCCTAACCCCTAAACAACATAAGACCTAGTTAGTGGGAGCAGATCACAAACTATGAGCTTGGTCACAAAGGATAAGTCCAGAGGCCAGAATTAAGTGCAAGATTAGAGACGGACCAGCAGCAAGGTAGTAGGAACACTGAGCCACCCAAATTATGGTCCCAGAGATATAGACATTTTTAATGCTTTGAAATCAGCCTGATTCTAGAGTTTGGGACATGTCTAATTAACTCTACACATAGGGATCAAGCAGTGTCCATTGTGGAGAATAAAGGAGTATGGGGGAAATAGCCAAGCTACCCATGGCACTGAGGTGATCCACAGGGAAAGGAGAAGAACTTTAAAAAGGTAGAGTCTGCCAGGAATTAGGTATGTAGGTGGGGTTTTACTTTGTGCCTGGAAGGGGGAACCAGAGCCAAAAGATTAGTGAAAAATGTTGGATAAGGTCTACAGATAGAGAATGAGCTTAACAGAAATCCACAGCTTTTATTAAGGGATGGAAGCAAAAATCCCAATGCATACATTTGCCAGGATTGGCTAAAATAAATTAGTTTTTGAAACACAAGCAGGCTTTCTAAAGGCTTCCCACTTGGGCTTCATTCAATTTCTTTGAATCCATTTTCTAGATAAATGGATAATTAAAATGTACTTCACAAATGGATCCATTTCAGGAAGAAGTATTAAGAAATAAAATGCAGCAGGTGAACTCAGAGGGATTATTATAAGAAGTTTTGGTCCCAGAGAACAGCTGATGACAGGCATTTACCTCCTTTCCAATTTAATATTATCCAATCTAGCAAGTAGTTACTAAGTGTCAACTATATTCCAAGCACCATATATGAACTGGGTCTACTAAAGCAAAATGTCTTTGCCCACAAGAAGCATTTTATTGGAATGTTATCTATGCTGTCAAAGAGAAATGGGGGCTTTGGGGCATCCAATTTTACTTAGGTTTCTCCTTGTTACACGAGAAACTAATTTGATGAGTGTATTAGGAAATACCTATGCTGTTACAGTGACTATGCTAAAAAGGGGGTGAGGCAGAATTACAAAATACCCTTCACAGAAGTAAAAGAATGGTTTTCAAAATTATCCTTTAAAAATAAATGTCTCATGACAATGAAAACTTACCTTTATTTTGTACAATTAATTTAAAAATGTGATGTGATGTGATTTGATTGAGGTTAAATAATTGTGTTGAAAGGGAGTAGAATAATAAAAGACGCTGACTTTGTTAAACTAGATAACTCAACTTGTCAGGGCTATGGAAAACCCTTAACACTACAGGTTAAAAAAGGAGTTGTTGGTCTGTATCAATGAAGGAAGTTTCTGTTCTGGGAGGTACTTACGCTGATAAAATCATAGGTCTCAATCACACACATGCATGCATATATGCATACATAATATGTATATGTATGCGTATATATTAGATATATAGATGATAGATAGAATGATAGATTGATAGATTACTAGGGTATACTGGAGAGCCAGCTCAAACTGGCTCAAGATTTGATTGCTAAACTTTTAAGTATAAACATGTACACCTTGGAAACAAGCAAATGCTTCAAATAAGGACCCGATTTATTGTCTTCTTATTGTTTAGATTTGAGAAAGTGTTAATAATGAAGATTAAACTTAAAAAGTATGTTCTGTATATTTCCCTACCTAGAGAGCTGGTTGTTAAACATTTTTCATCCTACACCAGAAAACAAGATGAATAGATACTCTCTCTCTCTGACCCCCTTCTCTTTCAGAGCTCATTGACAATAAATAATACTAAGGGCAGGTGTTAAGAATGGGAAGGAAATTCTTAAGTGGGAAAACCAGGCTTACCCAATGCACTCCAAATGAAATTGGTCTTGCCCAGTCTCTCATTTGCCGCAAGGACTTAACTATAAGCAGGGATATTGACTCCCTAGACTTTGAAGGCATAATAACACTTTTTCCTGAATCTGGACTTGGTGGCCACTTGTTCTTCTTTTCTATAAAGAAGTTACAGATAAAAAACAGTTAAATAATTGAGGAATGCATCATTTGTAAGGAAACTAGCCATCTGAGCTGCCTGTGATGGGAAACAGGATCTGCTTCTTCTCCTGAGTAGCAATTCTATCTCAGAGGAAAGGGTCAGAACAGAAAGAGATCATTCACCAACTTCACAACGTTTTGAGCTTTGAAATAAGCCCTCCTTAACAGACAAGAAGGGGAGGGTGAAGCAAGGCTCCTTCCAGTTGCTTTGGAGACTCATCCTTTAAGTTCTCAGCTAGAAGAAGGGTTACTCTTCGGCTTTCAAATCCAGTCATCCACAAATAGAATCCACAGCATCCAAAAGGAATAAAGACTTAAGACACAAGAATGCAAAATCAGCCATTTCTTTCTTTCAAACCTTTCTTTCCTTTGTTTCATGTGATACTCAAGATAGATGATCTTTATATCCTCTTCCCAGAAGCCTCTAAAGTCAAGCTAAAAATGACATTCTCAAACTGGTGAACTCTGGGACAGTCTCTTCTTCATTTTTGGAGGTTGATGTCTGTTCAATATTTTTCAGCCATCAGGCCAGAAGTGAAAGTTTATAATCCTCCACGGGGCCAGAAATATTTCAATTACTTGCAAAATCAACTGAGGTATCCTTGAAATATACTACCTTACAGCACAAACATAAAAAATATCAAAAATTAAAATGTCAACAGTTTTTTTTGGTCCATGTAATCATGTTATGGTACTATTTGAAATAAATACTGACAACACATTCAATAAACAGAGTGAAGACTTAATAAATGCTTATTGACTCACTGACTTACTATCTCCTTCTTGGGATTAAAAAAATAATCATAGGCACATTCCAAAGATTTGCTACTGATTATATTTTCTAAATGAATGGAATGAGTTGGTAATGTTTTTCTTTGCACACACTTGATACAAGTTTCACACATCTTTTGTCATCATCTGCAGTCTTGGGCCATTACAATCTGTTTCTTATGAGTTCCAGGATCCTTTCTCAGTCTATATGTTAGAAATCATCATGTAATGCTTCCAAGACCATTGAGAAAAATATTAAATTTAGACATCACCACACCTTGCTAACCATAACTATCTGCTGGTACCATGCATATAATGAGACACCTCCTACCATTATGTCAATTGTAAGGTGCTGGAAGAAACAGACATGGTTCTTTCACATCACTCCCTTATTTGCTGGCTTGTATAAGTCTTCACCAACTTCATCAGCTATCTAATTCCCATAGATGGCATCTGAGTCAAAAGAGTGTGGTTCAATGAAACAGGACTTACCTAAGCTTTTGGTATGCCACTGGGGAGAAGTCTAAATTCTAAACTACCCTTTTACTTGACTGTAGCCCATCTCCTTGAACATGTCAAAAAACTTGCACACATTTCAATATCACCATAGTTTGATCATGTGTCCTTTGACACAGATCCTCAGTCTTCCCTGGCCTGCAATGTATGTTGAATTCAAAACTCTCTAATGTGGATACTTATCCCTGGCATGTTATCAATTAACACTCGGAATTTTGCTGCTAATATGTTGCCTTTGAATGGTTCAATGATAACCCACTTCAAAATCATGAACTCCATCCTATGAATTGTGTTTGTAATTTCACTGCCAGTCTTCTACTGGTAAATGTAATTGATTTCTGGTGATCATACTAGCATGCTTTCCAGGCTGGAATTTGTGCACATAAAAAGGAAAAAAAACTGTCTTGGATCTAAAGAGGCCAACGTTGGTGAACATGTAAAGGGGTTTATTATGTCTCTGAAGAGTTGTTGCCTTTAATAACAATGAAAATAAATAACATTTATATAACATCTACTGTGAACCAGGCACTGTGCTAAGCACATTTCATCCTTACAACAACTCTAAAAAAGTAGAGACTAGTATGATTCCATTTTACAAGTGAGGAAACTGAGGCAAAGAGAGGTTAATGGACTTTATTCAGGATTACACAGAAAGCCAGATTTAAACTCAGGTCATCCTGACTCCAAGTCAAGTAATCTTCCCAATGTGCTACCTGATCTCCAAAATAATTTGAAATATCTTGGCCATTGCTTTCTGATATCTTTAAATCATATATGCATGAGGAAGCTCATTGAATGATTCAGGGATGTCAGCAAATCTCTTTACAAATATGGGATAGTGCCATATTGCAGGAAAAATCCTTACATCCAAATCTGTTGATATAACCAATCCTCACTCTTCTCTGAATTAGTGTTCATACATTGTTAAGATGCTGTGAGACTTATGTTTTTTAAGTAATATTCTGAAAACCATTTTCAATTGATAGTTTATCTCTCCCCCCCTCTCTCTCTCTGTGTCCAGGTTCTCTCTTCTCCTTCTTCCCTCTCTTTTTCTCTTCTCTTGTCCTCCCTTCATTCTTTCTCTTCCTTGACCTTTTATTTTTTTTAGTAAAAATGCTCCATATGCCTCTATTTTTATTGATTATTAGGCTAAGGTTTCTGAGGTATGTCATTTGAAGTGGCAGCTTGGACTTGTTTGCTTTTGGGAATATGCTGTATTTATGGAATGGTTTTGTATAATTATTTTATTTTTGGAGTTCTCTTAGCCATTTACAGAACTTGTTGTTCATCACTTAACTCTTAAATTTTACTATGTGTATTGAAACTTGAAGTGTGAGAGGCATTGTTGTTCATTTTATTCCTTATGTGTTATGTGGATTTTTTTTCAAATCATTTTGATGTTTGCTTATTTATTTATCTTTAGTTTTCAACGTTCATTTCCACAAAATTTTGAGTTCCAAATTTTGTCCCCATCTCTCTCCTCCCTCCACCCAAAAATGCCGTGCATTCTGATTATCCCTTCCCCAAATCTGCCCTCCCTTCTAGCACACCTCTTCCTTCCCTTATCCCCATCTTCTCTTTTCTTCTACGGCAACATAGATTTCTATACCTTATTACCTGGATTTCTTATTTCTCAGTTGCATGCAAAAGCAATTCTCCACATTCGTTCCTAAAACTTTGAGTTCTAACTTTTCTCCCTTCCTCCTTCCCCACTCATCCCCAATGAGAAGGTAATCAATTCAAAATAGGCTATATATATATATATATATATATATATATATATTATATATATATATATATATATATGCAGTTTTTCAAAAGACTTTTATGATAGTCATGTTGTGTAAGACTAACTATATTTCCCTCCATCCTATCCTTCCCCCCATTTATTCTAGTCTCTCTTTTGACTTTGTCCCTCCCCAAAAGTTTCTACTTCTAATTACTCCCTCCTCCCATTTGCCTTCCCTTCTATCATACCCCACCCCACTTCTCCCTTTCTCCCCTACTTTCCTGTACTGTAAGATAGATTTTCGTTTCAAATTGAATGTTCATGTTATTCCTTCCTTAAACCAATTGTGATAAGAGTAAGCTTCACTTTTTCCTCTCACCTACCCCCTTTTCCTCTCCATTGACAAAGCTTTATCTTGCCTCTTTTATGAGAGATAATTTTCCTCATTCCATCTCTCCCTTTCTCCCCCCAATATATTCATCTCCCACCCCTCCTATTCAACTCACTGTGTGCCCTCTGTCTGTATGTGTGTGTGTGTGTGTTTGTGTATGTAATCCCTCCAACTACCCAAATACTGAGAAAAGTTTCAAGAAATACAAATGTTATCTTTCCATGCAGGAACATAAACAATCCAACTTTAGTAAGTCCCCTATGATTTCTCTTTTCTGTTTATCTTTTCATGTTTCTCTTGATTTTTGAGTTTGAAAGTCAAATTTTCTGTTCAGCTCTGATCTCTTCAACAAAAATGCTTGAAAGTCCTCTGCTTCATTGAATGACTATTTTTTCCCCTGAAGTATTGTACTCAGTTTTTCTGGGTAGGTGATTCTTGGTTTTAATCCTAGTTCCTTTGACTTCTGGAAGATCATATTCCAAGCCCTTTGATCTCTTAAGGTAGAAGCTGCTAGGTATTGTGTTATCCTGATTGTATTACACAACTCTAATTGTTTCTTTCTATCTGCTTGCAATATTTTCTCCTTGACCTAGGAACTCTGGAATTTTGCTACCACATTTCTAGTAGTTTCTTTTTTTCGAATCACTTTCAGGAAGTGATTGGTAAATTCTTTCAGTATTTATTTTGTCCTCTCGTTCTAGAATATCAGAACAGTTTTCCTTGATAATTTCATGAAAGATGATGTCTAGGCTCTTTTTTTTGATCCTGGCTTTCAGGTGGTCCCATAATTTTTTAATTGTCTCTCCTGGATCTATTTTCCAGGTCAGTTGTTTTTCCAATGAGATATTTCACATTATCTTCCATTTTTTCATTCTTTTGCTTTTGTTTTCTAATTTCTTGGTTTCTCATAAAGTCATTAACTTCCATCTTCTCCATCCTAATTTTTAAAGAACTATTTTCTTCAGTGAGCTTTTTAACCTCCCTTTCCATTTGGCTAATTCTGCTTTTTAATACATTCTTCTCCTCATTGGCTTTTTGGACCTCTTTTGCCAAGTGAGTTAGCCTATTTTTAAAGGTGTTATTTTCTTCAGCATTTTTTGAATCTCCTTTAGCAAGCTGTTGACTCACCTTTCATGATTTTCTTGTATCGCTCTCATTTCTCTTTCTAATTTTTCCTGCACCTCTCTTACTTGATTTTAAAAATTCTTTTTGAACTCTTCCATGGCTTGAGACCATTGCATATTTATTTTGGAGGTTTTGGATTCAGAAGCCTTGACTTTTAGGTCTTCCTCTGATAGTAAGCATTGTTCTTCCTTATCTGAGAGGATGTAAGAAAACACCTGTTCACCAAGAAATTAACCTTCTATAGTTTTTTTCCCCTTTTTTGGGCATTTTCACAGTCAGTTACTTGACTTTTGAGTCCTTTGTCAAGAGATGGGCATTCTTTGGGGCCCTGTAAGTCCTCAGTTCCTCCAAGGTGGCACAATCAAGGAAGAGGAGTTTACTCCTCTCCTGGCCTGTGCTGTGGTCTGGGAGCTACCAAAGCTTTTCTGCCCAGAATATGCAATTAGAATTCTCTTTCCAGAGTCTCCTCCAGCTCCACTGTGCCAGCCAGCACTCCTTGTCTCCCCAGGACCTCCACTCATGGTTGAGACCCAGATTAGTCTTTCAGTTCCCCCAGTGTCTTTAAGCCAATTCCTCCAAAAATGGACTCTGCTGCTGCAGTGGCTGCTGCTGGAAGGGTCAGACCATGTTCCCTTCTCCCCCAGGTGAAAGAGCTATTTTGCTGACCTTTGAAGCTGTCTTTGGCATTGGTAGCCTGAGCAATCTGGGGACCACAGCTGCTGCTGGGGATTCTGTTCCTGAAGCCTGCTCTAGTCCTGTCCCTGCTGTGCTGCTTGACCCAGGCTGGGCTGCACTCTACTCTGTGCACAGTGTGATAGACCTTTCCTGTTGGCCTTCCAGTCTGCCTTGGACTAGAAATCTCTTTCAATTTGTCATTTTGGGGCATCTGATTTAGAGTCATTTTTTTGAAGGTATTTTGTGGACTGTGAGAGGAGAGCTTCCACAGGTCTATCTTTTTACTCCATCGTCTTGGTTCTGCCCCATGTGAATTTTTTAAAATTATTGTTTTTTTTCAATATTCAAGAATTCTGGAGAGTTTGTAGTATTTTTTTTCTGTATTATGATGGTTTTATATATATATATATATATATATATATATTTAAATTTCATGTTATTATAGGAGACCCATGATGTTTGAGTTGTCACTATCTGCTCATATTGTGAGCTTAAGTAAGGACTCCTCTTCTTTTTTCTTATATTCTCTTGTTACTCATTTTGTGTTTCTTCCTTCCCCTGACCTTTTTGGTTGGTAACTCCTTGCATCTTAGCTGCAAAGCTGCCTCAAACTAGTCAGAGTAATTATTTGTTGTATGACCTTGAGCAAGACTCTCTCTTCCTCAGCCTCCTCATCTAGAAAATGGTGAAAATAATAGTTCCTACCTCACAGACTCAACATAGCTACTTCCCCCTGTGGAAAGCAGCATGCTTTTTCCTCTTGATCCTATACACATCTCTTTATGTGGTCAATCAGAATTGATATTTATTTTCTTTGCCCATGTGGGGGTGGGCCAGGGTTGATGTACAGAGGTCAATGTTTCCATTGCATGAGTGAATTCCAGTGCAGCTCCCAGGTATAAATTCATAAATTATTGTACATCCTTGCATGTCTGCTCTTCCTAGGAGCATTTGGGGTGTGGGTGCTGAGTGCCTTAAGGATTAGCATTCTCAAGGGTTAATTGCAGAGAATTTTGCCTTGTCAAGGTTTTGTCTCTATTGTCCTGTGGATTCAACTGTACTGTTGTTCCACATCTGGTAAATAATTCCTAGCTTTTATGTTTTGTTTTGAGAGTTAGTGGGGACGGGGGAAAGTATCAAGTTTGCCATTTTCTAGGTGTTTTTATCCAAAATTTTCACTTGTAAAATACATTTTATCAATCTATTTTTGTTTCATTTTATGCTTCTTTCTAACATCTTTCTATACTGAACCCTCTCTTTTCACAATAAAAATAAAAAAGCAATAGCAAAGCAATGCAGAGACCTGTTCCAGCAATGTGTATGATATTGTGATCCAGTGACTTCTTTCTTTGCAGTTTCATGCAGGAATGATCCAAAAGCTCCTGAGGTCTGCACACCTCAGAACATGTATCTACTATACTTCTTCCATTGGTGAATTTCTCCTGAGTCTTCATTTTTAGGGGAGACCAACCTGGCCAACCTAAATTCTCCTTTTGCCTGTGTTGACCTTTTAGATTCTAACACTAACCTCACATAGATTTCCTTCATTAGCCCTTGCCATTTTATTTTGCTTTTGTGTGCTGGATTTCTCAGGAGGATGTAAGTTCCTTGACAACAGGGATGACCATGCTTCTGGCTCATCTTTATATCCTTAGCATTTAGTTTAGTTCCTGGCATCCAATAAGTGCTTAAAGAATGCTTGTTGTCTTGCACCTAGTAATCCCCTAGTATTCTGCTACAATGGATGACATAAGTTCATTTTTTTCTTCTCTAAGCCTTCTGTTTTGTTACTTTTTCTTGTCACTCAGAGTTCAGCTTCCCATTAGCATTCCCTTCATTTTTGTTCTTGTCACTGTGTTCGTTATTCTTTTCAGTCTCCTTATTCACTTATCCTTCTATCCAAATATTTCTACATTTTTCTGAATTCCTCAAATTCACTTTTTGAAAATGTATGATCATAGTTGATAGAATACTGGAATTGCACTCAGGAAGGCCTAAATTTGAATTCTATGTTACACACTTACTAGTTGTGTGCTCAACCCTGGGCATGGCACATAACCTCTCTGAGCTTCTTCATGTGAAAAACTGGGATCGTCAATCATACCTGCCTCAAAGGGTTTGTGATGCCCAGTGAAATTACCACCATATAAACCTCAGGGCCCCATGAGGTATTGTAATGTTGTTACCATTGTTACTATGTCAATAATATTCCTTTTCATTCATCTTACATGTATTTTCAGCCCTTCCTCAATCAATAAGCATCTACTGTACTTCCACTTGTTTGCTACATGAAGGGCCCTTCTATGGACAGTCAGCTCTACATTGACCTTTGTTTTTCTTTAATTTCCTTGGCATATAAGTTGTCTGTCCTTCATTTTCAGACAACTGATAACATCATGTTGAAATGTCTTGATTCATGTTTAAATTTGATTTAAGTGGAGTTGAACAAAATCATCCATCTCATTTTCTTTACCAGAGTCATTGAAGTCCAGCAGCAAGACAAAAGTGAGGATGACTGGCAACAGCTTAGGATGCCATGGACAGCCTTGGAATCTTCAATGTCACATATGATAGACACTGTGATGCCATTTAGGGTTTTCTTGACAAAGATACCAGGGAGGTTTTCCATTTCCTTCTCCAGCCCATTTTACAGATGAGGAAACTGAGGTAAATGGAGTTGTGACTTGCACAGGGTCAAACAGAAACAAGTATCTAAGGCCAAATTTGAACTCGTCTTTCTAACTCCAGGCCCTGTGTCTCCACTGTGTCTCCAAACTGCCCTTCATTAATTTATGTTCTTACATTTATTAAACATTATTTACTGTTTTTCTCTGGTTCTTATTCATGCAGTCTGTTCCAGTGATTTTTATTGGAGAGTACAACAAATTTTATTAAGGGTGAAATATGGCTCTTGGCTTGAGTGAAATGCTCTTGATTTAAATCTAAAGAGATCCTCCCCAGGATTGGCTGGCTATGCAAGGCAGCCTTACCATTGACCTAGACTCTTGAAAGTAAAAGGAGAAGAAAAACCAAGATAAGTTATAGCAACATAGGACCATGGAGGGATGAAAGTAAGATGTCAGAAGTCAATGTAAATCTCAGGTGACTTCTGATTGGCTGGCATCCATCACTCAGTTGGGGTAGCTGATGTAGGTGTTCAGAAGGAGGAAGGAAATCCCACCCTGTGACTCAACAGAGAGAAGAGGAAGAGATAAAGGAAGGAGGGAAGTTCTAGGGAGAGCCCAGCCAGAGAGACAATACCCTGGTGCTAACCATACTGAATGCTTCCTCTGACATAAATGAGAATGTGGGTGCTGAATAGGTGAAGGTTCCTGGGTTCCTAAATCCCAGAATAAAAGGGAGAGCAGACTTTCACTGTGGTATATTAGGAGGGGGAATGGAGAAAGATCTGTGGTGGCTATACTCTTTTTTCATTTATTTCCTCTCTCTCTGACTTGGGCCCCACTTAATGAGCTACCCTCCTCTCTCTCCCAAACCTGAGAACACCTGACCCACAAAGAATGGATGAAAAGAGGGGGGTTAAGGGTCCAATCAAGTTAAGTAAGCTGGAGGAGAAATCAGAGAGACCTCAGTGCAGAAATCAGGATTCTAGATCCTTTTTCCACTGCCGTAGCTTGTCATCCATGGCCTCCAAAGTGGAGTCATTCTTCATAAAGCAGAACCGGATGTAGTGGTCAACATGCTTCTTCTGCTCCGAGCTGTACAACACTGAGATTGGGCTTGATCATCCACTTGATAAATCGAGAGTCATAGGCCTCCTTCTCTGAGCCAAGGAGGTAGGGCATTGTTTTCTTGAAGGTGGAGATATCCACAATGAGGAAATAGATGCCCTAAGGGATGATGATCCTCATGCCAATGGTCTACAAGTTGTTTATCATGTGGTCCCACTTTTTCTAAATAGCCTTATGCAGCTGAACAAAGTAGCTCTCAGGCTGACCAAAGAACTGCAGCTCCTGCTTAAAACTGAAAGACACAGCTTCCTGGGCCTTTGTGGAGCAGTGATACAGGAAATCCTGGTGGACAGTCCGAGGATGCTTCAGAAGATAATCAGGGCCAAGGACCCAGCCCACCTTTCAACTAGTGACATTAAAAGTTTTTTCTGCACTTCCAGTAGTCAGGATGTATTCCCACATTCCTGGAAGACTGGCTATGCTGATGTGTTTCTCTTCATCATACATCAGTCACTGGTAAACCTCATCACTGAAACACAGGACATCATGTTTTGTGCACAAGTTGCTATTAATTCCAGTTCTGCTCTGTTGAACCCCTTTCCCAAAGGATTGTTGGGTGAATTGATGACAATGACCTTGGTCCAGGGAGTGAACTTACTGGGGACCTCATTTGGGTCTACCAGTCACCACTGGCCATCAACTGGCCATCATGGGCTGGTGGATCTCATAATGGTACACACATAGGACAACTACCAGCCATCTTTGTCATGGGCTCATAGAAGTCAAAATAGAGTTCAATGGAAATGACCTCATCTCCTACATCCACTAGGATCTGAAAAGAATAAAAGAGGGCCCCAGAGGCACCCACTGTCACAAATACATTCTTTAGGGGATCCAAGTCTTCTTCCAGCAGTTTCCCAAAGAATTGAGCCAGGATCTTTACCAGAGGAGGGTGACCAAAGGTACCAGTGTACTGATTGAGCATAATGTCTCCACTGACAGCCTGTTTGAAAGTTTCAATGGAGAATTCTGGTGGTCCAAAATCAGGGAAGCCCTGGCCCAAGTTTTCTCATTCTTGTTGGCCACCTGCACAAACTCCACATAGGGGTTCTTGTCAGTGCCTTCCAGCCTTCAAGCCTGAACCTGCTCATATATTTTGACCTGAAGAGGGAGAAAGTGAGGGCACAGGTAGAGGGAGGAGACTTCCTTCTCTCTTCCAGTGATCATTTTTTTTAAAATCAGTGACATAGCTACTGCTTTATACTATCATTTGGGGGTATTTAATACTGCACTCATTTCTCATTTTTCTGCATTTTTCTCATTTTCCTTAAGATGTTAGAAAATTTGCTCTTACAAATGAATTTTGTTATTATTCTTGAGTTCTAAAAAGGGTCCTCTTAGTAATTTGAGTAGAATAGCATTAAACCTTTAAGTTAATTTACATCATCATTTGTCATGGTCCAACAATCTTCCCATTTATTTACACTTATTTATCTAAAGAACGCTAATATATTTTAGTTGTACGTATACAGATCTTGTACAAGTCTCATTGGTTAAATCCAAGCTATTTTGTACATTTTGTAATTATTTGGAATAGAATTTGTTTTATCTTTTCTTTCTGGTTTTTATTAGCATCCACCTCAGATGCTTACGAGCTGTGTGACTCTAGGCAAGTCACTTAACTTGTATGCCTCAATTTCCCCATTTGTAAAATGGGCTGGAGAAGGAAATGACAAACCACTTCAGTATCCTTGCCAAAACAAACCAAAAACAAAACCCTAGTGGTGTCACAGAGTTGACTCAACTGAATAATAACAGAAGTATTTTATTGAAGGGTAGATGAATTTTTGTGGATTAATTTTGTGTCTTATCTTGTCAAAACTATTAACTGCCTTACTTGATTTCCTTATTTATATTTATTTTTAGTTTTCTAAGTATACCATCACATAATCTGAAAACTTACTTTATATTTTATTCCCTTGTCTTATAACTAGCATTTGTTAAAATATATAAAATAATAGAAGGTAGAATAATAATAGGTAGAAGCAATGTCCTTGGTTTGTTCTTGTTTGTGCTTGGAAAACTTCTAATGTTTCTCAAATTCAAGAATTATTTTAAAATATATTGTGTTGTTTTTCTTCCATATCTGACTCCTTGTGACCACATTTAGGGCTTCTTGTCAGAGATATTGGAGTGGTTCTTCATTTCCTTCTTCACCTCATTTTACAGGTGTGGAAACTGAAGCAAACAGGGTTAAGTGACTTGCTCAAAGTCACACAGCTAGTAAATGTCTGAGGCCAGATTTGAGCTCAGGAAGTTGAGTTTTCCTGACTCCAGACCTGTCACTCTATCCACTGCACCACCTACCTAACCTTATAAAAATAAACAGCTGTTTAAAACGTGCTTTTGATCACATTAGTGGAGGAGAATACTTCTATGCTTCTTGGAATTTCTTAACTAAAATGAGTGGTACATTTTTCAAAGGCTTTTGGGAGACATCTATTGGAATAATCATGTTTTTCTTAGCTTAATTGTTTATATATTTAATAATGCTAATTGCTTCCTAGTTTAGAAACATCTTTGCTTCCTTAGTATGAATTCAACTTGGTCAAAATGAATTTCTTCTAGAGCTATTTCTATTGTGTTCTTGTGATATTTTTTTTTGTTAATGATTTCATATCCATGTTCTTTAGTAAAGTTAGTTTATAGTTCTCTTTCTCTCTTCCCTTTTGCATATTAGTACCACATTTGTCTCAGAAAAAGAGTGCTTTCTGTTTCTAATTTTGGTCATGGTTTTGTATCATAGGTATTAATTATTTTATAAAAATTGATAAAATATTCCAGTTAATGCCCCTCATTCCCTTCCATTTTGACAATCACAGTTTGTTCAATTTATTTTTCTAAGATCACACATTTTAGACTTTTTTTCTAATTTTTGAAATCCATTGATTTTCTTTGAATTGTTACTTTTTCTGGAACATTCTTTGTATAATGGTTTCTGATCTTTTTTCTTATTTCCTTTATTTTGTGGTAAACAATTTAAAATTTTTATTTTGATAATTTTATGTTTTCTCTGTCCGTAAATCATTTTTGGTATTTGTTTATCGATATTGTTTGATTTTTCAAAAGGTATTTTTTCATTTTATTAGTATTATTGTCTGTTTGGTTTTGAATATCTTTATGTTGCTCCAAAGTTGAAGATCTCTCCTCCCCCATCTCTCTCTGTCTCTCTCTCTCTGTTTCTCTCTCTCTCTTTCTCCTTTGTGGGTAGCTTTTATTTGCATTCTAAAAGTTTTATATCATTTCTTTGTTATTTTATAAGTATTTATAAATGCAATAATAAATTATCTTGTGGGGTGAGTCAAACTGGGAGAGGAGCATGGACCTGCTCGAGCTCCCCACCAAAGCCCTTGTAATACCTGTAAAATGACTCCAAACAAATTATTTAGCAGTAGAAACTGCAAAATTACAGAGCGAAACAGATTTCCACCCCAAGACAACCAGGAAGGCAAACAGGAAGGGTCTATAGCATGGGGCTCAGAGGGAGCATAGCCCAGCATGGTCCACACTGGTACAGATTGACTGAAGCAGGCCTCAGGGTGCTGAATCACAGGGAGCTGCTGGAGTTTCCAGATTTCTCAACCGACAAATGCCACAGACAGCTTCAAAGGTCAGTGAGAAAGCTCTCTCAAGTGGACAAGAAGAGAGCATGATCCAGCCCCAGCCCCAGGTTGGCAGCAGCCACTGCCTCAGAAGCAGCTACTTTTGGAGCTCTTGGCTGCTCCTTCCTTGAATGGCTGTTCTGGAATGAGGAGGAGTGCTGGTGTGGCAGAGCTGGTGGTGGCTGTGGAGAGGGAATTCTACTCGCAATTCCAGGGCAGAAAAAAGTGCTGGTAGTTGCTCACATACCAGAGCACAGGCCAGGGGAGGAATAAACAATTCTCCCTTCATTATACCACTTTAAAGGAATTGAGAGCTTATAGGTTCCTAGAGATATGTTAGAAAATAGCTGCACAAAAACTCTGAAGCCTTGGGTAGTATACCCTTCACTTGACAAAGTACTCAAAAGTCAAGTAAATTTCTGGGAAAATACCCCAAAAAGGGAAAAATAAGACTATAGAAGGTTATTTCCTTGGTAAAAAGGTATTTTCTTTCATCCTTTTGGGTGAGAAAGACCAAGGCATACAATCAGAGGAAGACAGCAAGGACAAGGCTCTTACATCCAAAAACTCCAAAAAACTGAAATGATCTCAGGTCATGTAAAACCTCAAAAAGGGTTTTGAAAATAAAAATTGGGAAATGAAATGAGAGTGATACTAGTAAACCAAGAAAAACTAGTCAACAGCCTGTTAAGGAGACCCAAAAATGATGAAGAAAATAGCACCATTAAAAATAGCCTAACCCAATGGCAAAGGAGGTCCAAAAAGACAGTGAGGAGAAGAATGCCTTAAAAAGCAGAATTGGTCAAAGGGAAAAGGAGGTCCAAGAGTTCACTGATGAACATAATTCTTTAAAAATTAGAATGGAGAAGATAAAAGCTAATGACTTTATAAAAATCAAGAAATTATAAAAAAAATAAAAGACAATATGAAACATCTCATTGGAAAAACAACAGACCTGGAAAATAGATTGAGGAGAGACAATTTAAAAATTGTTGGACTACACAAAAACCATGATAAAAAAAGAGTCTAGATATAAATCTTTCAAGAAATTATCAAGAAAAACTGCCCTGATATTCTAGAAACAAAGGGGAAAAGAGATATTGAAGAAATCTACCTATTGCCTCTCCAAAGAGATCCCAAAAGGAAAACTCCTAGGAATATTGTTACCAAATATGATATTCCAGAGGTCAAAGGAGGTAGAATTAAAATGAAGAATCACCTACCTAGCAAAACTGAGTATAATACTTCAAGGAAACAAATTATATTTCAATGAAATAGGGGACTTCCAAGTATTCTTATTGAAAAGACCAGAGCTGAATAGAAAATTTGACTTTCAAATACAAGAAATAAGAGAAACATGGAAAGATAAGCAGAAAAGAGAAGCCATAAAGAACTCATTAAAGTTGAAATGTTTATATTTCTACATGGTAAGTTGTTTGTAACTCATTAGACCTTTCACAGTATTAGGGTAGTTCAAGGGAAAACACACACACACACACGCACGCACATTATATATATATGTGTGTATATATATATATATATATATATATATATACACACATATATATATGTACTTACATATACACGTACACACATACAAATATATGTGTGTGTATGAGTAAGTATGTATGTGTATATTATATGTATATGTAAGTATACATATATATGTGTGTGTATGTGGATAGATAGGTAGATTAGATAGATAGAGATATATAGATATAGACAGAGGGCACAGGGAGAGCTGAATATGAAGGGAGAATACTTAAAAAATAAAATACACTGTTGAGAGGAATGTACTAGGAGAAAGAGAAAGAGAATGATAGAAGATAACAAATCACCTCACATAAAAGAGGCAAGAAAGAGCTTTTACAATAGAGGGGAAGAGAGCAGAGATGAAGGGAAATAAGTGAGTTTAGATTTCATGGAATTTGGCTCAAGGATTGGGGTATGGAAATTAATTTTACCCTGCAGGAAGGCGGGGGGAAGGATATGGGAGAGGGAAGATAATAGAAAGGACAACAATTTGGGGAAAGGGATAATTAGAAGCAAACAATATTCTGGGGGGGCAGGTCAAGGGAGAGGGTGAAAGAAATGGAGGGGTCAGGGCAGGACAGAGGGAAATGTGGTTAGTTTTTCTCAACATAACTATTATGGAAGTGTTTTGCATGGCTACAAATGTATGATCTATATTGAATTGCTTGCTTTTCTAATGAGGGTGGGTGGGGAGGAAGGAAGGGAGAGAATATGGAACTCAAAGATTATTTTGTATCAAATTTGTCTTTCTTTACAGTTCATCATTCATCTTGATTCAGTCATCAGTGCATGCATTCTGATTACCCCTTTCCCCAATCTGCCCTCCCTTCTATCACACTCCTCACTTCCCTTATCCCCTACTTTCTCTCTTGTCTTGTTGGGCAAGATAAATTTCTATACCCCAATACCTGTATCTCTTATTTCCCAGTTTTATGCAAAAACAATTCTGAACATTCGTTCCTAAAATTTTGAATTCCAATTTCTCTCCCTTCCTCCCTCCCCATCCCCACTGGAAAGGCAAGCAATTCAATTTAGGACATATATATATATATATATATATATATATATATATATATATATATATATATATATATATATGTGTGTGTGTGTGTGTGTGTGTGTGTGTGTGTGTGTGTGTGGTTTTGCAAAAGACTTCTATAATAGTCATGTTGTATAAGATCAACTGTTTTTCCCGCCATCATATACTGCCCTCCATTTATTCTATTCCCTCTTTTGACCTTGTCCCTCCACAAAACATTTACTTCTAAATGCTCCCTCCTCCCATTTACCCTCCCTTCTATCATCCCCCTACCCCATGTATCTCCTTCTCCCCTACTTTCCTGTAGTAAAAGAGATTTTCATATGAAAATGAGTGTGCATGTTATATTTTTCTTAAGCCCAATGTAATGAGAGTAAGCTTCACTTTTTCCCTCTAACCTCTCCCCTTTTGCCCTCCATTGAAAAAGTTTTTTCTTGCCTCTTTTATGAGAGATAATTTGCCCCATTCCATTTCTCCCTTTCTCCTCCCAATATATTCCTTTCTTATCCCTTAATTTTATTTTTTTAGATATCATCCTTTGCTATTCAACTCAACCTGTGCTCTCTCTGTATATATATGTACATATGCATATATGTATATATGTGTATATGTATGTGTAATACCTCCAACTACCCAAATATTGAGAAAAGTTTCAAGAGTTACAAATATTATTTTTCCACGTAGGAATATAAACAGTTCAACTTAGTAAATCCCTTATGATTTCTCTTTCCTGTTTAATTTTTCATACTTCTCTTGATCCTTGTGTTTGAAAGTCAAATTTTCTATTCAGCTCTGACCTTTTCACCAAGGATGCTTGAAAGTCCTCTATTTCATTGATTGACCATTTTTTCCCCTGAAGTATTATACTCAGCTTTTCTGGGTAGGTGATTCTTGGTTTTAATCCTAGTTCCTTTGATTTGTGGAATATCACATACCAAACCCTTCAATTGCTTAATGTAGAAGCTTCTAAATCTTGTGTTATACTGATTGTATTTTCACAATACTCGAATTGTTTCTTTCTAGCTGCATAAAATATTTTCTTCTTGAACTGGGAACTCTAGAATTTGGCTACAGTATTCCTAGGAGTTTCTCTTTTCAGTTTTCTTTCAAGAGGTGATTGGTGGATTCTTTCAATATGTATTTTGTCCTCTGGTTCTAGAATATCAGGAGAGATTTCCTTGATAATTTCATGAAAGATGATGTCTAGACTCTTTTTTGGATCATGACTTTCAGGAATTACCATAATTTTAAAATTATTTCTCCTGGATGTATTTTGCAGGTCAGTTGTTTTTCCTATTATATATTTCATATTATCTTCTATTTTTTCATTCTTTTGGTTTTGTTTTGTAATTTCTAGATTTCTCATAAAGTCATTAGCCTCCATCTGCTCCACTCTAATTTTTAAAGAACCATTCTTTGCTTAGCTTTTTGAACCTCCTTTTCCATTTGGCTAATTCTTCTTTTTAAATAATTTTTCTCCTCATTGACTTTTTGAACCTCTTTTGCCAATTGAGTTAGCTCATTTTAAAGGTGTTATTTTCTTTTTTTCTTTTTCTTTTTTAAATTAACTATATTTATTTTCAGTGTTCTACAATCACTACCATATAACTCAGCATCAGATCAGATCAGTCTTTCCAGGCCTCTCTGAAGTCTTCCTGTTTATCATTTCTTATAGTAAAATAGTACTCCATTACATTCATATACCATAATTTATTCAGCCATTCCCCCCAAATGATAGGCATCCCCTTGATTTCCAGTTTTTGGCCACGACAAAGAGTGCTGCTATAAATATTTTCATACACATTGATCCATTTCTCATTTTTATGATCTCTTGGGGATACAGTTCTAGAAACAGTATTGCTGGGTCAAAGGGTATGCATATTTTTGTAGCCCTTTGGGAATAGTTCCAAATTGCTTTCCAGAATGGTTGGATCAATTCACAGCTCCACCAACAATGTATTAGTGTTCCAACTCTCCCACATCCTTGCCAGCATTTATCATCTTCCTTTTTGTGTGTTTGCCAATCTGAAAGGTGATGTGGTACCTCAGAGTTGTTTTGATTTGCATCTCTCTAATCAAAAGTGATTTAGAGCATTTTTTTCATATGACTACAGATACCTTTAATTTCTTCCTCTGAAAATTTCCTATTCATATATTTTGACCATTTATCAATTGAGGAATGACTTGTATTTTTGTACATTTGACACAGTTCTCTATTCTAGAAATAAGGCCTTTATCACTGACATTAGCTGTAAACATTCTTTCCCAGTTTTCTACATCCCTCCGAATTTTGGTTGCATTGGGTGTGGTTGTGCAAAAACTTTTCAGTTTAATGTAATCAAAATTATCCATCTTAAACTTCATAATGCTTTCTATCTCTTCTTTCATCAAAAATCCTTCCCTTCTCCATAAATCTGATAAATACACTCTTCCTTGCTCCATCAATTTGTCCATAGTATCACTCTTTATACCTAGATCTTATACCACTTGGATTTTACTCTTGTGTATGTGTCTTGGCCTGTGCATTGGTCTATGCCCAGTTTCTGCCACATTTTTATCCAGTTTTACCAGCAATTTTTGTGGGACAATGAGTTCTTATCCCAGAAGCTGGGGTCCTTGGGTTTATCCAATCATAGATTAGTATATTCATTGTCTACTGTGTAAAAAAGGTTATCAAAGAGTGGTAACTTAGCTTCTTATTTCTCTATTCTAATTCCTTCAATTTCTTTATCTTGTCTAACTTCTATTGCTAACATTTCTAGTACCACATGGAATAACAATGGTGAAAATAGACATTCTTGTTTCACCCCTGATCTTGTTGTAAATGCATGGAGCTTATCACCATTGCATACAATGATTGCGGAAGGTTTTAGGGAGATATTGCTTTTTATTTTTTTGGAAAGTTTCCTTTGTTCCTATGCTCGCCAGTGTTTTTAATAGGAATTGGTGTTGTCTTTTGTAAAAAGCTTTTTCTGCATCTATGAAGATAATCATGTGGCTGTTAGTTTTGTTGCTAATATGATCAGCAATACTATTGTTTTCCTACTATTGAACCAACCCTGCATTCCTGGTATTAATCCTATTTGATCATAATGTATTATTCTTATGATATGTTCCTGTATTTGTTTTGCTAAAACCTTATTTAAAATTTTTGCATCTATATCCATTGGAGAAATTGGTTTATAATTTTCTTTCTATGCTTTGTCTCTTCTTGGTTTAGTTATCAAAACCATATTTGTATCATAAAAAGAATTTGGGAGGACTCCTTCTTCCCCAATTTTCAGAAATAGTCTCTATAGTTTAAGAATTAACTTTTCTTAAAAGTTTGATTGAATTCACTTGTAAATCTATTCGGCCCTGGGATTTCCTAGGGAGTTCATTGATGGTTTGTTCAATGTCTTTTTCTGAGATAAGGTTGTTTAAGTATTAAACTTCCTTTTCTGGTAATCTGGGCAATTTGTATTTGTTTAAATATTCTTATATCTCATTTAGATTGTCTAATTTATGGGCATAAAGTTGGGCAAAGTAATTTCTAAATATTGTTTTAATTTCCTCCTCATTGGAGGTGAGTTCACCCCTTTCATTTTTGATATTAGTACTTTGGTTTTCTCCTTTCTTTTTTTAATCAAACTGATAAAAGGTTTATCAATTTTATTAGTTTTTTTCATAAAACCAACTATTGGTTTTATTTATTAGTTCAATAGTTTTCTTAATTTCAAGTTTATTAAACTCTCCTTTGGTTTTCAGTATTTCTAATTTGGTATTTACTTGGGGATTTTCAATTTGTTCTTTTTGTAGCTTTTTCAGCTGCATGCCCAAATTATTGATCAGTTCTTTCTCTATTTTATTCATGTAGGCATTCAGAGATATAAAACTTCTCCTAAAAACTGGTTTTGCAGTATCCCATATAATTTCGTAGGTTGTCTTGTTATTGTCATTCTCTTGAACGAATTTGTTGATTGTTTCTATGATTTGTTGTTCAACCCACTCCTTTAGAATTAGATTATTTAGTTTCCATTTCATTTCTGGTTTATCTTTCCATGGCCTTTTATTACATATAACTTTATTGTATTATGATCTGAGAAGGATGCATTGACTATCTCTCCCTTTCTGCATGAATTGTGAAGTTTTTATGCCCTAGATCATAATCAATTTTTGTATGTGTGCCTGGAACTGCTGAGAAAAAAAAGGAATATTCCTTTCTATTCCCATTCAATCTCTAGCATATCTATCTTATCCAGAGTTTTATTTACCTCATTAACCTCTTTCTTATTTATTTTGTGGTTAGATATATCAAGTTCAGAGAGGGAGAGGTTGAGGTCCTCCACTAGTATAGTTTTGCTTTCTATTTTTTCCTTCAACTACCCCAGCCTCTCCTCTAAGAATCTGGATGCTATACAACTTGGAGCATACATGTTTGGTAATGCTATTGCTTCATTGTCTATGGTGACTATTAGCAGGATATAGTTTCCTTCCTTTTCTCCTTTGATTAGATCTTTTCTGTTTTTGCTTTGTCTGAGATTAAGATTGCTACCCCTGCTTTTCTTCCATCAGCTGAGGAAATATATATTCTGCTCCATTCTTTTGCCTTTACCTTGTGTGTATCTCCTCGTTTTAAATGTGTTTCTGGTAAACAACATATTATTGGATCATAGCTTTTAATCCATTCTGCTATCTGTCTCCATTTTATAGGAGAGTTCATTCCATTCATTTTCATAGTTATGATTACAATCTGTGTCTTTTCCTACATTCTCTTTCCCATTGTTTGTGCTTTTAGTTCTCCCATCTCCCTTCCCCTCTTCAATAGAGATTTTATTTTTCACCACTACATCCCGCAGTCTTCCCCTTCCTTCTTTCATCCTCCCTCCCATTGACTCCCCTTTACCCATACTACTTCTTCCCTCCCTTTTAGCTTCCTCTCCTCTCTCTTCCCCCTTCTCCTCCTACTGCCTATAGAGCTAGTTAGATTTATATACTCAATTAAGTTTATTGTTCCCTCCTTGAACCAAATCAGATGAGAATACCTTTCAAACAATACTTGTCTCCCTCTCCTCTTTCCCTCTACTACAATTTTGTACTTCTTCCTGTGGTGTAATTTACCACTTTCTGCTTTGTCCTTTTCACATCTCCTGTTACAATCCCTTTGCACCCTTAAATCATATTTTTATCATCACATCATTTACTTTATGCCTGTTCCCTCTATTTACATCCCTTTTATATTTGATAATAGATGTACAATTCTCAAGATTAACAAGTGTCATCTTCCCTTATAGGGAGGTAAAAAGATTGCCCAAATTGAGTAACAGGTTTTTCTTTTCCTCTGTTTACCTTTATATCCCTCTCTTGAGACCTGCTTTTGAAGAACTAATTTTCTACTGAGGTCTGCTCTGTTTATCAGGAAGGTTTAGAAATCTCTAATTTCATTGAAAGTCCATCTCCTTGCCTGAAATGTTATTCTGGACTTTGCTGGGTAATTGATCCTTGGTTGTAGTCCCAGTTCCTTTGCCTTATGGAATAATGTATTCCAATTCCTTTGATATTTTAATGTAGAAGCTGCAAGGTCCTGTGTGATCCTGACTGTGGCTCCTCGATATTTGAATGGTTTCTTTCTGGCTGCCTGTAGTGTTTTTTCCTTCACTTGATAGTTCTGGAATTTGGCAACAGTATTTCTTGGGATTTATGGTTTGAGATCCCTTTCAGGATGTAAGTGGTGGATTCTTTCAATGACTACTTTGCCCTCTGGATCTAGCACTTTTGGACAGTTTTCCTTGATGATTTCTTGGAAGATATTGTCCAGACTTTTTTTACGTCATAGCTTTCTTGTAGGCCAGTGATTCTAAAATTTTATCTCCTGGATCTATTTTCCAGGTCAGTTGTTTTTCCAATTAGATATTTTACATTTTCTTCTATCTTTTCATTCTTTAGGTTTTGTTTGACTGATTCTTGATGTCTCTTAGAGTCATTAGTTTCTACTTGCCTGATTCTAATTTTTATCAAATTGTTTTCTTCAGTTAACTTTTGCATCTCCTTTTCCATCTGTCCAATTATTCCTTTTTGTAATTATTTTCTAAAGTTAATTGTGCTTCCTTTTCCATTTGTCCAATTTTCCCAGTTAGGTTTTATCCTTCCTTTTTCATTTGTTCAATTTTCCTTTTTTTTCTTTTCTTTTCTTTTCTTTTATTTATTTTTTTTTAAAATAAATTTATTTAATTTTTTACATTCATTTTCACAAGATTTTGGGTTCCAAAATTTTCTCCCCATTTGTCCCCTCCCCCCTCCCCAATACACTGGACATTCTAATTACCCATATCACCAATCTGCCCTCTCTTCTATCATCCCTCCCTTCCCTTACCCCATCTTCTCTTTTGTCCTGTAGGGCTAGATA
>CM053774.1:124022740-124067829 GCA_028658325.1 Potorous gilbertii | reverse complement strand
AAATGTTCTACAATCACTTCCTTAAAATTAAGATTTTATACCCCCACACCTTCCCCCCCTACCCCCCTCCCTCCCCATGACAGCATACAATTCTGTATAGGTTCAACATATACTTTCCTATTGAGCATATTTTCACTATAGTGATGTTATGTAGTCACACTGACATAAGTGGAAGAAATCATATAACAAATCAAAACATGATACACTAAAACCCACACACCCACAAACATGATCTGCTACATTCTGTGAATGACTTCCATATTTCTTTCTCTGAGTGTGGAAGGCATTGAAATGAAGTTCTTTAGCCAAATTTAGAAAATAAAAGGTCTTGGCCCCTGAATAATGACAACTGACTACCCAAGCTATACCTAATAACTTGTTGCAAGGATCCACAACCCATTTCTGCTTAGGAAAAGGCAAGTGTAGTTCTGTTAAGATCTCTGACAAATGAGATGATAACCAACTATGGAGGAAAAATCTAACTCCTGAAGACATTCTTTACCTTACTCATGAATCTTCATGCAGAGTTTGACGAGGGGAAGAGAGGATTTTTATGTTCCTCCCATTCATCATCAATGGCATCTTGAAGCTCAATGATGATGCCACCTATGGGAATGAGTTGAGTTAGTCAATGAGAGCCATTAAGCATCTGGTTCCAGGAGTTATAATTCTACTTAGAAAATAACCTCCCCAGAGGTGAGATCCTTACTTATCATTGGGGGATGGCTTCCATTCTTCGTGAAAATGCATAGTATTAGCTATACTAGGATACTCAGTACTGAAAAACTGAGCCAGAGGTCAAAGGCAGTGCTGATTGTGGCCAGATGCTTTCAGAGAAACCTCTAAAGACATGAACTGATACAAAGAGAAGTGAGCAGAACCAGGAGAAAGGTGTGCACAGTACAAGTAATATTGTGTGATGATCAACTGTGAATGACTTAGCTTTTCTCAGCAGTACAATGGTCCTGAAAGACTTATGATGAAAAAAGTAATCCATCTCCAGAGAAAGAGCTGATAGAATCAGAATGCAGATAAAAACATACTTTAAAAAACTTTCTTTAATATCTTCCTTTTCTTTTTCTTTTCTTTTATTTGGTCTATGTTTTCTTTCACAACATGACTAATATAGAAATGTGTTGTGCATGACTATATATGTATAACATATCAAATTGCTAGCCTTGTCAGGGAAGGGGGAGTAGAAGGAGGAAGAGAATTTGGAATAAAACTTTGAAAGAACAAATGGTAAATGTATAAGTGTAATTTGGAAAAATAAAATATTAAAATGAAAAAGACTTGATGACCTCAAAAGTTATAGCTCATGACCCATAGTTTTAGATAAATAAATAAAACTTTGAACTTGGCCTATTCTGGTCTCTCAGTGCGCACTAGTTACTCTCCTACCATCTTAAGGGCAGGGATATAAATTAAAAATGTCTTGTCCCTCATTTCTTTCTAGTTTTAACAAATTATGACCTAAGTCTATTGGCTTTGCACTTTACTTTCCCTATGTTCCTCTGTTTGTTTGTAACAGCTAACATATAGTTTTGTCTGTGTAAGTTGTCAGAGTTGTATAAGGTGGACAGGAATATCTGCTAGACTCTCACAAGAGGGAAAGAGTTGACCCTTTCTCTCTTCTGGCCCACACCTTTGGAATTTCCAAGTCCATCTACTGTTTTTCACCTCCCACCAGGATTGACCTAGTCTCTTGCTGCTGCGCCAGTTCCAGGTACATGAAGGGATTTCTCTATGCATGTGCACAGTGGAGTGAAACCTGCCAGCTCACACCAGCACTCACCAAAAAACCAAAGTTTCTTTTTAAAAATTTTATGGTTTTTAAACTCTTGGATCAAACTACTACATCTTTAATTCTTTGCTCCACTTGAAGAAGTGAAAAACATAACAATACTTGTAAAATAATTCATAATTTCTGAAATATAGCCATCTTTCTCTCCTTTGCAGATTACTCTCTGGTCTGTCTATCTAATCATAGTCTCTACCCTGAGACTCAGACCTACATTACTAGATGTCAATTGGACCTTTAAACCTAGACATCTTAGATACATTCTCAAATTCAGCATGTCTGAAATTAAATTCATTGTTTTCAATCCCAAATCCTCCCCTCATCAAACAAATGCCAGATCTGTTATATCACCCTGGTCTTCCAAATCTATAACCTTTGATTGTTTGCTGTTACCTACATCAAATCAAATCAAAAGATCAAATATAACATCCTGTTTCATTTCCTAAGACTGAATAACCTGTTCCTATCCTATCTTTCCAGTCATTTTATACTTTATTCTCCTACACATAGACTACAATTCAGTCACACTGACTCCTGTTGTTTTCACATGATGTTCTGCTTCTGGCTTCCTTCAAGACTCAGCTGAAATACTACCTTCTACAAGAAGCCTATCCAGGTCTTCCTTAATTTTAATACCTTCCCTCTGAGATTACCTCCAACTTGTGTTGTATATATGTTGTTTAGACGTGGTCTTTTTGTTCTTCATGTTTTCTTCTCCATTAGATTGTGAGCTCCTTGAGAGCAGGGAGTATTTTCTGCCATACTTTGTATCCCTACTCTTTATCACACTGCTGAGCACATAGTAGGCATCTAAATAACTTCCTTATTTCCAAGGTATTGCAATCTTTCAGGTTTGATCCTTCATATCATTCGACATTACTTCTCCTTCCTCCCAAAGCAACCTATCCATCAAAAATATTGTTGTTTCTGCCTCCACAGTAGCCCCAGAATCCAGCCTTTTCTTTCTGCTCACACAGCTATGACCTTAGTTTAGATGTCTTGTTTAAAGACATTTTTGAAATTAATAATCATTTATTTTATATTATTCCTTATTCCTTCCCATTGAAAAAGAAAAAAAGCATAACAAGTATAGTAAAGAAAATCAATTTGCCATATTGGTCAGGTTGAAAAATGCCTCCTCACCTCTTGCCTGTATTATTGTAAGGGTTCTTCAATGAGTACCCTCAATTATCTCACTCCTCTTGTGTATCCCACACCTTGCTGTCACACTGGAACTTGACTTTACTCAGTAAACTCTAGTTCCATATTGCTCCAGGATAAAATATAAACTCTGCTTAACTTTTAAAGTGTTCACATCCCAGGTCCCAAACAATCTTTTTGAGCTTATTGGACATTGTTCCTTACTCCACTCTTTGTGATCTATCCAGACTGGCATTTTCTCTGTTACACACACACACACACACACACACACACACACACACACACACTGCTTGAAATGCACTTCCTTCTCATCTCTATCTCACAAATTTCACAATGTCCCTCTCTTCCATTCAGATGCAACTCAAGTACTGCCTTCTACAAAAATCATCCTTTCCTGTTCTCTTCAAATGCTATGTTGTTTTTATTTTGTTGTTCCAGTCATGTCTGACTCTTTGTGACTCCAGTTTGGGTTTGCTTGGCAAAGATACTGAAGTGGCTCGCCATTTCCTCTCCAACTCATTTTACAGATTAAGAAACTGAGGAGAACAGTGTTAAGTGACTTTCCCAGGGTTACACAGCCAAAATATCTGAGGCCAGATTTGAACTAAAAATGATGTCTTCTTCACACCTGGGTTGGCACTCTATCCACTGCATTTCCTAGCTGCCTTCCTGAATCACCATGTATCAAATATATTGTATTTATTCTTTCTATATTTATTCTGTATTTACTTATGTACTTTTTGTCTTCACATTTAGAAAGTAAACTCCATACCAGTATTCCCCACTCCCTCCCTCCTTCCCTCCCTTTCTATTTCCGTTCCTTCCTTCCTTCCCTCTTTCCTTCCTTTCTTCCATTCCTTCTTTTCTCTCTCCTTCCCTCTCTCCTTCATTTTTCCTTTACTTTTTTAAAATTGTGTATCTCATTAGTGAGCAGAACCAGGAGAACATTATACATAAGTACAGTCACATTGTGAGATGACTGATTTGATAGACTTAGCTCTACTCAGCAATTCAAGGGTCTAAGACACCTCTAAAAGGTTCATGATAGAAACTACTATCCACATCCAGAGAAAGAACTATGGAGTCTGAATGCAGATTGAAGCATACTGTTTGCTCTCTCTCTTTTTTGTATGTTTTGTTTCTTCTTTCTTGTGGTTCATCCCATTGGTTGTAATTTTTCTCTACAAGGTAAATAACATGAAAATATGTTTAATATGAATGAATATGTAGAGCATATATTAGATTGCATTCCATCTTGGTAGGCGGGAAGGGGAGGGAGGCAGAAAAAATTAAAATTCAAAAGCTTGTGGAACTGAATGTTGAGAACTAAAAACAAATTAATTTTTAAAAATTGTATGCTTCATTACCCGAAACATAGGAGCTTAATAATGCTTATTGAATGATTGAAAAGAGTCTGTCATATAACTCAGGAGTTTTTCCTCATGACTGTTGGAAGAGAAAGTTGACACTCTCTCACCTTTTCTCTTCCACGTGCGTCCTTTCTCAGCCACTTCTCACCCTCATTTCTCCCTGATTTCCCTTTGACAGTGATAAAACAGAAAGCTAAAAGCAAGACTGATTGATCAAGCCTTATCTCAGTTAGTTTTAGTACTAATTAATTGGAGTGTAAACAAACTTTTAAAAACCCAATAATCTTTAGAACAAATTCCCCAGGAAAGAGCAAAGCAGCAAAAGAACAAGCACAATCACGACGTCTTATCAGGTTTTTCAAAGGGATGACCCCTCTGCAGGTAATCCCCTCCGGGCCCACTTCATTTTGGCCTCAGACTTTTACCATTGAGAGGTCTGCAGTGGCAGCTCCTAAATGCGCTCTTGCTCCTAGTTCTTAGTATGTTAACACCCATTTCCATCGGTATTGCTCTCCCTCTAACCGCACATTGAAAGTGAAACTGAAGACTGTCACTACTATGAAGGCACTTATTCCAAATCTTTATGCTTTTTACAATCCATGAGATTCCTCCTTTTCTCCCCTACTCCCACATACACCTTAGACGAAAGCAACCTATCTCTGTAATACTCTTGTTCTTTCTTCCTTCTGGAGATTAAAGCAAGACAACTCTATTTTAACTAATAGAATTTTACTCCAGCTTCCATTTCTCTTAATAACAGAGGAGTTCCAAGGGTTCCAAATGAAAAGATGGATTTTTCTCCTTCACATCCTCCACCTATATTCTCCTTTATTTTTCTCATTATACTTTCTACTTCTTTATTCATTGTTTGGTGACTCTTCACCTTCTTATATAATGTAAACTTATAAAAAAGAAATTCAAATTAAAAAATCACTCTCTACACATTCATGTCCTTATCTAATCTTAGTCACATAAAACAAATGTTTCATTTCTTAGTCTTTTATTACCATATGAAAGTATTTAACATTCTATTGTTTGGCCTTTATGTCTGTTGAATACCTTTTTCTTCTCCTATGATTTCAATCCTTCTCTTTTGTTGAATTTCCAGTTACTTGTTTAATGTTTAAGATCGGATTTGTAGGATATGTTATTTCTAGGTTCCAGCCAATGTCCATGACCCTCAGAATTACTATATTCTAATTTTTCTCTTAATTTCTTGTAAACATAGACCAATCTTGTGCAATTCTGATCATTTCTCCTTGGAAGTAAAAATTCCTCATCTCCTGACCCTGCCCCATGTGCTGGCTAAATTTCTTCTTTAATATTATAGTTCTAAAATTTGATTATAATGTTTGTTGGTGATTTGAACTTTGGGTTTCCGTTAGTATTCTGTCTATTCTCACTACCTGAAACTTGCTATTTCCTTCACATGTTTCTAGTTGTGTTTTTACCTGCAGGATGCAGTGGATAAGGCTTAAGAAATTGACTGATGAGTTCATCTTCCTTCCTTCCTTCCTTCCTTTCATTCGCCTTCTCCTACTTCTTCTCTTCCTTCCTGAAGAAGTTTACATTCTTCTGGGGGAGAAGGATGTAATAAGGCAGCTACATAAATAAGCACAAAGAATAAGGAGCAAACTAGAAGTAGGAAGAGAGAATCCATAGTGAGAATTTGTCTCTGGGGGGATCATGCAAAGCTTCAGGGGAGAGATGGAACCTGAGATGAATCTTACAAGAAGGCAAGCATTCTCCAAGAGTTGTGATGGAGAAATACATTCCAGAATGGCAAAAAGCTTGCATGATTTCCATAAAAGAAGAGATGGCATACATACCACATTTAAAGAATGCCCAATAAATGACCCTGATTGACTCAAATATAGATTTCTTAAAGAGGAGAATTTACAAACATTTATGACTGGAAAGATCAATGGGAGTTGGACTTCTTTTTCTAAAGAAAGATCCCTTACTACTCCTCTCTTGCTGCTTTCTTTCTGATCTATCCATCTCTGGAAGTGTCTATTCTTTTGGATGAATAGTATTCCCTTTGCTGAGGTCAATTCCTGTTAGTCTTTGAATTAGTAGCTAGTCTTTGTGTGTTTGCTACATTGTAAAAATCCAGTTGCCCATGGCCAATAAATCAATGATTAGATGAGGCTCCCTAAATTTATCTCTTATTTTGAAATTAATTAGACTGCTCTTTATATCAGACCCTGCCAAAGCTGGCGCTATTTTGGGATAATACAAAATGACTCAGAAATAGGCCACCTATAAGCATGGTGGAAAGTATTTTTTTCAACAAAATGGCCTGTATAGGTTTCAATTAATTTCAATTCAATTCAATTTAATCCAATCCAAGAAGAATTTATTAAGCATTGACTGTATGCCAGGCATCATGCCAGGAGTGGGATAAAGACACAAACAATACCTCCCCCAACTAGTTTACAATGAGAGCGGGAACACAAGTAAATATCAAGTATAAAATATATAAAAAGTACAGATTAATTGTGTGTGTGTGTGTGTGTGTGTGTGTGTGTGTGCGTGCACTCATATACTAACAACTGGGGGAATCAGGGAAGGCCTCCTGAAAGAGGTGGTTCTCTTGGGAATCAACCTTCCCATAGGAGGTGGTAGATTAAAACAGTATTGAACTTCACTTTTCTTGGGCAGTTGGTGGGTTAATTGTTTCAAACTTAATCTACCCTATGAGGAATGGTTTTATTTGATAAATAGCCAACACAAAGCTTTTGATCTCTGAAATACCAGTCAGGAAACACACCAGAATGTGGCCTTAATTTTTAAAACATCTACTATCCTCTCCTGAGGAGCATAAGAAGGGGGTCAGGTTCGTTCTGAGTTTCTGCTTTGAAGATTCACTTACATGTCCAAGCTCTTCATTTACCACACTTTGTGTTGTTGGTGGGAAAGAAGCAAATCTTCCCCTAAATTCATTGTTGTTGCTTCTTCATGGGCTAGAAATCATTGATGCTGCAACTGCCTAATATCAATGTCAGAGCCTGCCAAGAATGTAAAAGACCATGGGGTAATTGGCCATGTGCTTCTGTAGCACCTCATTAATTTATTTATCTTAGGAAAGCAGGTACTCTCCAGGTAAATAAATTGTTTTTTTCCAGAGAAATCAAGAGTTGTTTATATAGTCAGCCCTGTAGGAATTCTTTGCACATTTTGTCTGCAATCTGTTTTAATTAAGTAAGTCTATGGTTAAAGGAATTTCCTTTATTTATTCCTAACTGGTGAATTCTGCCTATCTTCACCATGGGCCCTCTTGACATCTGTATTCTCATCAAAGCAGAAGAAGAGAAATGACATTCTGAACCAGTCCCCCCAACAAACTGCATTAGAGAAAGCGGATATTGGTGGAGAACTCCAGAAGTGGAAAGATGAGTCTTTGGGACTTTAACAGTTTGGTTCTTTTGTGAAGCTATCTTCTGGACTGAATGCTGGAGTATGTGAGGGAAAGGCTATATGAAGCCATCTTGACACTTCTTGCCATTTTTTCAGGCCATAAGAAACATTTGCGAATATGAGATGAGGCATTGTCATGAGGGAAATAATATACCTAACAGGAAGACAGCTAGTGTGATAGTTAATTTCCTTAGATTGGAGACATACAGAAGCTAAAGAAAATTCATTCCATTTCTTCATAAACTAGTAGCACAGGGTTTTTTTGGGGGAAGAATTAGACATTTTCCAATTTTCATTTTTGAGGAAAGTTTGCTAGGAATTGAATTTTGCATGAAACTCACAGTTCATTTCATAGTGATTAATGGCATAATTGAACAAAACCTCCTAGTGGTTAGTGAGCAAAAGTTCAAATTTCCCATTCCAGTTCAATATAGTTTCTTTTGAGTTCATTGATGTTTGACGCAATTTGGTCTTTTTTTTTTTCTGGCAGTGAATGTCCTGTTCTTAAAAGTTATCAGAGAAGGGGCAGAGCTAAAATGGGGGAGTAGAAAGATGCATATACTCTAGCACTTCCCTCACAGCCCACAAAAAACCTGTAAAAAATGACTCTCAACAAATTCCAGAGCAGCAGAAGCCACAGAACAACAGAGTGAAAGAGGTTTCCAGCCAAAGGTAACCTGGAAGGCTGAAAGGAAAGGTCTATCTCACAGGACACTGAGTGAAATTGATCCAGGAGAGATAATTTAAAAATTATGGGACTATCTGAAAGCTATGATCAAAAAAAGAGCCTAGACATTATCTTTCATGAAATTATAAAGGAAAACTACCCTGATATTCTAGAATCAGAGAGCAAAATAAATATTTAAAGAGTCCACCAATCATTTCTTGAAAGTGATTCAAAAAGAGAAACTCCTAGGAATATTGTGGTCAAATTTCAGTTTCCAGGTCAAGGAGAAGATATTGCAAGCAACTAGAAAGAAACAATTCAAGTACTGTGGAAATACAATCAGGATAACACAGAATCTGGCAGCTTCTACATTAAGGGTTTGAAGGGCTTGAAGTCAAAGGAACTGGGATTAAAACCAAGAATCACCTACCCAGCAAAACTGAGTATAATACTTCAGGGGAATAAATATTCATTGAATGATATAGAGGACTTTCAAGCACTTTTGATGAAAAGATCAGAACTGAAGAGAGAATTTGACTTTCAAACACAAGAATCAAGAGAAGCATGAAAAGGTAAACAGGAAAGAGAAATCATAAAGGACTTTTTAAAGCTGAAATGTTTACATTCCTACATGGAAAGATATTTGTAACTCTTGAGACTTTTATCAGTATTTGGGTAGGTAGAGGGATTATACACACACACACACATACATACACATACAGAGTACAGGTTGAGTTGAATCAGAAGAGATGATATCCATAAAAATATAAAATAAAAATCAAGGGTGAGGGAGGAAAATACTGGGAGGGGAAAGGGAGAAAAGGAATGGGGCAGGCTATAACTCAAAAGAGATAAGAAAAGTCTTGTTCAATGGAGGAGAAAAGGGAGAAGGTGAGAAGGAAAAAGTGAAGCTTACTCTCTTCACATATGGCTTAAGGGGGGAAGAACATACTAAATTTGATATGAAAATCTATCTTACACTACAGGAAAATAGGGGAGAAGGGGACAAAGAAGATGAGGGGCATGATAGAAGGGAGGGCAAATGGGAGAAGGTAGTAACTGGAAGTAAACACTTTTGGGGAGGGACAAGATCTAATGAGAGAAAAAAGGAAGGGACATGGTAGGATAGAGGGTAACATAGCATTACACAACATGAATATTATGGAAGTCTTTTGCAAAATGACACATATATAATATGTATTGAATTGCTTGCCTTATCAGTGGGGATGGGTAGGGAGGGAAGGAAGGAGAGAAGTTGAAATTCAAAGTGTTAGAAATGAATGCTGAGAATTATTATTGCATATAACTGGAAAATAAGAAATACAGGTAATGGGGTATAGAAATTTATCTTGCCCTGCAAGAAAAGAGAGAAGATGGGGATAAGGGAAGGGTGGGATGTGATAGAAGGGAGGGTACATTGAGGGAAGGGGTATTCAGAATGCAGGGTATTACGGGGTGGGCAGAGGGGAGAGATGGAGAGAAAAATTGGAACTCAAAATTTTGTGGAATGTCGAAATGTAAAAATAAATAATTACAAAACAAAGAACAAAAGGAGAGGATAAAGAAAAGTTATCAGAAATGTTAGTGTTTGCCCTGGTAAAGATGTAATTTGCAGGAGATTCTAAGATCTCTCTCTGTCTGTGTGTCTCAGTGTCTGTCTCTCTTTCCCTCTATCTCCCTCTCCCCTCTCCCCTCATCCTTTTCTCTCTTGAATTTCAAGTCATCATAAACTACTTATCTGGCATCTTCAGTTAGATATCCAATAGATACTTGAAACTCACCATATCTAGCACACAAGTCTTTATCTTTCCCCAAAAAACTTTCTGGGTTTTCAGACATTCCTGTTATTATTGAGGATACATTGCAATCTCAAGATAATACTCAATTAGTCACTCTCATTCTGTATAGGTAATTTGCTGCCAAATCTCATTGTTTCTACCTTTACATTATTTCTTAACATATCCTTTTATCTCACACTCTTGTCTGGATGATTGCAATCCCCTCCTAATTAATCTCCTTGTCTCAAGTCTTTCCCTGTTGCCATCAATCCTCCACACAATGCCTAAGTGACTTTCTTAAAAAGTAAATTGGACTGTGTCACCTGGCCTTCTAAGATCAATCAACAAACTGCAGTGTCTTCCTATTACTTCCAGAATCAAAATTAAATCCTCTATCTGAAAGTCAAAGATTCTCTCATTCTGAACTCTTCCTACCTTTTGTCTGTTATGCTTTACTCCCTCCCATGCATTCCATGATCTAGCCACACTAACTCATTTGCAGTCTCTCACATAGAATACTTCATTTCTAGTAGCCATGCTTTTGCATGGGCTGCCTCCCAATGTTGAAATGTTCTTATTTTTGTCCCTTATTTTTCCTGGTTTCCTTTGAGACTAAGCTCAAATGTTGACCTCTACAGATGGCCTTTCCCCATTCTCCTTAGGGGTTAATACCTTTCTTTGTGAAATAACCTTCCATTTGCTCTGCATCTTATATATAGCTAATTATCTTCATATTTCTCCCAATAGAATGTGACCTTAAGAACAGAGAACTTTAAAAAAAATGGACTGGCTCTACCTATTTAGTCCAAATTCAAAATGCAAGAGCTACTTTTGGGCATAATCTTACTATTGATTAACATGAGACTTTGACCTGCTTCATTTCTGACCTGGGTCAACTTACCCTTCTGTAGGCTACCTCGTACCCCCTGTTCTTGGTAGTTCAACATACTGATACTGAACTGAATGTGTCCATTCAATCAGAATTTCCTGTTCAAGTCAGAATTCTTGAGCTCAAGAGACCCATCACTCTCAGCCTCTCTGGGATTATGGGCATGAAGAGCCTACTTTTCATTCTTTTGTATCCTCAGGACTTAGAACAGTGTCTGCACATAATAAGTGCTTAATAAGCTCTTTTTTTAATTTGATTTGATTAATTTCTATGTATGTTCAGTTTGGCTTTTCATAGGACTAAAAAATCATATCATTTGAAAATCAGTGAAGGAGAAATGAAGTATTCTTTTTTCGAACCACATAATGAATTTCCTCCTTCTTTTTAGGAAGAGGAATTGTTTCTTTTAAAATTAAGCTTTTCTCACTAGATTTTTTTTTGACAGATCACAGGCATTACTGAATTTTTCTGCAATCCTGGAATTTAAGTGATTTGTTTCAAGAATGAAAACAAGGAGTTAAACAAAATGTCAAATACAGTGAACATGTCTGTCAATGTCAACATTCAGCCCTAGTCTTCTCCTGCCTCTCTACTGAGAGAAAGGGGGTCTTTTTCATTGTCTGTTCTATGAAATCACTATTGATTTTTCAGCTCCATTTTACTTTTCATTAATATCATTACAATCACTGTTTGTCTCATTCTCAGAGCTTTTTTCATTTTGTTCTCTATTGTTCATACCAATCTTCCTATATTTCTCTGAATTCCTTGTAGGGAGAGACTAGTGTATTATCACTCTCTTCTTCCACTGACATCCTTAGTGGCATTAAAGATGGAGTTATCCAAAGCTGTGCAGAGAGAACAGGAGCAAGGTCTGGGGGAGGTCCTGTTATTCAGTCCAGTGGTGTTGCAGACTGTTTTTTTTGGGGGGGGAAGACAAACTAGTTAAATTCACCAAGATTCATCACTAGCTTGATTAATTTTCAACTAAATGATACTTAAACACCATCTACTTAAGTAGAGGGGTTATGATCTGAATAGATGATATGAATTCCCACATCAGCAAGAGCAGAGATGCTTTAAGAATTAAAGTATGCAGATTTGTGCATGATTAAGTTCATTTTAAAGAGACAACATGGTATACTAGATTGAAGGTTACCCTTAGAATGGAGTTGACAACGAATTCAAGATGTGTCTCTAATATATAACAGTTGTGTTACTTTGGGCAAGTAATTGACCCTCTCACTGTCCAAAAGAACTATCATATACTATAAAATATGGTTCAGTTGCCAATTTAAAGTAGTGGAAATAGCATATCCCCAAAACAAACTGAAAGATAAAAACAAGTCATTTCGTGGAAGTCACCTGGCAAATATAAAAAAGAGTATCATTTGAAACAAGAGGACTTTATTAAATAACCAGGGAAAATATAATAGGATTATAGATTTAGAGCTAGGAAGATGCTTGGGTCCATCAAATCCAACATTTTTATTTTGCAGATGAGGAAATCAAGGCACAGTGTGTATTTCCCAGGATCACCCAATTTGATGCAGAATTCGAACCTGTCTTCCTGACTCAAAGTCAAAGGAAAAACTAAAATAATTTTGCCCTCAGCAATGAACCCATGACACAAAGTAGAAGCTGTTCATAAGAAAGCATTCCTATAGGCAACTTTTGCTCTCTTCTCTATGTGAAAAGAAACCTTATCCAGGGGGAGAGTCTGAAAGCCAAGGTGGTGTCTTTGAAAATTGATTAAATGTCTGCATCTTTGTGTATCTGTGTGTTTTGGGAGAAGTTGTGAAGAATAGTTTCTAAATCATATGATGTCCATTTGAATTGTATCCACATGATTAGGGATCAAACAGGGACCCCTTAAGAAGAGAAGTAGGCCAGTGCAGGTGTCAAAGCTAGATCAAAAGAAAATTGGTCATCTTAAAAACAAAATAAATCAAAACAAAACAAAAAACCCAACCCCAGGACCAAATGTTCCCATGTTTTGAGAACTCCAAGGCATGGAACTTATGAAATCATGATCTTTCTTTCATTTTCAGTGAATAAAACAAGAGTCCAATCTCTGCAGCTGTCAGAGAAATTTAGAATAATATGAGATCCATAGGATGATTTCAGTAACCATGTCTAGCCATGGTCTACCATGGTTAAAATAAACATTATGCACATATGAGAAAGAAGCTGACTCTTTTTCAGTTGTTTATAACCAGAAATTTTCTCCAGATATATAATTGTTTTCTTTTTTGTCAGTACATTTCTTTTGTCACGATAATCACTTTTTACCCCAAAGTGTTTTCCCATAAAAAAACATTAAATGTAAACACCTGATAGCAAGGTTCTGATTGATTTCACATATCATATTTCTAGTTTGTTAATACAAAGGATTACTGTGTGCCTTTATTATAGTAACAGAACCAATACAGTCTATTGAAATCAACCTGAATTTGGTTATAATTTAATGTTATATTTGTTTTCATTTGCAGGGAACATGGTAGCTTTATGTTTTATCCTCCTCATTCTGATTTATTTACTTGACTTCAGTTCATAGAAATCTTCCCATGTTTCTCTGAATTCTTTATGTTCTTTATTGCTTCCAATGTATTAATGTGACATTCTATCACATTTATATATCATGATTTATTTACAAGTTTCTCTGATAGATGGGCACAAACTTTAATCATTTAAATTCCCTACTGGTGACTTTTAAAGATTAGATCATTTAGATATAAAGGTCATAGGAAGAGTATACCTTTCTTTTGATGGATCCAAAATTATTTAATTTCTCTTTTCTTTTTTCTCTTTCATTCACTTCCCTTCTCTCCTCATCCCTTTTCTCTCCTCTTTGCCTCTACTTCTCTTCTCTTCCCTTCCCTTTCTTTCACTTCCTATCCATCCTTTTTAAATACAAGGATATTCACAACTTGTCTATTGTCTAGGAAAGGAAGGTAGTAGGATAGACAATCTATGGAGTTGTTCCATAGGAGCCTATATTTGGACAAACATTGTGTATAAAAATCCCAACCTCATCCCAGAATTGGACAGGAGAAAAAAAACTTGCTGTATAGCCTTTAGACAATTATGCAACATTTTCTGTTTTTTCTTATTATCTACAAGCTTCTCCTTATAACAAATATTCATCTTTTTTCATAACAAAGTTCTACCAGCAGTGGGGAACTAGAAGTCATGTAATCTTGGCAATCTCTAAATATTTAAATTTGAGAGTCCCCCAAAGATCAATGAAGAAGTTTTGGTGGAGCCTAGTAGACAGCACTATACTACCAAATGCACAGTTTTGCAGGGTACACAGCATGATCAGAATAATGGTGGACTGAGAAAGGAGATGAACTTGTCCTATAACAATAGATGCTTTAATCAATGAATGATGCGTGGACTTCAATGGTATCTACAAAATGACAGGAAATCTAAAAGAAGTGATCTATGTCATGGATTTAGGGTAGCCCATCAATAAGGGCCACACAAGATAGGGAGACATGGGTTGTGATTTGCATACTCCATATTGTCAAGAGCATCAACGTCAGTAAATTCACAGGCCCAGTGAAATAATAAAGTATGGGTTTGCCTAAGCAGTCTCACTGTGATAGCCAAGGCTGTGCCTGCAGACCTAGAAGGACAAAAGTTCCCCACCCTTGATCTAAACAACTCAGTTCAATGGACTTGTGAAATGTTGAGATCCATAGAACAATTTTTAGGGCTATCACATGTTCTAAGCAAATCTCCAGACATTAATGTTGATATTTATATTAGGCAGCTAATACAACATATTATTTTCTCTTATAAAATCATGAAGAATATTTTTTGAGTGTGCCCTGAATGAACAGAGCATTCTGAAGTTCCACTGAATGTTCACTGTCATTGAGAAGAAGCAGTTCCTGGGAGATAATAGGTCTATTCCATCCAACCGTTAACTGAAAACCTCCAGAGATAGATAATTTACTACTTTCCAAGGTATCCCATTCCTCCTGGGGGCTACTCTAATAATCAGGAAAGTTTTGTTGTTATTTTGTTTTATTTGAAGCTAAAATTTACAACTTCCATATTCTTCTCCCATTTCTACTGACTGCGTAAGGTGGATTCTTTCCGATTCTTTCTGGTGCTGGAGTCTAGAATATGCTTTTAATGTTGTCGCTGTCTTTGAACCAGTCCAGACTCCTGGAGAGCACTATGGCCACCGACAACCTTGCCAGGATCTGAATGGGGCTTAGCCTGATGCCGCATACCTCTTGCTTGGAGGCTGGCGATACTTACTTCTTGAGGTTTCTGAGCTGTCCTTGTAAGCTTCACTCTCATGATTTGGAGACCAAGTCTGATCTCCTGCCTGATCTGTCATGCCTCATTTTCACTTGTTATAATTTGATAAGCATGAAATTGCAGTGTATGCAAAGACGTCATTGGTCAGTTTTACACAGAAAACAGTGAGCCTGTCACCTTTGCCAGAATTGTTCTCCAGGAAGAAAGATAAATAGGAGATGCAAGAATGCATGGAGAGGCTCAGTGGATGACTTTGCATTATTATATCATCATTTCCTCCCCTGCCCCCTTTTTGTGGTCCTACATTAAAACTGATGATTACTTTGCCAGTTGTTCACTCCACCAAAACTGTCATCTTTACAATTGACCTAGAAAAGAATACACACACACTCACACACACACACACACACACATCTATATATGTGAGAACTGGAGCCATAGTTCATGGATCAAAGGTACTTTTTGGTGAGAAAACTATATATAGATAGAGAGATTTAAATCTCTATCTCAAATATTATCTATCTATATCAGAAACTTCTGACATTTGTCAGAATATATGCAATACACATACATATATATTTATACAATATATTATATGTACATAGATTCACATCATATTCAGCATACATATTAAATGTTATTGGCAGGTAGGTGGCATAGTGAATACAGTGCTGGGCCTGTGGTCAGAAGACTCATCTTCCTGAGTTCAAATTTAGCCTTGGACACTTACTAACTGTGTGTTCTTGGACAAGTCACTTAACCCTGTCTGCCTCAGTTTCCTCATCTATAGAAAAAGAAATGGCAAGCAAATCGAGTATCTCTGCCAAGAACCCCAAGACAGGTCTTGAAGAGTTGGACGTGACAAAGATGACTAAGCAGTATATAAATTATAGGAGACTAAAAGTGCAAACATATGTTTATATATACATACATACAAATACATATGTGTGTATACATCTGTGCATGTATATATATGTATACATATATGTGTGTGTGTATAAATGAGACATATAAATTTGTGATACTTGGTGGCTTGCTGAAGCAGTCAGAGAGAACTCATATTACTTAAGTAATTTCAGTTTCAATTTTCAGTCTTCCATCCTTCTGTAAAAATTCCAAGGAAAATGTCTTTCTTTAAGCATAAAGTTTCATTTATACAGCAAAGCAAATATTGGAGGCAATAGCCATCTTCCTTCCCTTCAGCCTGAGGAAGGATGTAGGTTATTAGATCTACCACTGCCCAGCAATATAGTGCAGACCCACATATGTGTTACATTTAGAAAAGAAATGCTCTACTTTGGCCAAGTTATGTTGAAGGAAATGTGAATGTCGACCCATTTTCATTTTTGTCTTCGGCATGTAATCAGCTGGCACAGGGAGCTTTTGTTAGCTTAGTAGAGGGGCCAGTGGTGTGGGAAGAACTATAAAGGAGGGGGAAGGATGGGGGAAAGGGGAGGGGCAGGCCAAATACTGGGTAATTAATTTGCAAAATGGTCCAAAGTAATTAGTCACAGGAGACCAACCTCAGGGTGTCTGGCAGAACTCGACATTCTATTTCATTGTAACCAAAATATTTCACATGGAATCATAAAACACTTTTTGTTGGAATTTACTTTCAAGTTTTACAGATTATTCTTTCTCTAAACTCTGTAGTGGGTCAGAATTAATGGGAGTGATTGCTTTTGTTTACTATCTCTCAATATACTGTTTTGCCCCCAAAAGATGTATCACTTTTTATTTTATTTTTATTCTTAAATGTAGCAAGGCATTACAGGATAGTAAACCATGCTTTTCATTAGTTTGAACTCTTTGGGGGAAGCATGAAATTATATCGCACAAATATTTAAACTTCATCTAGAAGCTATGAAGATGCAATAAAATAATTTGAAGAAAGTACTTTAAGATCTTAAAACAATATACAAGGTGTCCCAAAAGTCTTAATGCTGTTTTAAGATATCAAATGTATATATCGTTTTCACTGTTTTTCAATCGCTTCAGTCATGTTCGACTCTTCATGATCCCATTTGAGATTTTCTTGGCAAAAATGCTGAAGTGGTTTGTCATTTTCTTGTCCATCTAATTTTACAGATGAGGAAACTGAAGTAAACAAGGTGAAGTGACTTGCCCAGGGTCTCACAGATAAGTGGCTAAGGCCAGATTTCGACTCAGAAAGATGAATCTTCTCGATTCTAGACACAGCACTAAATTTCAGCTATTCTTGTTATCCTCATAAATATGACTTATATAATACATTAAGGTTTATAATGTATTTCATAAATGTTATTTCTTTTATTCTCACACCAACCTTGAGAAATAAATGCTATCATTATCCCTAGTTTACAAATGGAGAAACTGAGATAGGCAGCGGTTAAATGACTTTCCCAAGTCACATAGCTAATAAGTGTTGATGTCACATGGAAGCTCAGTCCTTCTTGACTCCAGGTTTAGTGTTCTATTGATTTTTTCATCTGGCTGCTGATCCTGCTTCTGTTGCTAATGATGATGATGAAGATGATGATGATGATGGTGGTGGTGGTGGTGATAGTGGTGTCCTAATATTAAATTAACTTCATTTTTATACTAGTATGTGGAATGACATTTGCTTTGATCCATATTTCTGATTTCATTCATGCGGGGAGATTTCTGAGCTCATGCCAGCCAGTGTAACTTGTGGTCTAAGAGAGCTGCCCAGGGCATTGAGAAGGTAGACAGTGATTGGCCCAGTCACAGTCAGTATGTGTGAGAGGTGGGTCTTGAAACCAGGTTTTCTTATCTCTGTCCACCATGCCATGTTGCCTCCAGGAGAATAGTATAAGCTAAGAAACATGTATGTGAGTGGTTGTTGCTCTAAACTAGTAAGAAGGGATGGTGTTTTCTGTAAAAGACATTATCAGAGTTAGTTTTATGAACACTGATCAATGAAAGAACTTTGCTCTCTCCCAGTGGAGAGAGTTCTTGGAGGATTGGGGTTGTCTGACTTGTTTTTGTATCCTTACTGCCTGGCACAGAGCACACAGTTAAAGCTAAAGAAAGGCTTCTAGATGAATTGATTTCTAAATGTTAATGCTGCTTTTCTGATTGGTACTGTGATGCTGCATGGGAATCCATTTGAAATGTCTAATGTTTGATAAATAATATAATAATAGACTGAATGGACAAATTAGAAGAGAGCGAGTTGGAAACTGCGTGCTTTAAAAACAATTAGCTTATTTTTATGAATGTGTTTTGCTTGATCCTGCGTGATCCTTTCAGAATTAATTCCTCCCTGCTGCGGACCCAGCAACCTAAGGGGTGTTCTCCTTTTATTTTTGGAGGGCAGGGAGGTGAGGACAGGGGATAGGGAGGAGGAGGTAAAACAATTTCTTTTCTTCCAAGAAATTAATAAAAAAAATAATAAGCTGAAAAAATGCTATCCACTGTTACAAAGAATAAAAAAGAAAGGGGGAGAAAGTTTGGCATAATTAGCCAGATTTTGTCTAACAGTATGTGTTATTTCCCTTCCCTCTTCCCTTCCTTTCCCTTTCCATCATAAATCAAACATGTATTAAGTGCCTGTGATGTCTCACACACTATACTAGGTGCTTGGAATAAATGCACAAAAACAAAATAGCCCCTACCTTGAGGAGGACTTCACATTCTATTTTTATACGTGTAAGTCCTGCAAAAGCTACCTCCTCCCCTTCTGGTCCACCCCATGCCATGCCTCCACACTCAATGTTCATCCCAGCCCCCTCCCACTAACTAGGGGGACCAATTTTAGCTTTCAATATTTCAACCTTTTTATGGTCTCAGGGAGGTGAAGACTATCTCCAATTGTCTAGATCGCAATTGCTCTCCCATTCGGATTGATCCCCTGACTTCTCTCCTTCTTTCTCTGATCCAACCTGTACATATCTGACCAAAAGCAAAGGGCTCATGAAGTGCCTTTCCCACATCCTGGCTTTATGTTATGGCAACCTTGAAAAGAAGGTGTGTGTGTATGTGTGTGTGTGCGCACATGCATGTGTATGTGCACACATTTTTGTGTGATTTTTGCTTTTACTGCTGCTGTCTTTGAATTATAGCAACTTCACTTGAGAGTTCAATTCACTCCCCAAAGACTCAAACTAAGGTTTCTTGACTGAAACATAAAGGGAATTTCTTTCAAACAGATGTTTGAATGCAAAGGGAGCTAGAGATAGATGGACTCTGGGAATTGAAGTAGATAGGAGTTCTGGAAAGTGGTTGAAAAAATAATATTTTATTCTATCTCTTCATTTTCTTTGTTGAAAAAAAATATTTTATTCTATCTCTTCATTTTCTTTGTTGAAAAAAATCTTGTGTTGTTTCCAACAAAAAAGAAGTTGTGTGTAAAAAGTGGTTAGAAGAAGTACAGACCTCAGTAAGACTGCACATGTGTTCCCTATATGGAAATAAAAGTATGAAGGAGGCAGAACAAAATAATGCCGCCTTAAGAAAGTAGGAGGATATAGATTTAAGGGGTTTTATGAAAAGGAAAATTTTTATTGTTAAGTAGACTAGAATTTGTCAAAATTCCTAAGTTCTTTAAACAGCTGAGTCTTTGGGTTTTTTCTTCGTCCCTACCACCCCACTTGGTATCCTAAGGTTACATTCATTATTTGGTATTTTTAGCAAATCTGCTTGCCCAATTAGGCATGTTCATTTTGTCTGTTTAAACAAAGATCTCAAGAATACAGCTAACATTTTAGCATTATCTATCTGGCAGAGACTTGTTCAATTACTGTCAGGGAGCTTGGATTTCACCAAGCTAGTTGGTCCTTCCACTCAATATGGAAAACTCTTGAATCTCCCTGATGGAAAGCCAACAACTGGATAGAAATCATCTATCTATCTATGTATCTATCTGTATGTATATGTGGTGTATTTTGTTGTTGGTGGTGGTGTTGGTTTGTCATTCTCAAAGACATTAGGGAGGTGATTCCATGAAGTGCAAGGGAATCGGATTGAAATGAAGGCAGGCTCTGTGTGTGTGTGTGTGTGTGTGTGTGTGTGTGTGTGTGTGTGTGTGTATCTAGATCTATTTCTCATCTCTCTGCATCCATGATATTTCTTCATCAGTCAAGTTCAGTTTCCTTCTCTTCACAACAATGGGGCTGTCCTAGACGCCTCTCCAAAGTCTCCTCACTCGATCAAAAAATCTGAGAATTAAGAACAGTGAGGTACTGCTATAATGATGATGGGGGGATGTGGTTGCCATTGCTTTTCCTTCCTGGTCAGACAACTAATTTGAGTCTTGATGAGGTATCAATAGACCTGAGCTTCCCTTTTGTTTCCTTGGTTTTCTCCTCTGTAAAATGAAATATTCCAGTGATCTCTAAGTTACTCTTCCAAGTCTATAGTCTAATAACATATCTATATATTCTTAAGTGAAAAATCAAATTCAATTTGGCCCATATTTGGTCAAGTATCGGTAACATTCAAAGCATGATGCTGGTCCTAGAAATACAGATATGAAAGATAATGCAAATACTTGGTCTCAGAAGCAATCTAATATTAGGAATATCACGAGGCTGGCTAGGTGGCACAGCGTATAAAATTTTGGGCCTGGAGTTAGGAAGACTTATCTGCTTGAGTTTAAATCAGACCTTGGACACTTAACTAGCTGTGTGGGCAAATCACTTACCTAGGTTTTCCTTGCCTTCCTCATCTGTAAAATGAGCTAGAGAAGGAAGTGGCAAATCACTCCAGTATTTTTGTTGTAATTGGTACATGGTACATGATTAAGGTTGACCAAAAAGTTTAATGTGATAGGACTTTCTTCAAGCCTCAGAGCAAATATCACCTTCTGTATCAGATCCCTCCTGGTTTCCCTAAGACACTAGAATTTTCCTCTCTAACATTATCTCTAATCTGTATGTATCTTATATACCTAGTTATTCTCAAGCATTAAAATGTAAGCTCCTTGAAGATAGGGAATTTTTTTTCTTTATGTCTTCAATTCTTAGCACAGAGCTGGAAACATAGCAAGCTCCTAAAACACTTTTTGATTTATGACTAACTGATTGATTGATAGGACAAGTACAGACAGAGACGAAGTAGGAGTGGCATTGTTTGGAGAGGAGACTCCTTCCTGCCATCCAAGAAATGATAATATGGTTCCATAGGCATTTCCAGGTGGGACACTATGTAAAGAAGATCAAAAAAGTTAGAGAAAAGTGATGCTCATCTGTGATCCCCTTGTGTGGAATGCGAAGTCAATTCTTAGTGGAACTGCTAGTAATAGAAAGGATGTACCCTAGAAAAGAGCAACAGATCTGTGACGGAGGAGTCTCCCGAGGCTTGGCAAATCAGTTGACTGCTCCTCACTTCTGGTGGTTTGCATGGACACATATGGTGCCCCTCAAAAAAATTTACACAACATGGCTAAAGATTTGAGTTCTTGCACACATACACACAAACATTTGACAAATTTATGCTTGCAAATTATGCGTGCAGAAAGATCACTGTGAAAATAATTATATTTTATGCATCAATATCAGCTTCAGAGACTGAAGAGGAGATTTCCTACACTCAGTAATATTCAATAAATTTAATAAATGGAGAGACTGGTATTTGGTGACTACAAAGAAGAGATGAGAATAGATGAAGTGGTGACAATTACGCTGGAAAACTTTGGTCAGAAATAAGGAATAGGGTGGAATGAATTACTAAATAGAGAGAAAGAGAGAGAGAAAAGAGGGAAAAAGAGAGAAGAAAAAGAAGAAAAATGGAAGGGACGAAGAAAAGAAGGAAGGAAGGAAAGAGGGAGGAAGGAAAAAGAAATAAAGAAGAAAGCAAAAGATATAAAGGAAGAAAGAAAGAAGGAAAAAATAAACAAGGAAGATGAAAGAACGAAGGAGAGAAAGAAAATAATTTGTTAAATACTTATTGTATTCTAAAAACTATTTTAGGAGTTAGGGATAAAAATGAAAAGCCAGACATTCCCTGCACTCAGCAGTGGTGAATGTGGAATGGGAAACCATCAAAATACATCAGGATATGGGATAACATAACACACATAGTATCTAGCAAAGGAGGTTTAATTTGAACAAGGAAATTACAAGGATGGTGATGGATCCATGGGTCAATTGATTGACACACAATTACCAGGAATGGTAGCTTTGTTTTGCTTACTGTTACTAGAGCCAGAAGTGAAAAATAAAGGAGTGATGAGGTGGAGAAAGTATGTGTGTGCGTGCGTGCGTGCGTGTGTGTGTGTGTGTGTGTGTGTGTGTGTGTGTGTGTTCTCTTGCATGGTATTGGGAGAGTCAGGAAGCAGCAGCTGTGGTTGGTTTGGATTGGGCTCGTTATGAAGTTCTCTCATCATTCAGCAGCTCAGGGCCCAGGAGATTTGGGTCAGAGATGGAAAAAATCTCAAACCTTGCTATTACTGTAAATAAAACAACCCATAAAATACTGACAATTACCAATCTACTTATTTTCCTATTGATCTATCTATCAATCTGTCTGTCTGTCTGTGTATCTATCTATATTATTTATGAAAATGATTTTCACATGGACTTGCTGAATTATTTGTAGGGAACAAGCAGACTTTCAGAATGATATTACACAGTGGACTATGTTTATTATTTCTTAATGTATGAGAAAATGCAAAAAATATAACATCCCTCTGTGCTTATTGTTTATTAAATACAAAAAGAAAACATATTTGATTCAGAAAAGTAAGGTATTATCTTTAATGCTCTTTTACAACAAATTTTCTGCCATTCATCCATCAAAATCATTCACTAACACATCTAATAACAGAAATAACCTTATTCAACCATTATCATTCACCAACTTGAAGTGGAAATAAAACAGGAAGACATACACTCACAAAAAGTGTTCATCATTGGGTTGGACAAAATCTAAAGTAGAGAGGAATTCCACCTATGGAGTGTAAGGTTCTCCAGATGATTCTTTTTGTGGATGACCACATTGGGTATATCAAGTCTTAGAATGTTTCAGAGCCTCCTAGAAGAAATTCATGACCCTCAAAAGACTATAAACATGGAAAACTTAAGTGGATGAAAACTGTCTATTGTTCAAGTTAGGGCATGCAGACAACCTTTAGAGATTATCTATCGTCAGTATGACTATCAGGGATGGAGAGTAGAAATAAATGATGAGTTCGATCAACAAAAGGAGAGGAGTGTGTTGATTGTCTTGAAGATCATTCAGTAACTCCCAGCTTGTCATATGACCCTAGGTCTAGAGTTGAAAAGGCCATCCAGTCCAATATCCTTGTCATGCAATTGAGGAAAATGATGCCAAAACAGATAAAATCTTCTGCATTTCTATATATTAGTAACAAAGTCCAACAGCAAGAGATAAAAAGAAAAGTCCCATTTAAAGCTAGAGTAGACACTGTAAAGTATTTGGGAGTTTACCTGCCAAAACAAACCCAGGGACCATATGAACACAACTACAAGACACTTTTTGCACAAATAGAGTCAGATCTAAGGTGGAAAAACATCAGTTGCTCATGGGTAGGTCGAGTCAATATAATAAAAATGACAATTCTACCTAAATTAATTTACTTATTTATTGCCCTACCATTTCAACTATCTGATAATTATTTTCTAGAGCTGGGGAAAAAAAGTATCAAAATTCATCTGGAAGAACAAATGGCCCAGAATATCAAGAGGACTAATGAAAAGAAATGCTAGGGAAGGTGGCCTAGTTTCACCAGATCTCACATTGTATTATAAAGCAGCAATTATCAAAACCACTTGGTATTGGCTAAGAAACAGAAGGGTAGACAAGTGGAATATGCTAGTACTCAAGACACAGTAGACAATGAATATAGCAATCTACTGTTTGATAAACCCAAGGACCCCAGCTTCTGGGATAAGAACTCATTGTTTCACAAAAATTGCTGAGAAATCTGGATAAAAGTGTGGTAGAAACTGGGCATAGACCAATACCTGACACTGTACACAAGAGTAAAATTCAAATGGTACAAGATCTAGGTATAAAGACTGATACTATGGACAAATTGATGGAGCAAGGAATAGTGTATTTATCAGATTTATAGAGAAGGGAAGAATTTTTGACTAAAGAAGAGATAGAAAGCATTATGAAGTGCAAGATGGATAATTTTGATTACATTAAACTGAAAAGTTTTTGCACAACCAAACCCAATGCAACCAAAATTCAGAGGCATGTAGAAAACTGGGAAAGAATTTTTACAGTTAATGTTGGTGATAAAGGCCTCATTTCTAAAATACATAGAGAACTAAGTCAAATGTACAAAAATACTCGTCATTCCCCAATTGACAAATAGTCAAAGGATGTAAACAGGCAATTTTCAGAGGAAAAAATTAAAGATACCTATAATCATATGAAAAAATGCTCTAAATCACTTTTGATTAGAGAGATGCAAATCAAAACAACTCTGAGTTACCACATCACAAACATGACAGAACAGGAAGATGATAAATGTTGGAGAGAATGTGGGAGAGTTGAAGCACTAATACATTGTTGGTGGAGCTGTGAGCTGATCTAACCATTCTGGAGAACAATTTGGAACTATATCCAAAGGGCTACAAAAATGTGCATACCCTTTGACCCCACAATAGTGATTCTAGGACTGTGTCCCCAAGAGATCAAAAATGGGAAAAGGTCCAACATGTACAAAAATATTTATAGCAGCAACTTTTGTGGTGGTCAAATCCTGGAAATCAAGGAGATGCTCATCAGTTAGGGAATGACTGAATAAATTATGGTATATGAATATAATGGAATACTATTTTACTCTGAGAAATGATAAACATGAATACTTCAGAGATGCCTGGAAAGATTTATATGATCTGATGCTGAGCAAAAGGAGCAGCACCAGGAGAACTTTGTACACAGCAATGACCACAGTGTGCAAGAGTTTTTTCCGTAGACTTGGAACTTCATTGCAATGCAAGGACTTAAAAAATTCCCAATGGTCTTCTAAGGCAAAATGCCTTCCATATCCAGAGAAAGAACTGTGGAATTCAATCACAGAATGTAGCAGATCATGGTTTTTTGTGAGTATGTGTATTGTGTTTTGGTTTGTTAGATGATTTCTTCCACTCATTTTAATTCTTCAGTGCAGCGTTACTACAGTGAAAATATATTTAATAGGAATGTGTGTGTAGAACCTACACAAAATTATATACCATCTCAGTGAGGGAGGAGGAGGTAAGAGGGAGGGAGAATAGTAATCTAAGTTACATGGTAGTAACTGTAGAACACTAACAATGAAATTAGTTAATTAAAAAATTTGTGACTTGAATAAAAGAGCTCATAAATAAATGCAGAAAAGCAAAATATATGAAACATACCCACTACAGACCATAACAAGAAAATCATGATTAATAAAAAAAATGAACAAAAGATGCAGCCCTGAATGGAGACTACATAACAATTTCTTAAGTGAGGAGTGAGGCAAAAAAACCCCAACAAAACAAAAAGAAACAAATATTTGCATAATAAATCTTATCAGCAATACAATATATAATAATGTATGACAGATACTAAAAAGTTCTTTGAGAAAAAAACTATATGAATTAACTATTTTTTTAAAGAGAAAACTTAGGCACAGAGTAGAAGAAGCAAATAGTTTTCAAAAAATCCCCTATTGGTTTCCCATCTCTGATTTTTATTTGCTTGTTCTCTCTTTCCCTCACTGTTCTGATGTTAATCAGTTCATCACTCACATGAGCACTTTCCACTTGGCTAACTGGGAGGATCCCACTCTTTAAAACCAGCTCCGTGGAGGGCTTAGAGCTTGGTCAGGCATTGAGATGCTATGGTTATCCACTGCATCCTGGCCCATTGCCAGCTGTCCTGACTTTTGGCCTGCCACTGGATTTGATGACTCTGGAAGAGAGTGAGGCTGGAGACTTTGTGCAATTAAATCCCATTCATTTACAAGTCAAGACATCACCCTCTGATGTCATTCATCCTCTTTGAAACTGAAAGATGAACACCACCTACTCTCTACAATATTGTCTTTCAATCCATTTCCCCTGTATTTTCCTTCTGTCCCAGGGCAGTTGGACTGGGTTATTCAAATTGCCTCTGTGTACCTGAGATAATGTGGCAAAAAATTATGTAGCTGGAATTAGGAAAATGTGGGTTCAAATCTGGCCAGTCGTTGAACCTCTTTGTGCCTCTGCTTCTTCATTTGTCAAATACGGATAATCCTAGTATCTATGTCATAGCATTATTGTGGAAGCTCAAAGGAGACCTGTTGGTGATGCATTTTGCACCTTTAAAGTCTCAATGTCATTTGTGACTGTTGCCTCCTGATTCATTTAGAAAATGATGGAGAAATAGTCAGCTCCTCCCTAAGCCAATTGTGCTTCTGAGATGAAGATTGGTTATCTATCTTCCATTAACATGATGCCAAACACTTAAAACACTGGTCTTCATGAAATGCAAAATTGGAGTCCTTGTTTCAGCATTGATACTCTTTGAGTTACTATCTTTGTTTATAGTTTTTAATAATATAGTAATAGTAGCATTTATATTGTGCTTAAAAGTTGGCAAACTGTTTTTCATATATTCTCTTATTTGACCCTCACAACAGCCCTATCAATAGCTGCTATTACCAACTTCATTTTACAAGTGGGGAAACTGAGGCTGAAATGGTTAAGTGACTTGCCCTGGGTCACACAGCCAGTTAGTGTTTCAGGCAAGATTGTCCTTCAGGTCTTCCTACTTCCAAATCTACTACTCCCTTGGAAGGCAAAAACTTGGGGCTCGTTATCAGGTAATTCTTTTTGCTATTTTGTGAGATTCTTCCTCTCAAAGAAGGCTATAATTCAGGAACATTGTACAGGGAACTTTTCTTTTGAGTTAAGTAGACAAGAAGAAGCTTACTCATGGTCTTTGTTGCTGCTGTATAATTTGCAATCATGTCCTACTCTTTGTGACCCCATTTGGGCTTTTCTTTTTCTTTCAGCTTATTAATTCAGTATTTATTTGCCTTCCTTCTGTCAAAGCCTGAGCCTGTGGCTTTCCCCAGGACCACCTGGTAAGATGAAGGGGGAGGTATTCACAGGCTGCAAGAGACATGGAAGGACCAGGATGAGGAGGAACATTCAGAAATATTGGGGGATAGAAATGGCTCCATCACATGATGAAGAGGATGAGGAAGGTCACTATCAGGCAAAAGAGCCCCATGGCCTCAGACAGGGCAAAGGCCAGGATGGCGTAGGAAAAGAGGTGCTGCTTCAGGGAGGGGTTCCTGGCATAACCAATGATGATACTTCCAAATACTGTCCCAATACCAGCTCCAGAGCCAGCCACCCCCACAGTGGCAGCCCTAGTGCCAATAAACTTGGCTGCTGTGTCAATGTCCTTTGAGACGGCGCTAGTTGGGAATTCACATCTGGGGACAAGTGAGGTCAAGGGACATGATGCAGACAAAATGCTGGGGTTCTCATCTGGCCAAACCTCTGGCCATTTTAGTACCACTGCAGATAAAAGTCTACTCAGTAGTTGAGAGCTGCTCCTCACAAGGGCAGGAGAAGAGATGAACTTGGTGCAGGCATACATTCTCAAAGGGTGAGGGGCAAAGCTGAAGAGCTGCCAGCAGATCAGAGGAGACAGAGAGGAGCCATTTGAGGTTTTCTTGGCAAAAATTCTAGAGTGGCTTCCATGTTCTCCTCCAGTTCATTTTACAGATAAAGAAGCCAAGGCAAACAGAGTGAAATGACTTGCCCAGATTCACACATCAATAAGTGTCAGGCTAGATTTGAATTCAGCTAGATGAGTCTTCCTGACTCCAGGTCCAACATTCCATTCACTCTGCCACCTAGCTGTCCATCAGTGTCCTTACTGACTACTATCTCTTGCAAGTAGCAAAGTCCTTTATGAGGAATTGTGTTATCTGTCTGAGTAAGGGGTAGGCAAGTGTATATAACTACCATATTGTTTTGACGTAGTAGCCATTTCTCATTCCCGGAGGGAAGTGGGGAGAAGAGATTGTATATACATAGATAACCCCCTTCCCTATCCTATTTTTTCCTACAAAAATATCTCCTGAGCTCTCAGGAACAGGGAAGACGAACAAAAGGCAAAGGGATGAAAACAGACTGTCATGTCTCTTTTAAAGTCCATAGCAAAGGGTTACCTCCTCACCCATGAGTACATTCTTCCAAATACCAGCTTGCAGTTCATTAGGAAGGCAGTCTTAGATATCACACTCCAATCAGGAACCACCCTTTACAAGCACAAGTGGTCATGTCTATACTTGTAAAGGGTACAACTTTCTTGTTAGGCATATGGACATATATGATTTACTCTATAATCAAAGAGACTTATCAAATCAACTTTAGGGATCCCCAATGATCATTCCCCTCAACCTCATTATACTCTGACTATTCTGTGATCTCATCTATGTTGCTTCCTCTTCTAATAAAACAGATCTCTATTCATCTACTTCCTGTCACCCTCTGTGACTCTTTGAATCTTTCTCTAAATCCTCTCAATGTGCTTGGGGCCTCCTTCTAGATCTCTTGACCTTGCCTAAATAGAAATGGATTCCATGGGCTATCCATTGGCTATCTTTTCCTCCTGGAGTATAACTAGTTCTGGTCTTGAGTGTCTCTGATGACAGTCTTCTCATTTGTTCTGAACATCTCTCAATTGGTACTTTATTGAATCCCACTCTGGGTTACCCTGTGCCTGCCTTTGCCTAAATTAGGATATTAAAAAATAGTTATTTATAGGTGCCATTGTTACTCATGGATTTATTTACTGATAGAGAAACCATCTGAGTCATTGTCATGGGGGCACTGATTATAGAGTTAGAGAGTACCTGGGTTGGAATTCCTTTTTGCTATTTGTATATTCTGAGACAAAGTCACTTCCATTCTCTGATCCTCAGGTTCTTCCTTGGTAAGGGGAGCTTTGGATGGAATAACGTTTAAGGTTCTTTTGAATTTTTAATTCCATGATGCTATAAACTGAACACCTGAAAAGAAACAGCTATTTCTCTTGGTATGGGATATTTCTTCCTTTTATAATTCTTTTACATCTGTAGAAGGTGTAATAACATCTTCTCCAAAGGTGGTATCATTTATTCTAGAACTATGTGCCTGGTACTAGTTTCTCACTGCTAATTTCTGATGAGCACTGGGGTTTTGAGAGCCCAGAAGTCACGAAATTAATCTTTCATAGAAGCTAAGGTAGGAAAGTAAGTATGTTTCACAGAAACCTTATAAGGAAAAACAAAACTAAAGCAAGAACAGACACATATTATTAGTTAACAGAGAAGTAAGAGGATGTGGTAGCTGCTGAACAGATCTTGGAGTCCACAAATTTAAAATCACACCTGAGACACCTCATAGGATCACACAACATCACCAGTTCTGAGTTAGCAGATCATGTAGACCAGTCCCTCTGCTGACTTCCAATCTCATAGCTCCAACTATCTTTCAAATAACTTAAACTAGATGTCTAATGATATCTTTAACTCAGTGTGTCCAAAGTATCTTCTCTCCTCTCTCCTCACATTCTTTATTACTATAAAAGAAAACACTATCTGCCCAGACCCTTAGGTTCACAACCTAGGAGTCATCCTTGACTCCTTCCTCTCTCTTCCCCCACCCCCATATCCCATCTGTTGCAAAGGCCTATCAATTGCACCATGCCTTAAATAAGCCCCCTTCTCTCTTATGACCCTTCCACAGCCCTAGTTATTACTACTGTCTGCTAATGGGTCCATCGACCTCAAGTCTCTACCTACTTCAATCCATCTATCCTTCATTCATCCACCAAAGTGCTTTACCAAAAATGCAGGTCTAACCATGTTGCTCCCCTACTCAATAAACTCCAATGGCTCCTCATTGCCTCCAGGATAAAATACAAAATCCTGTTTGGCATCCAAAGCTCTTCATAGACTAGCCTCCTACTATACAATTTTCTTATCTTACACTTCAATTCATACTGTTTGATCCAGTGACAGTAACCTCCTCCTGGTTTTTCCAAGAACAAGATCCTCCATCTCTAAGCTTAGGGCATTTTATCTAGTCATCCCCCATACTTGGAATGCTCTCTCTCCTAAACTCTACCTCCTGGTTTTCATCGGTTCCTTTAAGTCCCAACTAAAATCCTATCTTCTACAAGAAGTCCTTCCCATCTTCCCTTTTAACTCTAGTGCCTTTCCTCTGATAATTATTTCCTATTTATCCTGTACATACCTTGTCTTTATATATGTTGTCTCCCCTGTTAAATTGTATGCTCCTTGAGGTCAGGTACTGTCTTTTGCCTCCTTTGGTGTCCCCAGCATTTAGCGTAGACCCTGGTACCTGATAGGTGCTTAACAAATATTGATTGATTGATTGCAGATGGGTAAGGTAGCGGTTGCAATGAAGAAATCAGTTCACGATAAATAAGCTACCAAAGAAATACTGTCTTTTACCCTATTTACTGATACAAATTAAATGTGACAGAGTTATATTCATTAATTTATGGAATAAGCCAACGACTCCTGTGGGTGTTTCCTAGTTAATGCAAACTTTAAAGGGGTGTTATCATTAAGGAGACCCCAAAGTGACAGTAGGGGACATTTTCTCTACAATTTGAACCTACAGCACTTGTCCAATTCTGGTACCCTGCTTCCCTTTGGATCTACACTATGTGGGCTCTTGGCATTCCAACAAAGGCCTTCTCTCTTTGTTTAAGGTGTATTATAATTCATGCCAATCAAATGGGACATTTTTAAATGATGTCCCCATTATTCTTTTACTTCATTTGCAAAAAGGAACAAAACACACACACATACCCAGTTTTGATGTGCCAGAGCCAACTGAAGTATGAGATGTGAAACACGCATTCTTGTATTTCCCCTTCTTTGACGTTTTATAGAATGGCCTGTTTGGAGGAACAGCGGGGGTTGGGGCTGTTTCAGATAGGGCTGCATGTGGCAGAATAGGGCCCCATTCACATCTTCTGTGGGCCAGTTTGCAAAGGCCCCGTGCTGTGGGAACCTTTTAAAGAGAAAAGTCTGCAACCACACCTGGGGCTGCTGAGCATGAGCTGCACCCCCAGCTTGGATCAGACTTTACCCTCCTTTCCTTCCCTAGAAGTTTTCTGCTGACAATCTTTTCTTAAATGAACCAAACCAAACAATGACAAAACAACAGAAAAATCAACCCGGGTGGCCCAGAAAGGAGAGATGTCCAGCCAGGTAGGAGAGACCCCAACAGACTCCTCTTCAATCTGCCAACATTTCCTCTTATTTCATATTCCTCCTCACTTTATCTTTAACTGGCACCTCCTGTGCTGGTGTTCTCTCTATAGGAGTTAGAGACCTGACTGATATCCTAAGATTTGACTTTCAGAGAGACAAGTATTTTCTCTCAGCAAATTCCGCCAAGGTTACAATAGCATTATTGACTTTAAAGCTGGAAATGAGCTTGGAGGTCATTCATATAAATCCTCTACCTATGACTGATATGGAGGAAGCTAGATGGGGCAGTGCATAGACATGTTGACACACACACACGCACATTTCCCTTGCATAAATGCAAGAAAAATATAGAAAATGAAAATACTACAGTCAGAAAGACAGGTTCAAATCTAGTCTCTCAAGTTTACATGTGATTCTGGGCAAGTAATTTGTCCTGTATCTGTCTCTGCTTTCTCAACTGCAAAATGGGGGTGATAACAGCACCTACTTCATGGAGATTTTGCAGAGATCAACTGAGAGAATATTTGTAAAACACTTAGCATGGTGCCTGGTTTAACGAATTAGGTTCTTAATAATTACTCTTTTTGCTTCTCCCTTCTCCCTCCTTATAGTTTAACAGTGGTTTGGAGACTTTCCCAAGGTCACCCTGTAACTGACATCTCAGTAGCCAGATGTATTTATTCACTTTCCATAGGATGACATCCATCCCTCTGGGAAGCATTGGACAAATCCACACCCACCAAATCAGACGTTCCACCTAAAATTTATGTGTCTAAGTTTTACTCAGGCTCACATTAAAAAGATTTTTCACGAGAAGTTTTAAGTATAGAGGAATTTTATGATGACCCAAGCCTAATTCATGCCATCTTTTCCTTTTTCCCAGATAAATTGCAGCCTGGGCTGCTCAGACACGTATAGTCTTGACGGACTGAGGCTGTCATCAAAGAACCGGATCTGGATCCCACAAAGGCCCGAGACATCCAGCCCACAGACAAACAAAATGAACAGAGTAGCATTAGAGAAAACTTGTGTATGTGGGCAACACTATAGAAAACTAACTTTGTGTTAACCCACTAAAGAAAGACAAGGACTTTGAATGCCAAAATACAGAGAGCTCCATGAAAGGGAAAGAACATATACAAAGTAGGCAGACTGAATAAAAGTATTTATCCTGAAACCACACAAGTCATGGTAATTAAATTAGGTCAGGCTTACTATAAAGCTACAGAGAGCAGGCTGTAACTAATTTCAAAAGGGACAGAAAAGACCTGAAAAGAAAAAAGATTGACAGCTCCTTATTTTTTTTTAAACAATCAATTCAAGAAACATCAGAAAGAGGAAAGAAAAAAACTGATTTAGGAAGAACATGCCTCTGTGTAGAATTTGGTCTGGGCAGAGACATTCAGGTTCATCTGAAAAGTTTGGGACTTCCCTAGTATCCTAAGTAAAAAGAGAAACCTGACCACATGTGAACCTTGCCATTGGGAGGGAGCAAAATCATTTAGAAAGCTCTGCCCTCCCCACCCCATGCTGCTCTAGGATTTTAACATGTTATAAAAGAGGCCCAACTTTCTCCTATAACTGGTAACTTCACAGAACCTTTCTTAGCATCAGTATCTTTGGCCTTCCTAGTTTTAATAAAAAAAACCCTCCTGAATTGTATACAGTGAGGTAAGGACAATGGGACTTTTCTTTAAAACCATGTCTTCCCAAAGACCACCCGCTGGGACCTATTAAAATGACTTTTAAAAACAGTTCCAAACATTCACTTTGAATGTAAATGTGCTAGGTTGTAAAAGCCTCTGGGGACACAATTCCTTGCATGTGAGAAAGGGGCATGGGGAGATTTTTTGATGGAAGACTCTATTAAAAGAATTTTCAAAGACTATCTGACTTTTGTCGTCAGTAGAATTCCTTTTCCTGGTAGCCATGACCATGCTAGAGAGGTGGTATGGTGGAGTGGATATGGGCTGATATCAAAGCTGGGAAGATCTGTATTCAAGTCCCCCTGTGACAGGTACTAGCTTTGTGACTTTGGGCAATTCAATGCAAGGTAATCTTAAGACTGTAAGTCAGAGAGAAGGATAAGAGTTTCTTTACTTGGGAATTTCATATACAAATGAAATTATAGGTTCAAGCCCTATATCCTTGGCAGATTTCCTTCCATTATCAAATGAGATATTTGTAAAGTATTAGTACAATGCTTGGAAAATTTGTTCAGTTGTGTCTGACACTTTGTGACCTCATTTGGGAATTTTCGGCAAGGATGCTGAAATAGTTTGATGTTTCATAGAAGAGGAAACTGAAGTAGACAGGGTGAAGTGACCTGCTGAAAGTCAATCAGCTAATAATTGTTTGAGGTTGGATTTGAACTCAGGAAGATGAGTCTATTATTGATGAGTATTCTATCCACTCTGGCACCACCTAGCTGCTAGCGGGTACTTATAACTAGATGTTTGCTTCTTTTTCCCTCCCACTCATTTTTGTTTAAGTAGCAGAACTTCCAAAACAAACATAAATAAAACAGTTCCTAATCTGTTGTAACACTTTTACTTTTTTTAATAAGTAAGCTTCCAAACCCATCTTTTCTCTGCAGCAAGTGCTGGAATCAGTGTTCCCCAAATTAGAAATGCCCTCCAGGAGGGTAGAGGGCAATTCCTCCTCAGGCTGCTGCTGTAAGAGTTTGGGAGAGCAGTTGGGAAGCCAGGTCGGGTTGGAAAGAGGGAGGAGAGCCACCTAGAGCATCTGAGAGAGGAGACATTGTCTGACGTGAGAAATGCAGGGAGTACCTGGATTTAAATATTCTTCTAACTCAGCACAATCGTCCAAAGCTTCGTTCCTTTCATTGCAGCTGCTTCCATTCGCCATGTGGGCACTTCTCATGCCAAACCTCCTTAGAGGCAGGTAAATGATGGATTTCATAGAGTGTAGATGACCCATGTTCAAGTCCTTCTTCAAACATTGACTAACTGTGTAGTACTGAGCAAACCAATTAATTTCTCTCCACATTAGTTTTCTCTTCTGTAAAATGGAGATGACAATAACATTTCTTTCAGAGGGTTCCTTTATAAACCTTAAAGTGGTTTTGTTCAGTGGTTTCAGGTTTCTTCCTGACACCATTTTGGATTTTCTTGGTAAAGATACTGGAGCGGTTTGCCATTTCCTTCTCCAGGTCATTGTACAGATGAAGAAACTGAGGCAAACGGGTGAAATGTCTTTCCAGGGTCACACAGCTAGTAAGTGACTGAGGTCAGATCTGAACTCAGGAAGAGTCTTCTTAACTGTTGGTCCAAAACTCTATTTACTTTAAAAAGTGATATGTAAATGTTATATTTTGCGTTTATTATTATTGAGTCACTCCTAGAAGTCTATGGGTGTGTGCACCCAAGGACAATTAATACATCAAAGAATCACAAAATTTTGGAAGAGAGTTATGCTTAATTTTTGGTACCTTCATTCCTCTACTTGCTTCAGAGAAAAAAGAGATAGTTTGGAGGCTTTCTTATTTAAAAAAAAAAAAGTACAACAGATTAAAGTAGCCTGTTTTAGTTATGTTTGATTCAGGAGTTCTCCTGCTATTTAAACAAAGAACGGGAGGGGAAGAGGAGCAAGCCTTTACTACTGGTGCTCATTTGGTCCAACCTACATCTGACAAAGAACACCTCTTCCAATACATCCTCCATTGTCCTCCAGACATTTTGTTGGCCCCTTCTACTAGCAGATCTCTCATGAGCAGCAACTTATCGTATCCCAATTCACTTCATTCCAGGACCTTTATTCTCTGACCTCAGACCTAAAGCTGCCTCTTTCCAATTTCAAAGGATGACAGAATAAACAAAATCTTAAGTTAGAAGAGATCTTGGTTTCCATTTTGTCTGCCCCGTACCTAAAAGCAAGGATGTGCTTGAAAATGTTAATAATCAACTTCCCCCCCCAAAAAAGCATGTTTGACGGAGTTTTAAATTTAATCTGCTTTACTATTTTCCTCATTACTTTCTTAACTCTGAGTTGTAACATTTCTCAATTTCTGAGGTTTAGATGATCCCATTAAAAATTTAACATTTAATTCAAAGATATAGCATGAACAAATATACAAACATTTCTGTCAGTACCTTTGGGGAAGATTCTCCCCTACACCACTGCAGTTGTTGGGAGGGAGTTCAAAGTTTCCCTCAATTCCTACATAGCCTTGATCCCACCAGGTTCACATCTAAAGGTGTCTTCTTTTCTGAATTAATCCTCATCTCAGCTTCTAATGAAGAAGAGCGAAGATCATCACTTGCTTGCTGGGGAATTGATGCTGATCTCGCTGCATCACTTGACTTGGACTGAACTTCCAGATTCCTGTGACTCACTCCTCTAGTCTTTGAAATTCCCAAGACTGGAAACCCTCTTTCCTTCATTGGATGCTATGATTAAAAGTGCCACTAAGTTCCCTCAAGAAAGTGAGCCAAAGTGTAGCTGAGTCCTTTTGGGATGCCTCCATGGATCATCAGGGACCCTCCTCTTCCATACGTGATCAGCAGACTGGAAGCACTTTGGTAATGGATGCTTTGCAATCAATCTCTCAAATATACTTTGCCAACAGTCCATCACAATTCTTCTGGTATCAGACTTCCCAGGCTCATTGTATGGAGAAATGCTGCCTCAGGCACTCTGTGCATGTACTAGACCCTTTTCTGATTTTGTTTGTGGGATTTTTACGCCCTAGTCTTGGTCAGATTTTGTAAAGGTCTCAAAGGTGAGAAATCATTTTTATTCTTATTCAATAATTCCCAGAGATCTAGCACATCTAACTTCACCAAAATTCTGCTTAGGCCTTTAACGTATTCCTTGTCTAGCCATTTCTTAGATTTGTCTAGATGTAGACATCATTGAAGTCTTTTTATATTTTTAATTTTATTATAGTTTTGTCTATTTCTTGTCATTCTATTACCTTTCCTTTAAGTGCTAAGGTACTTCACTATGTATATATATATACATGTATATATATGTATATATATATATATATATGTATATATGTGTATATGTATATATATATGTATATATGTGTATATGTATATATATATATGTATATATGTGTATATGTATATATATGTATATACACACACCCATACATACATACATGCATGCGTGTATACTCGCACACATACATATATACATATATATATATATATATATATATATATATACAGTCCCTTTAAGCATAACTTAGTTATCCTTCTTATTCTTTTAACTGTGTCTATTTTTAATATTTCTTTATCTGAGAGAATGATTACCACCTCTCATTTTTTGAAATTTCCTAAGACATAAATTCTGTTCTCTCCACCGTCATTATAACCCCACATGTTTTCATATTTAATCAGTGTTTTTTTTTTAACAACACATTGCTAGATTCTGCATTCTAATCCCTTCTATTACCCTTCTCCATTGTATGGGCCAATTCATCCCATTCATATTCACAGTCATAATTGTTAATTGTGTATTTATTCCCCTCCATCATACCACCTTTTATTTTTTCCCTCTCTTTGTCCCCTAACTTCTCTTTGCATTAAAAAAACAAATGGTGAATTAAATACCATCAATAGTTGTAATCTATAATGTAAATTCATTTATTCTCCTCTTCTCACCCCCCACTTTTTTACAGCTACTCCAGGCTTTGATCATTGGTTCTTACATTTACTTATCCCTCCTTTTAAACTATTTTATTAATGAAGTTATTTTGCTTGTGACTATTCTTTTCCCAGCTCCTTTCTTTAAACTGCTCTTTACCCTCTCTCCATATCCACCAGTTTCCTTGCTCATTATTTTAACAGCAAACTTGTGTGTCAGGATGGGGATGGGGTGAGGAGCTCTCTTCTGTTAGGTTCAAGTAAGAGTGAGGTTCCTGAGAGGCCTGCTACCTCCACCCTTCTCTCCATATTTGAATAGTTTTCTTGTTGTATTAATCAGTTAGAGAGTAATCATTTGTTCCCCCTTTTCACTCTTCTACAATGCCAGGTCCTCCTTGTGGGTTCTTGCCAGAGGGTCCATAGACTTTGGGACATTTCTTGAATTGTGCTTTAGTTTTACCCATATTACAGTCCCCCAGCTATCTTCAAATGCAATCCCAGGCTGGATAAGGGAAGTTACCACTGTTTGTTTTTGGTCTTCATGCTCACTGCTTTTTCTGTTCCTTTCAGATCAGTTGCTGGACTTTAAATAGGAGAGATTGCTCTATGACACATATAAATTCAAAAAGCAGAGTCAGAGTGTATTCATGCCCTTCCTGGCCCTTCTTCTGACTCTTTGGATTTTACCAAAATGTTTCAACTTGCCTTCTTAATCCAGAGCATACTTCTGCCCCTGCAGCTCCCATTGGTGAATTCCTCCTGGTAGCTCCATTTTGAGGAAAGATCCAAACCAGTCATTGTTATTCCCCTCCCAATCCTGCTTCTGACTCCCCCTCCTGCTTTCCGTTAAGGAAAACTTTGCTAAACAACAAGATTGACTTTTGGGGAGATCTATATCTATGATTTCATCAGAGTGAGGAACTCCTTCATTTTCACCAATATAGAACTACAACTCCTTTGTGACTTATGATCTAAGAACAATGTCCTATACCCTAAAAAGTTAAGTGACTTGAGCTATGATCAGGGATAGAACATGCCAGAGAAAACTTGAATTCATACCTTTTCATTAACTGTAGATATGGTCTATCTATTATACCATGCTAATAAGAACAAATTAGAGAAATACCTTTGGATCCTATGACTGGTTTCAGCTTTTTCTCTTGCCCTTCTTGCCCTTTTCAAGAGCTCCAAGCTAACAGATAAACTAGGGCTAGCTAGGAATTTTCTGTAGAGTCTACCAAAGACCACACCACAGAATGATTTTTAAAATTATATTAATCAATGCTGATAGTGTATTCAGGACAGAGTTCTCAAGTGCTCAAAGCTTCCTAACGCTTTATAACCTTATTGAACGTGTCTCCATCTACTGTCAGGTGTCAACATATTGGCTTCTTCCCAGAATTATTCTATCCCATTAGGGACCATGGCCTTCTCCAGGAGCATATGTTTACCCTCTTGTAACTAGAAATCAGAATACCAGGATTTTCTTCTTTTAAGATTTTATCGACTCCACCCTTAACACAGGTGCCAACTACAGGGTATTCAATTTCCACCAGTGGGGAGAGTCTTTTGTGAATGAGCTTTGAGTCATGGGCTACATTTGGTTCTCTACTATTTTCTATGTCTGCTGTCACTGAAAAAGCACTTGTCTTGAATTCAAAAGACCTGGGTTCCAATCTTTGCTCTGCAACTTTCAGCTAAGTTAGGTCCCTATTACACCCCAGGTGAGTTAATTCACCTTGATTTTTTCATTGGAGAAAAATCCCTAAATTCTCTAAATCCTGTAGTCCAAAGTTTTGATAATGTACTATGTCATTCCTACAAAAGCATTTCTATTCATTCACTGTAAGACAAAATGTGTTCTGTGCACTATACTGCCAAATGAATCCCTCCCAATTTCTCGTTAGATATTGTTCATCTTCTCCATAGATGATTTTAAATTATAGTCTTTCCATTGAACTAAGTTACAGGCAGCTCACTTCATCATATGTCCATTTGAATGATTCCTTCTCATCCTATAATCATAAATTGGCCCAAAAGATAGGAAATTCAACAGAAAAGAATTCTGAAGATAGAAGCAGAAATTATTCCAAAGAGGAAGAAAAGGGAAATGTGCTTGAAAAACAACCTGATGTGCTTGCCAAGGGGCCCATAGAGAAACTCAGATTTTAAAATACATGTACTATATAGAAGGAAGGAGAACGTTTCATTGAAACCCAATAAAAATAGTTATGGTAAATAGTACATGAAATGCTAATGTTCAGAATTACCTGAAGTTGGAAATGAATACTAACGATGCAAGAAGAGGAAAAAAATATAGAATAGAACTACTGATTGAAGTAGATGAAATAATTGATGATGATGGGGAGAAAGCTGGAATGGTTAAATCACTTAGTTTTATTTCTTATTTCTCTTTTAAGGAAAATGATGATACCTATCTGTCTTTTTATCTTTCTCACCATCATCATCATTCTCTAAAATGATGGATACCCCAGAGCCAAAAACACTCTCACAGGGCATTTAACTTGATGATACCTTCCAAGATGACCAAAAAAAGGTCATTTCACTCCTTGGATTTTATAATTTATCTAGTTCCAAATTTATCTTCATGTATTTACCATCCAGTTCATATCTCTCTATATTGACAACAAAGGTAGTATAAGAGACTTTACCAAATTCTTTGTTAAAAGTTAAGAGTACCATGTGTCTTGTATTCTCTTGGTCTGTCAATATGGTTACCTTGTCTAAAAGGGAAACAAACTAGTCTGCCATGGAGTCACATAGGCTTCATCAAACTCTGCTCTTTCAAAATCCCTTCCAAATTATACTTTCAATTGTGTATTCAAAATTTTTGCCATAAATCAAAATCAAAGTCCTATAATCCGGCTTTCCTTAATCATTTCATGCTTATTACATTTGATCACTACAACAACCCTATGATGGTACTACTGTTATCCTGGTTTTGCAGAAAAGAAAATTGATTCTGGCACAGGTTAAACAAGTTGTGTATGGTCACACAGTGAGTCAGTGCATGAAGATATTTTCAAACTTAAACCTTCCTCTTCTAAGTTTTGTGCTATACACCTCTTTAAAAGTAATAGACATCTGGCCTATCATTCAATGGTTCCACTTTCTTCCCTTTTTTGTGAGAATTCTAGCTCCTTTGCCCTCAAGAATATCATATTTGAAACCCTCTGAACCTTTAAAGTAGAAGCTTCTAAGTCCTATGTTATCCTGACTGTGGCTCCACAATACATGAATTGTTTCTTTCTGACTGCTTGCAATATTTTTTTCCTTAACCTGAGAATTCTGGAATTTGACTATAACATTCCTGGAAGTTTGTTTTTGGAAATCACTTTCAGGAAGTGATCAGTGGATTCTTTCAATTTTTATTTTACCCTCTGTATCTAGAGTATCAGGGCAGATTTCCTTGATAATTTCTTGAAAGATGACTATCTAGGCTATTTTTTGTGATCATGGCTTTAATGTCATCCAATCAGTTTTAAATTATCTCCCCTAGATCTATTTTCTAGTTCAGTTGGGTTTCTACTGAGGTATTTCACATTGTCTTCCATGTTTTTATTCTTTTTGCTTTGTTTTCTAATTTCTTGATTTCTCATTAAGTCATTAGTCCATTAAATCTATTTGCTTCATTCAAATTTTAAGGAATTATTTTCTTCATTGAGTTTTTGGAACCCCTTTTCATTTGGTCAATTCTGAGTTTTTAAGGCATTCTTCTCCTCATTGGTCTTTTGAACTTCTTTTGTCATTTTGGTTAGTTTATTGTTAAGGTGTTATTTTCTTTTTTAAAATTCTAATTTATTTATTTATATTTACTTTTCAACATTCATTTCCACAAGATTTTGGTTCCAAAGTTTTTCCGCATCTCTTCCCTCCACCCACCCAAGGCAGTGCATATTTTGATTACACTTTACCCCAATCTACCCTCCCTATTTTCAGACCTTTCTCTTCTCTTATCCCCATCCCCTCTATTTTCTTGCAGGACAAGATAGATTTCTGTACCCCATTGTCTGTATATCTTATTTCCCAGTTGCATGTAAAAACAAGTTTTAACATTCGTTTCTAAAACTTTTGAGTTTCAACTTTTCTCCCTTCCTCCCTCCCCACCCATCCCCACTGAGAAGGCAAGCAATTCAATATATGTCATACATGTGTAGTTATGCAAAAGACTTCCATAAAAGTCAGGTTGTTGAAGATTAACTAAGTTTCCCTCTATCCTACCCTACTCCCTTTTATTCTATTATCTCTTCTGACCTTTTCCCTTCTCAAAAGTATTTATTTCTAATTACATTCTCTTCCCATTATCTCTCCCTTCTATCATCTCCCACTCACCCTACTTCTCACCTTCTCCCCTACTTGCCTGTAGTGTAAGACAGAGATTCATAGCAAATTGAGTATGCATATTATTACCTCATTAAGCCACATGTAATGACAGTAAAGTTTACTTTTTCCTTCTCCCCTCCTCTGTCTTCCCTTCCAGTGAAAAATCTTTTTCTTGCCTCTTATGTGAGAGATAATTTGCCCCATTCTATTTTTCCCTCTCATCCCAATATATTTCTCTCTCATCCTTTAATTGTATGTGTTAGATATCATCCCTTCCTATATAACTCATGCTGGGCACTCTGTCTATATGTATATAATCCCTCTAACTACCCTAGTACTGAGAAAAGTCTCAAGAGTTATAAATATTATCTTTCCATGTAGGAATGTAAAGAGTTGAACTTTATTAAGTCCCTTATGATTTCTCTTTCATGTTTACCTTTTCATGCTTCTCTGATTCTTGTGTTTGAAAACCAAATTTTCTATTCAGCTATGATCTTTTCATCAAGAATGCTTGAAAGTCCTATATTTCATTGAATGACTTATTTTTCCCTGAAATATTATACTTACTTTTGCTGGGTAGGTGATTCTTTGTTTTGAGCGTACTTCCTTTGACTTCTGGAGTATCATATTCTGAGCCCTTTGATCCGTTAATGTTGAAGTTGCTCAATTTTGTGTTATTCTGATTGTGTTTCTACAATACTAGAATTGTTTCTTTCTGGCTGCTTGTAATGTTTTCTCCTTGACCTGAGAGCTCTGGAATTTGACTACAATATTTCTATTAGTTTTCCTTTTGGAATCTCAGGAGGCGAGCAGTGGATTCTCTAAACATTTATTTTACCCTCTGGTTCCAGAATATCAAGGTCATTTTCCTTGATAATTTCTTGAAAAATGATGTCTAGGCTGTCTTTTTGATCATGGCTTTCAGGTAGTCCCACAATTTTTAAATTTTCTCTCTTGGATCTATTTTCCATGTCAGTTGTTTTGGCAATGGGATACTTCACATTGTCTGCTTTTTTTCATTCTTTTGGTTTTGTTTTATAATTTCTTGATTTTTCATAAAGTCATTAACTCCTTTGTCCATCTCCTCCTTTGTAATCTTTAAGAAATTCTTTTCTTCAGTGAAATTTTGGACGTCCTTTTTCATCTGACCAATTTTGTTTCTTAGGGCATTTGTCTCTTCATTGGCTTTTTGGATATTTTTTTGTTATTTGGATTACTCTATTTTTTAAAAAGTATTTATTTTAATTTTTCAACATTCATTTCCACAAAATTTTGAGTTTCAAATTTTCCCCTCATCTCTCCCCTTCCACCTCTCCAAAATGCCTTGCATTCTCATTACCCCTCCACCAATGCACCCTCCCTTCTAACACCTCTCCCTTCCCTTATCCCCACCTTTCCTCTTGTCCTGTAGGACAAAATACATTTCCATACCCCATTATCTGTATTTCTTATTCCCAGTTGTATACAAAAACAATTCTCAACATGTCTTTCTAAAACTTTGAGTTCCAACTTCTCTTCCTTCCTCCCTTTCCACCCATCCCCACTAAGAAGGCAAGCTCTTCAATATACACTATATATGTGTAGTTTTGCAAATGACTTCCATAATAGTCATGTTGTGTAAGACTAACTATATTTCCCTCCATCCAATCCTGGCCCCCATTGTTGCTATTCTCTCTTTTGATCCTGTCCCTCCCAAAAGTGTTTACTTCTAATTGTTCCCTCCTCCCATTTGCCCTACCTTCCATCATTCCCCCGATCCTGCTTATGCCCTTCTCCCCTGCTTTCCTGTAGTGTAAGATAGATTTTCATACCAAGTTGAGTATGCATATTACTTCTTCTTTGAGCCCAATGTGATGAGAGTAAGGTTCACTTTTTCCCTCTCACCTCCCACTTTTTCCCCTCCATTGGAAAAGCTTTTCTTTCCTCTTCTATGAGAGATAGTATGTTCCATTCTATTTCTCCCTTTCACCTCCCAACATATTCCTCTCACCTCTGTTTCTGTCTCTGTCTCTGTCTCTCTCTGTCTCTGTCTCTCTCTCTCTCTCTCTCTCTCTCTCTATATATATATATATATATATATATATATATATACACACATATGTGTGTGTGTGTGTGTGTGTGTGTGTGTATGCATGATACTGAGAAACATTTCAAGAGTAACAAAAATTATCTTTCCATGTAGGAATGTAAACACTTCAACTTTAGTAAGTCCCTTTTAATTTGTTTTTCCTGTTTATCTTTTCATTCTTCTCTTGATTCTTGTGTTTCAAAGTCAAATTTTCTTTTCATGTCTCTTTTTCATCAAGAATGATTAAAAGGCCTCTATTTCATTGAATGACCATTTTCTCCCCTGAAAAACAGTAGTTTTGCTGGGTAGGTGATTCTTGGTTTTAATCCTAGTTCCTTTGACTTTTGGAATATAATATTCCAAACCCTTTGATCTCTTAATGTTGAAGCTGCTAGATCTTTTGCTATCATGATTGTATTTCCATAATAGTAGAATGGTTTCTTTCTAGCTGCTTGAAATATTTTCTCCTTGACTTGGGAACTCTGGAATTTGGCTCCAGTATTCCTAAGAGTTTTTCTTTTTGGATCTCTTTCAGGAGGTGATCAGTGGATTCCTTCTATATTTATTTTGCTCTCTGGTTCTAGAAGATCAGGGCAGTTTGCCTTGATAATTTCATGGAAGATGATGACTAGGCTCTTTTTTAAATCATGACTTTCAGGTACTTCCATAATTTTTAAATTACCTCTCCTGGATCTATTTGTCAGGTCAGTTGGTTTTTCAATGAGATATTTCACATTATCTTCCCCTTTTTCATTCTTTTGGTTTTGTTTTGTAATTTCTTGGTTTCTCACAAAGTCATGAGATTCCATCTGTTCCGCTTTAATTTTTTTTAATAATATAAATTTATTTATTTAACTTTTTACATTCATTTTCACAAAATTTTGGGTTCCAAATTTTCTCCCCATTTGGCCCCACCCCCCACCCCAATACACCGAGGATTCTAAACACCCCTATCACCAATCTGCCATCTCTTCTGTCATCCCTCCCTTCTCTTGTCACCATCTTCTCTTTTGTCCTATAGGGCCAGATAACTTTCTATTCCCCATTACCTGTATTTCTTATTTCCTAGCAGCAAGAACAATACTCAACAGTTGTTCCTAAAACTTTGAGTTCCAACTTCTCCCCATCCCTCCCTCCCCACCCATTCCCTTTGGGAAGGCAGGAAATTCGATATAGGCCATATCTGTATAGTTTTGCAAATGACTTCCATAATAGTTGAGTTGTGTAAGACTAACTATATTTCCCTCCATCCTATCCTGTCCTCCATTGTTTCCATTCTCTCTTTGGATCCTGTCCCTCCCCAAGACTGTTGACTTCAAATTGCTCCCTCCTCCCATTGCCCTCCCTTCCTTCATCCCCCCACCCTGCTTATCTCCTTCTCCCCCACTTTCCTGTATTGTAAGATGGGTTTTCATACCAAAATGAGTGTGCATTTTATTCCTTCCTTTAGTCGAATGGGATGAGAATAAACTTCATGTTTTTTTTCTCAGCTCTCCTCTTTTTCCCTCCACTAAATAGTCTCCTGCT